>JABTXL010020138.1:4525991-4565897 GCA_025134845.1 Neodon shergylaensis | reverse complement strand
TATACAAGAGCAGAAATACTTATACATATAACAAAATTGACCTTAAATTTAAATCACTAAAGCAAAATCCATATCAATGTAAATTTTTCATACCTATATCAGAGCCCACATGGCTAACACAGATAAGAATAATGGGCTAATATAAGTTATGAGTTAATAAGAAGCCTGAGCTAATGGGCCAATCAGTTTATAATTTTGTAGACCTCTGTGTGATTTCTTTGGGACTTAACGACTGCGGGAACCAGGCAGGACAGCAAACACCAGTCAACAAATGGTGCAGGCCCTCATGTTACACTTGTATGCATTTTAAATGCGTGTTTTCGAACAATAAAATGGCATGCTGCACCTGGATGAAAATGTTCACAGGTCTCCCGAGTTTTGTTTTGATGTAAATGTTACCTGGAAGCAGCTCCTGGCAATGTAGAGAAAGAACCTTACTGGGCAGGGGTGCAGGGATGCAGGGGTGCAGGGGTGCAGGGATGCAGGATTCAGGAGTGCAAGGATGCAGGGATGTAGGGATACAGGGATGCAGGGGTGCAGAGGTGCAGGATTCAGAGATGCAGGGATGCAGGCATGCAGGGATTCAGGGGTGCAGGGATGAAGGAGTACAGGGATACAGGGATGCAGGCACGCAGGGATGCAGGGATGCAGGGATGATACAGGCAGTCATGGGAGGGGTTCAGGGAAGTCTAACTCTATATGGGAGTGCTACCCAGTAGACTCACTGGCTAGTCCAGAAAAGCTCAGCCTTGTTTTAGAACTGCAAAGAGAAAGCGTGGGGATTTATGCCAGTGCCCATTGGGCACCCAGAGAGGATGCTCTGTAGAGTGTGATCTCCAGCACAGCCCATCATAGCATGTGGCAACAGGGTCCTGTGTCATAGTTCTAGGAACAGGAGACAGGATGGCTGAGGCTGGAAGGTCAACTGCCTGGATGAGCATCTCAATGGCTTGTGGGGAAGGAGGGACCATCTTCAGCATCTGGTTGAGAATCCATCCTCCTATATAGAAATGGCAGCAGCTGTCATCAGGGCGGACCTGAGGACAGTCTGTGCAGATGGGGATGGCACCACCTTGTCTAGATTGTGTGACAGCAGGAAGGCCTTGGGAGACTGTGCGCAAGAGCTACATGTACCAGCAGGAGTAGCGCAGGGTTGCTCAAGCCGCCTTCACCTTCTCTGCCCTGAGTTATCCCCGCAGCAAAGGACAGCGGCTCCTGTCAGTTCTTTCATCAGGGGCAGTACCTGAGCAGCTAGCATGCGCACATGTAGGCTGCTGGCTCCAAGCCAGGAAGGACAGGGTGTCACCACGGTTCTGTAGCTGCCGACGAGTTTCTGTTCCTCTGGCCCTCGGTCAGCCTCTTAGGGAGGAGGTAGGTCAGGGGATTTTGCCTGTTGGGAAGCTAAACCTTGATTCATATGCCCTATGAGACTGTCTGCACAAATGCTGCCATTGTAGTGTTTGTGTCCCCAGACTTGGGTATTGAGTCCTCACCTCCAAGACTTAGGAAGTAATTCACAGGGCGTGATCAAAATGGGGACACAGAGAGCTCCTCCTAACCTCGTGCTGTGAAAGGACACAGCAACATGGCACCATCTTTTTGTTTGTTTGTTTTTTGTTTATATGTAAGTGACATGAGGGTGTTTTACCTCCATGTATGTCTATGCACTGTGTGCTTACCTGCTGCCTGTGGAGGCCAGGAGAGGACATCCGTTCCCTTGAAAGTGGAGTTACAGGTGACTGTGAGCCACTACATGGGTGCTGGGACTCGAACCAGTGTTCTTAACCACTGAACTGCCTATACAGCCTCCACCTCCTCTTTGTTTTTTCTTCCTTTAACATTTATTTATTGGGGAGGAGGGACACCCATGCCAGGGCATATTGTGGCAATCAGAAGATTTATAGGAACCATTTCTTTCCTTCTATCATTCGGGCTCTGAGTGTCAAATCAGATTGTCAAGTTTGTCAAGCAACTGCAGACACCAAGTCACGCTAGATCAGGACCAATTATCTCAATTCCATCTCTAAAAAGACACTATTTGTCAGGTGTCAGCCCAACTAATAAGGTTGAAGTTATCTCCCCGTGCAGTGCTGTGGGGCCTCGCCTGGTTTCCACTCATGCTTTTATAGCTCTGTTTGCGGAGAAGCCAGTCTCTTCCTTCACATAAAGAGCCGTTCCTGCAGCCCACAGTCCAGCTGCGTTGCCTGTGTGTGCGCAGGGTGGGGTGCCTCCACGAGCCCCGCAGATGGAAGTCGACCTTTCCAACTAACGAAACCCCAGCCTCTCCCAGTCCTCTCTGCGGCCTCGCTGTAGCAACTGCTTCAGTCTGGTGCGGGACGAGACTGATGAATCCCGGCTGGGCTTGCTCTTTTCAGTGAGCTGGGTTCTTCATTCCGTGAGCTATGGTCAAGGTGGTGGAAATCCGGATGAAAGCACCGTGGATAAACACGCAGAGACAACAGCGTGAAGTCCTAAGCTATGTCCCTTCGAGTCTGAATACGGATCTAACTGCTCTGAGTCTGGGTAGCTGTCTGGAATTTCCCAAGCCACTGTACCACAGGGGGCTCAGGTTCGACAAACTGGGCGGAAATGTTAACCAACCTCCACGATGAGATGTCTGTGTCATTGAGCCAAAGAACATCTCATCCTGTGTCTTTCAGTGAGTCACTGGACTTGGTGGGACTGATGTGAGGGGCTGGCCATCCCTGGAGCAGGTGTCTCAGTCTTACCGACTGCTCTGGGGGTGCTTCCCAAAGGGGGGGGCTAGTGAGTGTTAGGTTATACCCTGCATCCATAGCCCACTCTTCTCCACCCTCCCTGAGGTCACCTTGCTCTGAGGTCCTTCCCTGGCAGGTGGAGCATGTCACCTTAGCTGAATCTGTCCCTGTGAATTACCTCGGATGCTCTGCTGTGGACCACGATAGCTGCTTCCAGCTCCTGCCAGCGTGGTGCTACACCTGTCACAAGCAAAGCCTTTCCTCTATGTCCATCACTGCTAGGAGCTTCTGGACACTGTGGGCTGGGGCTTAGCTAGGGACAAACATGCTGGAAATAAGAGCCACGTCGTGGGTGGCTTACTGATTCTTCCAAGCCAGCCTGGACGGGCTGCTTTGAATGAATGAGGAAGTGGTGTCGGGTGTGGCAACCCCGAGACCCCGTGATGATGTGGTAGCGAGGTGCTTTTAATCAGACTCACAGTTGCTGATCGTCAGCGGGGGGCGGGGGGAGGGCTGTAAATATCAGCAAGCTTGGCCCCAACATCTGCAGACCTGGGCTGTGATGTCCCAACTGTATCCTTTGAGACCCTGCAGTCCGAAGGGACCTGGTGTCCAGGGTAGCTTGCCATCGCACTAAAGAGCCAAGTCGTACGTGCTAGAACCTAGATGACTCAGGAGAGTTGTACCTTGTGCTCAGGCCACTTAAAGCTGACATTTTATCGGGTTCTCTCTGTAAGCCCATGAGAAGAAGGACACTAAGTATGTTGTGTCAAAACCAGAGGGGGATAAGCCCAGCCTTCTTTGTGATACCGAATTAGTTCCAGAGGTGGGGTTTGGAATCATCTAGAACCGAGGCCCATCTCACGTTGCGTCATCTGTTCCCTCCTCTGAGCCGTGGGGATCTTTGCAAGGCAAACGTGACTTCTACTCCACAGGAAAGACACTGGTTCTAACCAGTGTGATTCCTGGGAGGGGGTCATGCCTTGGCCAGTTCAGTTCATATTCACGTACTCAGCTGATGATAGAAACCTAAGCAAGCCAAAATAATGAGAAGAACTGAAAGCTTTCTCCAGCTGTGTGTGAATGTGGAGTGTGCTTCGAACGCAGTGTGAGCCCACCAGTCCTTTTCTAGGGAAGAGGAGTTCAGGCACCAGTGTCAAGGCGGGAGGGGTCCCGAGCCCTGTGCCTGCTGCTTGCCTTGCTCCTGGCCCAGCTTTCTAATATTACTCTTAGCTCCTAGGCCAGGCTTCTTTCAGTGTTAGATACCACATCCTGAAAACCACTTCTTTCTTCCTCCTCAGAGTCCCCTCTCACATATGGTTAATGTGTTTAACGGGCTCCATTAGTTAGCTATATCACAGTAAAACCTGTCAGACTGCGCACACTTGATTTCACTGTGTTTGCTGTCCTGTGACGAGCATGTAAATCCTTCAATATCAAGGATTTCAGCCTGTTTGGTTCCCTGCTTTCTCTGCTCATCCCAGAATGCAGTTTCCTCACAGAGCTGGGACTCAATGAGTGTTTGCTGATGAAATAGATTTATGTGAGTTAGTGTAAAGGGCCTCAGCACTCTGAGTGTTATGAACCGAATCCATGGCTCCAAATGACCCAACACCTTTGGAGCTGGCTTGTTGAGGGTGATAATATCCAGTTTGCGAAATCATTTGTCAGAAATAACTGAAAAGTACCCTTGCCTGGTGCCACACAAACATGGGTGTTTAAGACTTACGAGGACAGGAGAGGCATGAGTGCCCAAGCCAGCCCTGGGTTGTCCCCCACCTCACCTACCAGAAATCACGGGTGTTTTCCACCAAGGGCCAGAGAAAGACTGTCCTGGGGAATGTGTAGCCTCACAGACACTTGCTGAGGTTTTTAGACTTCCTTCCTTCAAAAGCAAATATGTGGTAGCTGGCTGTAGTCCCTTGGGTGGACAGGACCCCTTTTCAGAGAACTTTACCTTCCCTGATATGTAATTTCCAAGAATCAAGAAGTATTCCACAGACTAATAATTCTGAAACAAAAAAAATTTGCATCACACAGTGAAATGATTGACCTAGTTACATAAGGTGTCTTCCTGCCTCCACCTTTGCTACCTTCATATGGTCTGCAGCGTGTTGAAGACAGACATTTGTGGTGAGGCAGCTCACCACCCACCCCATGAAGGTGAAGAACGAGCTACACGCTGCTGCCTGGCGGAGCCGAGCCCTGAACCCCGAGCAGGACAGCAAGGACAGACCCCGTTCTAGCCACCTGCAGCTTGAAGTCATCACTTTCAATCCCCTGAGACCAGGACCTCCACACCTGGGAGAGGAAGCAAAGATCTCAAAACTCTGAAATTTAAGAGAAAAACTGCAGCTGCTGGTCTGTGGGTCAGAACATTGTCGGTAAGTTCTGTTTCATCCAGGTCTTTGGGAAACGCTGTGTTTCTGATATCACTGTGGATGTCAGGCTTGGAGGGCAGGAGCATACTGCAGCGGTCACATTACTGAGTCCTGTGTTAATGGGATGCTTATGGACTTGGGTTCCTTTGGTCCTTCAGAGATGCAGGACGGATGCTCACTTTGGCAGTCTTTCAAGGACTGTGAGTGTTCTTCTGGGCTTAGTATCTATCACTTAATGTCACTCCAACCATGTGTAGGTTTGGGGAGGAGCCATGCCCTAGGGTGCAGTAGGGAAGGAGTCTGAGTTCCAGTTTGTCAAATGTCAGGGTCTCTTCTATCTCCTAAGAAGATAGAAGATGATATTTTCTCGTCTGGGTGATTTTGAGACATGGTCTCATATGTCCCACACTGGCCTTGATCTTGCTATGTAGTTGAGGATAGCCTTGGCAAAGAAGCTTGGAAACATTTGCAAAGGGTCCAGTTTGCAAGACCACCTCTGGAGAAGCATTCGTCTGTAATGATATAACAAGGGAAAGAAAACACCATTTCCACAAACCCAAACTAGCCCCGGGGTCTTTGTCACCTAGGGCTTCACTGGGCAGCAGCATCAGCCTCAGGGTGGTCCTACCTAAGATGGGTGAGGCTCAGTGGAGAAAACGAACCCAGAAGGCAGGGAAGAGTTAAGGCAGAAGGATGAGGCCAGTATGGAGAGAGGGGCCGCTGCCTCATGCTGACAGCTAAGAATAAAGAAGGATGCAGCTGAGAGCCTGGAGTTCACCAAGCAGAGTAGACAGACCCGTGGAGGACCACCTGCCTGTGCCTCCGCTCAGGAGAATACGGGATGCCGCAATTGCTCGGAAGACATTCTTCCGATAACATCAACTTCCAAGTGAAAGTGTCAAACAGTGGGTTTCACAGCGCTGTGTGTAGGTTAGTGAGTGTCATTTAAAGATGCAGTTGTGTTGTGTACATGATAGCATCGGAGAGTTGTGCTTTCCCTGGCTGTCTTCCACTAAGTGCCTTAGGCCTTCTGAGCACTGGCTTACCTGGAGATCTCCTCTCTAATAATATCTTCTCAGTCAGTCCCCAAAAGAGGAAATGAGCAGAAAAAAAGAGACCTTAGCCAAAATAGATACCATAAGCCCCTGTTCTCAGCCCGGGTGCTTCTCCCAGGGGAGGCTCTCAGGTGTGCCTTCAAATATACTGACTCTTATTTTAGGCACAGTTCTGATAAGTAGGACTGTGTGTTTCCCAGCCTGGAACTTCTAGAAGCAGAGAGTTATTAGGAATGCCAACCCAACATGACACAGCACGATAGACCTTGAGTTACAGGCCAAGGCTGGTGGAAGTTACCAACAGTCACACCAGCTCCGTACAGTTCACACGGGGCCACTGAGTCAAACTCCTGGGCCCATGAGTGTGAGGGGTCTTCATTTGCCGCAGAGGGGATGCACCCCTGTGTTCAGCAGAAAGCCAAGGAAGGCCAGACAAGGTGAGAAGGCGTGATCTTAGCGGAACACGACCAGGAACTGCCCAGGGGTCGTGTTACAGCATGACTTTCTCCTGTGGCGTCTCACCGAAAACATGGGAGATGCTCAAGATGGGTACGCTTCCTTGAAAGCAAGTAGGAATCCATGTCTCCAGCAGGAGAGACCAACAGTTACAGACACTGACAGTCACCACTGTGGCTGCCACATGTAATAGAGCAAGCTCCCCGTCAGTGGTTCAGAGCTAGGTAGAGACATTGGTAAGAAGCTGAATTCAGAACCTAACGGAGGGCTGGGCAGGGGCTCTGGGCTGGAGCCCCAGCACTTGTACAAAACCAGGAATGGTGGCACACACCTCTCATCCTGGCACTCGGGAGGTGGAAGAGGGTCAGAAAGTCATCCTCAGTCACACCAGTGGGAGGTCAGCCTAGGCCCATGAGACCCTGCCTCAAAGAAAACAAACCGGAAAGACTAGACTTCACAGCAGGAATGACTAGACTTCTCGGCAGGAAAGGCAGCCGGCCAACCTCACAGTTCCTTCTACTTGTTACAATGTTTCTATTTGGCAAGGCGTTAAAAAGCCTACAGGTGACAAAGCAGAGGGGGAGACCAAGGAAGGATAAAAGGCAGGTGGAAGAAGAGGCTTTCATCTTAAAAACCAGAGGTGTGCGTGGGTGGGGCAGGAGAGCCAGCCAGGACCACCCGAGGGCTGGGCGGACTAACCACACCAAACAGCCGCTCTGCTAAGAGCATCTCCCAATAGCCCCGGGAACAAGAGAACCTAGGATTCGGAGAGGGTGGCTTCCATAGCCACTTCTGACTTCCTTCCAGCCCCCCCTTTTTTCCCATGGAGCTCTGGGACAGAGGACTCACGTTTGCCATCTTCCCCACCGCCTGGCTCTTAGGTCCTAGGCCAGGAGCTCTGGCTATAGGAGTTAGCGTGGCCTGCCACTGGGTCACAGGGCTGGAAGGAGCAGGGATGGAGGAGCAGGCATGGAGGGTCCCTGCCCCTTTCCACACCTGCTAGCATTTTGATGCCACCACCAAGGAAATGCATTCAGAGGCCCATCTGGGTAGCCCTCACTGAGAGAAAATTCTCAGCCAACCGGGTCTTTAAAGTTTGGTGGCAGCCATGGCTGCTGCTGCTACATGTTTGCCCTTGCACACAGACATGAGCAAGGCCTGTCTCTGTAAGTCAGGGTGGCCTTTCCCAGCAAGCATTGTGGAGCTGAAGGGCCTAAATCTGGGTTAGTGAGTCCCGCAGAAAAGCAGTGCAGGCCCCAAGCCTTTCACCCACCTCAACTTTCCTCAGTGGGGCGGATGGGCGGCCAAGGACTGTGTCAAGCTGTGGGTGTTGGTGACCGCACCGCTAGGCCACTCACTGACGCTTAACTCATTCACTGTGCGGCTGATTCGGCTCATCCAGGGACACACAGGAAGTGGAGATGTAGACATGAAGCTGCCCCTAAGTTCCTAGACCGTCCCTTCCATTGTAACTCTAAGGGCCTGCCAGCCAGCTTCCAGGTGTGAGTTGTAAGTCTCTACCTTTATTCACACACTTTGATGAGAATAAAGCCGTGTGATTGATACTACGGCCAGAGAAGTTTAATTTCAGGACCTCCAAAGAACGTTCTCTCAAAGGTGTTGGTATTTCCACAAAATCGGATCAAAATGTCCCATTCAGTAAAGGGCGACCGACTATTGGTTTAGCGGAGGTCATATTAAAAAGCAGTGACCAGATTGAACCACTGCAGGGCATCCACCGCGGTGTCTCTCCGGGCTCTCAAAACACACCCGCAGCAGTGGAGTTGTCAAAGGTATTCAGAAGAAAGGATGCCAAACTGGGCTCGCTGCCCCTTGAGGCTTCCTGCCTGCACCGCCGGCACCCCTCCCCACAGCTGGCCTCCAACCCTTTAATTTTCAGGCCCTCTTCACCTTCTCTTCAGAAAGCTCCAGCTACCGAGTGGGTGCTGTAGACCCTCTGGCAGCTGACGGGGGAAGGGGTACCCTCCATTTCTGGGTGTCAGGTGATTCCATGCCTTCCCATGGTACCGCGGGGAATTGGACTGTCTTTCACATACAGGACAGTTGCATGCACCCCTTTGGTCACCATGGCACTACACAGTCTGACTTCCTGGTATCCCTCCCCCCTCCCCTCCAAGTGTCTCCCCGTCTGCGGAGGAGCAGAATGCAGGTATCACAGTCCTCGCTACCAACACCTCTGTGAAGGCACAGGGATCCCCTTCCAGCTTGTCTTTGACACTGAACTTTACATATCCCGGGAGAACCAGGAGAGCCAAGCAGCCAAGAAAAGTTGAACCATTCTTTTTGGTTAAGGGTTGACGCCTGTTGCATGAGAGAGGTCCATCATGAGTTAATAAGTCCTTTGTCCTGTGGACTCTACAGGTCCATTCTCCGTGGTCACTTCACCTCCTTACCCACAGCCTCTGCCTCTGTATGGGTATCTCCCACTGGTCCCCTGCCCGCCACAGCCTCTGCATCTCCCACTGGACCCCCAAGGTCTCATGAGCTCTGCTCCCCACACCCCATGGTTTCTGCATCTTCGTCTGACTCTCTGGGACAGTCTCTACACCTTCGTCCTCTGCAGCTGTGGCTGAAGCCGGAAAGGAGTCGGGAGACATGTGAAGAGCGAGAGCTGACTTTGCTGCTGACCCTGATGAGTGACTGGAACAAATCTCTTGTGCTTTCCGCCTCCACGACTCTGTCTCCCGCTTGAGTCTCTGCCAGTCCTCAGATCTCTCCTCAGCTGTTGTAGGCACCTTCAGCATTTGCTCCCTCCCTGGAGCAGAGCTTCCTCGCACACACTCATACCGAGAGGTGCTTCTCGGGCTGCTGAGTCTGAGCTATTAGACACACAGTCTGCTTCTCTGAGTTTCCACTTTCCTCTCCTGCCTTCCCCACTCACCCTGCATTGGTTTTTTAGTGACTTGGACTTCTGGATACTAATTAGGCTTCTCTCCCTCACTTTGATTTGCACTTTAACCGCAGTTGGCACCTCTCTGGGCCTCATTGTCCCAGCATCTCTCTCTCTGAAGCCCCTAGCTCCCTGTAGTCCCCATGGGACTCGGTTATAACTGCAAACTGAGTCTGGGCACCTTAGTCCCTCTGATTCTTTACAGCCTTTTACCCGTGTAGAGACAGACTTAAAACACCAGCAGTGTGTGGCTTTGTGAGCCTAGTCTGTCAGGAGTGTTCCTCCTCCCAGGAACCTTACAGGACTCTCAAGTCCTCCCACTGCTTGCCAGAAAGTGGCAGCACAAACCGGATGGCTGAGGCATCAACTTACCCAGCTGTCTCTGGATTTTGTTCTAAAGGGAAACTTCCGTGTTGACTGTGTCGTGTTCAGACTGGAAAGTGTTAATACAAACCCCACGCCATTGCTGTCAGGGTGGGGGACTTACTTTCTGTGTGCCCCGCAGTATCCAGGGGCACGGTACCATTTCACATTTGTGGGTGGCGCTTGGCGTGGGGCCTTCCCAGATAAAGACAAATGTACTTGGGTGTTCTCGGTGTGATGTGTAACTTGGGTTTTGCTTTGAGATGTGGAAGGAATGTTAGGGCAGCGAGAACACAAACACTGTAGAGTTTGGAGAGCAGAGCCCAGTAACAACTACAAAGGCCAGGCAGCAGTGGCCACCTGAGTGGAAGCCATCTGGACTGGGAGTCCTGGAGGGTAGAGGGAGGATATTCTGTGGTTCACTCCCTTGGGTGGAGAAAGGAGGTCAGAGCAGGTCCTGAGGACCTTTCCCCTCCAGCCTCTGGGAAGTTCAGATCTGGATCCCTGTTTTCAGGGAAGGAAGATGGGTCCACGGCCTTTGGGGCAGTTTTCCCACAGTGCTGTGGCCCAACATGCTGGCTTTCTGTTTAATATTCTTTTCTTGTCCTTGACAAGGCTAAATCTGTTTTATTGATTTTTATTTCTTCCAGGTGAGTCATTTCTGGGACTAGTTCTCTGCAAGAGATCTGCTTTCTAGCTGGGTGTGCTAACACTCACCCCTTTAATCCCAGCACTCAGGAGGCAGAGGCAGGGGGAACCCTGTGAGTTTGAGGCCAGCCTGGTCTACACAGTGAATTCCCAGGACAGTCAGGGCTCCAGAGTGAGAACCTGTTTCCTCTTCATGACAAACAAGGTCATGAAAGGAGTGGGTAGCACTGGGTGGAAAGGCCAGGCCAGCAGCATGCATCCCTAAAGCATCCTAAGAGCCCAGCATCTTCCTCTGGGTGAGGTCAGTGGACCCCCTGGTGGGTACCCGTACCAGCTTCTACACAGAAAGAAGCAGAAGCTGAGGAACCCTGGAGGAGGGAGGAGAATGAGGCCAGAAGGGGGCGTTTTCAGCTTTCCTTCCTGTCTGGGGGTGATAGTTCTAGACATGGGAGGATACTGCCACAGCACAGGCCTCCCTCAGGCAAGAGGCCCAGGCCACTTGGAACGAGGGAAATCCCAAATTCTGCCATAGAACAGGGTAGCGGGACTTGGGCAGGAGGCATCTGTCCAAGGAACAGGGACAGCTATGGCCACAAGCTGCAGACACTTCACCTCCCATGCAGGCCCAGAGGCAGGCAACCCGAGTCATGGTGTCTCTGGTGGGGAAGTTGGACAGTGCTGTCAGTGGCTAGGACTCTGAATTAACAAAGATCCCATTGTGATAAACAGTTCCCTGGAGGAACTGAGCAGAGCAGGTTCCAGTTTTGCTGTCACACTCGAGCTTGGAGAGTTCAGGGTTCCGTGGAGCCGAAAGGTATAAAACGAAGTGTATTCTGACTGAGCCGGTCAGGCCACAAGTTGCGAGACCACGTGGTCCACAGGTCTAGGAAGTGAGAGTGGGGATCAGTCAGCCCTGATGGGAGTCGACCGCTGTGTCTCCGCTGCGTGGCATTCAGCATTTCCTGGGACTTGCCTCCTGGCTGCTGAAGTGTGAACAGCTTCACAATACTGTGAATTCTCTAGCACTAAGACCACTGGAGACATGAAGACACATCTCTTTACTGCCATGGAGCCAGAGAGATGGCTCAGGGGTCAGGAGCGCTTGCTCTCGCAGAGGACCTGTGCCTTGATTCTCAGCATCCACACGGCAGCTCACAAACATCCACGCCTCAGTTCCAGGGACTGTGATGCCCTCTTCTGACCTCTGTGAGCACAGGCACCATGTACGCATGGTATATAGACATCCATGCAAGCAAAACGCTCACACGTGTAAAATAGTGTTGTTGTTGTTGTTAAGGGGCTGACTCAGAGGTTAGCTGCGTCCTGGAACCCCACCCTGGCATTGACCATAATGCATTACAGCTGCATCCCTGGAGCCCCCAGCACAGCCTCCTCTCACCAGCAATTGCCGCTGCTTTTATAACCTTGGAGAGGGTCCTTAGAAGTTTCCTCAACCTTGTGAATTTTGTTACTTTTGGACTCTTTTGAGCCTCCCTCCCTCCAGGAGGGAGGTGCTAGCTACACGATAAGCACTTGTACCTAAAAGTGAGTTTTTTAAGTGAGTCCCCATCTGGCTAAGGACAGGGTAGTCATGGTAACCCTCACCAGCCATCATTCATGGAGATAAGGAATACTCCTTTAGGGAATCCCTGCTTTCAATCTCATTGCACAGGAATGAAAGCTGGCATCGCTGAAGCCCACTTCATCTGTGTGTCCTGTGTGTCCCCTCTCACTGCATCACGAAGCCTACTTCCTTCCATCTCTGTCCTGTGTATCCTCTCTCACCGCATCGCCGAAGCCCATTTCCCTCCATCTCTGTCCAGCGTGCCCCCTCTCACTGCCCTCCCACTCTCTCCAGTGCTCGACGTAGGGACGACCATGGAGCTGACTGTAGTCTGGGGCAGCATCCTTCCTGAGCCTGCAGGACTTGTGGGAGAGAGCAGGGCAGAGCCAAAGCCCCTGACCCTACAGCCACTCTGCTGCAAATGCTCGCACTGCCTCCAGGGGGCTCCAGCACCCTCCCTCCCAGGAGACTTTGAGACACAGCCCAACACTTCACATAAAAACAGCACAGAGGCTCTCTTCCTTGAGAAACCACAAAACCAAGTTCTTTCCACTTTGCACTGGTTTGACTCCAAGTCAGCTTAGGGTGATGGTGGTTGATAGTGATGATGGTGATAGCAATGATGATGATGATGAAGATGATGATGACCATGATGATGATTCGTAATTCTTTTACAACCTACAGGCTGTACATGGTTAACCATTTGCATCCAGGCAGATAGGCGTTGCTTTTAAATAGGAAGTGACCTAGTAACTTTCTTCTGGCAACCCCAGCATCTCGCTACCCGTTTCTTAATGGTCACTGCTGGTCACATCTGTTGACAGAATGGTCCTCACACTCCTAGGGCTGGAGCTTGGACAACCACTGAGGCAGGGGTAGCTGGCCAGTCCACGTTGGATCTCAGCATTTCCTGGGGTAAGCATGTATCCCTTCCCAATTTTTTCCAGACATGTCTTAGCTTCTCGGACATTCTCATCCATGGTAGGGATGTCTGGCAGGGACAGCTTCCTATGGGGTGTGGCATGCCAGCCAGGCTTCCACACAGTAAGTCCTTACAATTTTCTTATGCCCAGTCCTTGTGGCTTTAGCAGAGAAGAGCATGTTTTCCCGAAGATAGTTCTTTCTGCAGGGCCATCTGGAGGTTTCATTCTCACCGCCTCACACCAGAGCTTTGGAGACGGGTGGTCACTGCTTCTTTCTTTGGGAAATATCTGAGAGACAACAGTCTAGAAAGGAAGTGAGTGTGTGTGCGCCTGTGTGTGTGTATGTGTGTGTGCATGCCTGTGTCTGTCTCTCTGTGTGTCTGTGTGTGTGCACCTGTGTCTGTGTGTGTGTCTGTGTCTCTCTGTGTGTATGTGTCTGTGTGTGTGCGTGTGTGCGCATTCCTGTGTCTGTGTGTGTATGTCTGTGTCTCTGTATATGTGTACATGTGTGTGTGCCTGTGTCTATGTGTGTGTGTGTTTGTGTGTGTCCCTATCTGTGTGTCTGTGTCTTTGTGGGTATCTGTGTATGTGTGTCTGTGTTTATGTGTCTGTGTATGTGTGTGTCTGTGTATGTATATTTGTGTTTGTGTGTCTGTGTATGTTTTTGTGTATGTATGTGTGTGTGTCTGTGTTTGTGTGTGTTTGTTTCTGTATGTGTGTGTGTCTGTGTCTCTGTGTGTGTCTGTGTATGTGTGTGTATGTGTTATGTATGTATGTGTGTGTCTGTGTGTGTATGTGTATGTGTTATGTATGTATGTGTGTGTCTGTGTTTGTATGTCTGTGTTTGTATTTGTGTGTATGTGTGTCTGTGTATGTATGTGTCATGTATGTATGTGTGTGTCTGTGAATGTGTGTGTCTGTGTATGTATGTGTCATGTATGTGTGTGTCTGTGTATGTATGTGCATGTGTGTGTCTGTGTCTGTGAATGTGTGTGTGTCTGTGCATGTGTGTGTGTCTACGTATGTATGTATCATGTATGTATGTGTGTCTGTGTCTATGTGTCTGTGTGTATGTATGTGTATGTATGTGTGTGTGTGTGTGTTAGTAGGAACTGAACCTAGGAGTTGTGTATGCCAGATAAACACTCCACCACTGAGCTTTATTCCCAGGTACATTTTTACTTTTTATTTTGAGACAAGTCTCACTAGGGTGTGTAGCCTGACTTCAAATTCACAATGTGACCCAGGCATTGAACTTGCTCTTCTTCTGCCTCACCCTCCTGAGCGCCTAGGGTCCAGCCTGCTGCTTTTGCAGTGCTGGGAGTGAGGCACAGACCTCGTGAATGCTAGGGACCTGTTTGCGCCGGGCTACACCAAGTCTAGCAATGCAAAGCTTTCCTGAAGATTTTTAAAGACTTATTTATTTATTATGTATACGGTGTTCTGCCTGCATGCCAAAAGAGGGCATCATATCTTATTACAGATGGTTGTAAGCCAGCATGTGGTTGCTGGGAATTGAACTCGAGATCTCTGGCAGAACAGCCAATGCTCTCAACCTCTGAGCCCTCTTAAGATTTATTATATATTTTTCATTATGCGTACATATGTGTGTCTGGGAAGGGATATAAACACGTCAGTGTGAGTGTCCAAGGAGGCTAAAGGTGTCGGATCCCACAGAAGTCAGAGTTATAAACAAACAGTCAGGAGCTGGCAAACGTGTGTGCTGGGAACAGACTCTAGTCCTATGCAAGAGTGGAGCTTGCTCCTGATAAGAGAGTTATCCCTCTGAGCCCCAAAACTGCAGTTCTTTATTTAACTTAGTACACAGAGAGATTCTGAGAAGCCAAGTGCTAAGGTAAGACAGAGGCGGTAAGAGATTTAGTCAACACAAGACTGTGGGTGGGACATTGTGGAGACCAGCACCCTAAATATAGAACAGGCACAAAGCCTGCATTACAGCTACCCTTGAAGTGGTTAAAAATTTGATTCCTGCAAATAAATAAAGGAAATACTAGCAGTGTATATAGCACCAGCCCGTATTCCCAGAATTCAGTAGCTAAATGCAAAGGATTATGGGTAAAACTCCACCGTGTGTCAAATAGTGAGACCTTGTCTCTAAAAACAACAACAAAAATACAGCACAGAAGTGAGCTGCCAAAAAAGAACGCAGATCACTGGAAAATACCTTCTGGGTTCTTCCTAACCACCAGCTCAAAAGCAGAAGGAAGCAGAGTCGCCTTTCAGCTGCACTGAGGTTGACCGAGCAGAGAAGCCAGCATGCCTGTGATTCTAGTGAACTTAAAACACACACACATACACACACACACACAAACACCAGCAGTGCAGCAAGGAAACGCCCGATGCTTCCACTAAGCTTTAACTAAGCTAATGCTGTTGAAGGTCTGTGGGAACGGCATGGCAAAGTGAGCCAGCTGTGGGACAGCAGGCAATGGGGAAGTTATAGCACAGCTCATGGTCTCGGATAGGCTGTGGTCTGTCGGCTAGGACCCTGGCATGCTGTCTGCCGGGAGGAGCTTTGTAAGGTGACAGCAGTAACTGATGGGAAGCGGTGATCTCAACGCCCAGCATGTGTCTGGAACTTGATTTATATCCTGCACACAGCTGTGCACACACACACACATGAACACACACACACACACACCTTGTCTATGTATACTCCTCTGCACCCATCTGCATAGGCACTCACTCATACACACCGAGGCCAGTGTATACCATGCATGCTTATACGTGTATATACACACATACACTCACACATGAACACACCCATACATACCATCAAAAATGCTCATGCATAGACAACACATGCAGGCCTATAGACGTGTGCAATAGATTTGTGCATGCATACACAACTATTCATGCTTACATACCTACAAACATGACACCAATGCATCTATGCATATGTGCATGCGCACACACATATGCATATACAGATGTGCACACACTTACACATCTGGGCACATGTATAAAATCTCTCTCTCTTTCTGGGCTGTCTCTCTCCCTCCCTCCCTCCTTCCCTCTCTGGGCTGCCTGTCTCTGCCCCATCTCAAAGCCAGTTGCAGCCATCCCCCCAGGCTTATCCTTTCACCCTCTGGTACTAGCTAAGGCACTAACTGCGACGATCGTGAGATGCGAGTCACCTTCAGAATTGCTTTCCTTGCACAGCGCACCCAGTGGAAACCATACTACAGTACACAAAAGATTTGTTTTCCACTGTGCTGAAAGTATTACTAGTATTAAATTTTCCCTAAGTAGTGGTTTCTTTTTCTACGTGATTGAGAGAATTGCCTCTGACATGTTAGAATCCAGAGGGAGAAGCGAGTTGGCCCAGGACATGAGCTCACACTCCATCTTGGTGCCTAGCACTGCTCCGTTCGTTGAAAGGGGAAGTGGCGGTGTGCCCGTGTGGTTTCAGACCTTAAATGTGAAAGCCATGGGAGAGCTGAGCTTTTCATTTGGATGCTGGGAGAAGAAAGAGGGAGAGAAGAGAGAGCAGAAATGGGGGAGGGAGAGCAGAGGGGGAGACAGCGTCTCTGAAAGAGGAGAAAAGCCCTCCAAAGCCGTGCCGTGACCAAGAGTTGGTTTCTGATCTAAAGCCAGTGAGAAGAAGGGGCACAGCTTGAGTAGCGATTGGTTTTTGCAGGTCAGAGAGACAGGATCTGCTTGGATGTGATGCCACTGGGGTCAGCATGCTACTAAAACGCCGTGACTTGTGACACCATCCCTTCCAAGTCAGGCAGGGCAGCACTACAGAGACCGCAAGCCACTGTAGTCCAGCCTGGCGCTCCTGGGAGCCCCTTCGTGTCTGCTTTTTTTGGGTCAGCATTTTCTGAAGCCCTCTTCAGAGAACACGGGCTGAAAAAGTCCCATAAGCAGTAGGGTTGACCATGGCGAAGGGAAAGGAACATAGATACATGTTGTTGTCCTCAGCGCCCCAAGGAACACCCAGAATCTGTCCCAGATATCTATCTCCCCCTCTTCTTCTGTAATATGTGAGATTATGGGGTGACTGGAGATTCCTCGGATGGAGCTACCATCTGATGAAGTTAAGCCAGGAGCCACTAGGGGTGCACCAAGAGTTGAGAACAGGGCCTTCTTGTGGTAATGGGGTTTTCGGTGCGATTCCTTCAAAACTGAAGCTTTGTGGGTTGGAAGGGAGAAAGCGTGCATCTGATGGACCCCCAGGCCTCACCTGACAGCAGGTTTCCCAGAAACCACAGCCAGCAGGGGTCACTTGGCCTAGGAAGCAGTGCTTTCCCAGAGCAGGGCACAGCTGACTAGGTGCGCACGCTCATCTCAAGATGCCCATTATCCCTGCTCCTCACCAGATAGTAGATCCTATGTAGCTCTCTTCTGTCTCCAAGAGACCTCGTTCAGATCCCAGAAACTCCAGGCACACAGGCTTACTGCAGTCTAGGCTGGTGGGTGTACTCTGAGAATGAGCTCTGCTGATAGGATTCCTGGGTCCCCCATCTCATGCTCACCCGTCCCTACAGTCTAGGGCTCCTGGTCCGAGAGGTCCAGCCCATCCTGTTCCAAGGGTGCCTGGGCTGTGGTTGAACCATCTGGCATTCTTCCTAGCATTCATGCCATTCTCTACTTCCAGGCAGAGTTCTACTTTAGGGCAGAGTCAAAGACCCTCTTTCAAGTCACAATCTCCCATGCCATGATGGATGCCCTTCCTAGCTGACCTTCCGCTTCTGAAGCTAAACACTACTTCACTGTGCTTGCCAGTCACCAAGGACCCCTCCCAACTCCTAATCACTGTGTAAATCTGGCCAGGGCCAGGTGCAGAGACTGGTGCTGACCTCATTCTGAGCCTAATGGTTTCGGTGGTTTTGGCCTAAAAGTTAAACAAATGCTCGTTTTGCTGAGCTCTGTACGAGTCTGCTATCACTGCCACCAAGTTGACAGGCTAAGTTCATACGGCTAAGCTTCCTGGTTTTCAGTTCTGCAGCCAGGGACTTGGCACCAACCTCAGCTGCAGGGAAGGTGGGCACAGTGCCATGGTCTCTTCTGGGCCTCTAAAGCAGGATCTGCTGTGGGCAGACCTCAGTTCCCATGGCAGGACCCAGATTCCTATTTCTATAACAGCTGTCAGAGAGGGCCCTTGCCAGCCTCCTCAAGAAACCCGCTTGGCTTGTGGCTCCTCAACCAGTTTCAATATGAGCAGCAAAGGATGCTTCCCTCCCAAGCCTCCATCTCTTCTCCTGCCTCAGGTGAGGGGGTCTTGAGGGTCAAGCACCTTCAGTTCTATCCATCCCAAGTGGCTGCTCCTCCAGACCTACTCATGTCTGCACAGCCCCTTTTGCCTGGTGAACTGACATGCTCACGGGTTCCAACAACTAAGGAGTAGACATCTTTGGAGTGGCGAGCACCGTGCTGGTGGTGTGACAGACAGCTGGTTTTAAGGCTGAGTGACTGAAGTGGAGGGAAGACAGCGGGCAGCCGCTGGTCACCTGTGCCTGTGGGAGCGGCTCAGCAGGCTTCGTGAACTTCCTAGCAAAGAAATGCTTATGCTATGTTCTTGCAGAACTTGGAGTTTTCATCTGAGCTGTCGACTATTTAAAGGCAGGCGTGGGGGCAGGGCCAGAGACGGCTCAGTTGGCAAGAGCACTTTCTGATCTTGCTGAGGACCTGGGCCATCCGTTTCACTGTCTTCGAATCTTGGAGTTTTCAAAGGCGGAGTGTTGCCTCCTCTCTTTCTGTTCTTTGACTTCATGTCAACAATGAGAAATCCTCAATGGGCCCTGTGTCAGTCAATGTCTGTCTCGGTGTGCCTGGGAACAGGTTCCACGTGTACTGTCAACACACCCAAAGAGTGCTAGTTCAAACCCTTGGCAGCCCAGCCACTGCCCAGCTGGAGGCCCATCCATCTCTGTGTGCCGGCACCCAGTACCCAGTTCCTTCTCAGGATTACTTTCAGATTTCAGATTTAATCACAGATTTGCAATGTCTGTCACATTTCCCTTATCTGTTGTCTGGTGACTGCGAGGGCTTGGGGTGGGCCTGATGGCTGTATGTCAGCAAACACACGGTAACTCCCTCACCGATTCGAGGCCAGCTGCCTGAGATTCCTTCATGATATTCTTTTTGTGGAGGGGGGTATTTTGAGACAGGGTTTCTTGTGTAACAGCACTGGCTGTCCTGGAACTCACTCTGTCAACCAGGCTAGCCTTGAACTCACAGAGATCTGCCTGCCTCTGCCTCTCTAGTGTTGGGACTAAAGGCGTGTGCCACCACCGTCTGTCCTTCATGATATTCTTAGATGCGTACTGACTCCATACCTCAGTGGTGACATTCACTTTTTCTGTATCTACAGATAAATTGTGAAATCTTTACCCTGTTCTTTTTCATGTGTTTGTGTGTGGAATATGCACATATGTGTGTTCACGTGTGTAGGCACATGTGTGTAGGCCCAAGGTTGATGTCATAAATCTTCAGTTGCTCTTCCATCTTCCTCTTTGAGGCAGGGTCTGTCAATCAAACCTGGAGCATGCTTAGTCTCACTAGCCAGCTTGCTCTGGGGATCCCGTCTCCACTTTTGGAGTCTGACATTGCAGGCAAGTTGCCACGCTTATCTGTCACTTATGTGGGTTCTGGGATCCAGACTCTGTTCTCTTGCTTCATGGCCAACCCTTCTAAGCCTCCCCTACATTTGGAAGGTTCTAATGGCAGCTGGACATGCATGGGTCTTGTGTGTGATTTAGCTGAGCAATAGTAAGACCCAGAGAGTGGGCATGTTTGAGGGAGAATGCTGGGAGCCTGAAACCAAGACTGACGGTGTCTTGCTGTGCTAGCTTGACTGCTGTTTATCGGCTCACAGAAAAATAGACTGTGGGCCCTATACCCCAGCAGCTCTCCTCTTGGTAGACTAACAGTCTCTTTTGCTCTAAATTCTTTAAAGGACAGACAGAAACATTTAATTAGGAATTCACCAATAGGTGCTGGGTATCCCAGCACTCTGGAGACAGAAGTAGGCAGATCTCTGAGTTCAAGGCCAGCATGGTCTACAGAGAGAATTCCAGGACAGCTACACAGAGAAACCCTATCTAACCCCACCACCGAAATTCACCAATGGGAACTGGAGAGATGGTTCAGTGGTTAAGAGCACTGGCTGATCTTCCAGAGGTTCTGGGTTCAATTCTCGGCATCCACAAGGCAGCTCACAACTGTCTGAATTACAGTTCCAGGGGATCTCTGACACCTTCACACAGACATACATACAGGCTGAACACAACGTACATAAAATAAAAATAAATAAATCATTTCTTAAAAACCTTCCCCAAAAGAAACAGAAAAGAAAAGAATTCGCCAACATCTTTATCATCAAACACGAGTTCTAACAGAAAATGTATAGGTCACATCTCCAGAGCATTGACTCCGCTCTGATTGAGTGATGAGGTAGATTGTGTTCAGGACTCTGTGTGCTGTGGTGGCCCAGATGCCAATCTGTGACCAGTGCGATTTCCTAGCAACAATGTGCACCATTCTTGTGGTGACAGCAGTGGTTTGGCGAGCTGATGTATTTCCAGGTACTGCGTCTGGCGTTCAGGTAAACGTGACTGTTACGGTCTCACGGAGAGCACTGACTGCCAACACAGCAGTATGAGGTCATCGTTAGCTGAGTTTCTCACTGTTGGGCCCAGCACGCTCATGACATTCGCCCCTATGAACAACGAACAAATTTTGGGTCCTTGGGAAATGCTTCACCATCCTGATCAGTAAATGAAATTTAAGACACTGTCTCTTGACTATGATGGGCATTTGAACGAGTGTCGGCCCCTGCTAGCGGGGCCCTCTGGCCTGGCCTGGGGACGATGCAGGCCACATCCCAGATCCTCCTGGCCGTGAGGACAAATGTTATTTTCCAATTCAAATTTTTTTTCTGAAGTGGTTTTTTTTTTTTGCAAAAAGCTAAAGTTTTTAATTTTTTTATTTCAAAGTTTTAATTCTTATTAAGCACAATTTATTATTATTATTATTATTATTACTTTACAATATATGTTTTTCATAATTTATTTAAGAAAACTCTTGCATTCCTTGGGTCACAAAGATCCCTTGCGTCCCCTCTGGCTGCTCTCTGTCTCTGCTCTTGCATTTGGAGCTGCACCCAATCTGAGTTCACTTTTCTGGTGGCAGGAGGGGTGGATGGGGACCAGCTTCCCCACATAAATTCAAGATAGTCTTCGCACTACAGAGTCACATTGGGACCTCGTTTAAGACAGCTGACTGTTAATATCTGCATGGTTCATTTCTGGACTCCGTGTTCGTCCCACAGAGTTCTGTTCCCCTTAACCAGCGTCCCCTGCCCTGACACTGAAGTGTCCCAAGTCTCACGAGGTTGTGTGAATCCTCCATCTTCATTCTTTCTTGAATTCATTGTAGAATCAGAATCAGTTAGCCAGTTTCTCGATTTAGAAAGCCTTCCGGAGTTCTGACTTAGTGTCTGTTGTATCAGTTTGAGGAAAATGTATCTGGATAGAGACCCGCTCAGCCTTATCTCTCTCCTAAATCTACACACCATTGCTTTTCTCTCAGCTATTGGGATTTTCAGCATATAAACCTTGTTCATCGGCGGTGGTGGAGCACGCCTTTAACCCCAGCACTTGGGAGGCAGAGGCAGGCAGATCTTTGTGAGTTCGAGACCAGCCTGGTCTACAAGAGCTAGTTCCAGGACAGGCTTCAAAACCACAGAGAAACCCCGTCTCGAAAAACCAAAAAAAAAAAAAACCAAAAACCAAAAAACAAAAACCTTGTTCATAAATATTTTGTGGTTTCTTTTTTATAATCTCTCCTTCTCTCCCTTCTTCCTTTTTCCCTCCTCCCCTCCTTCCCTTCTTCCCCTCTCCTGCTCTCTCCCCTCCCTCCTTTCCTCTTATCTTTTGCTACTTGTTTTGTTTGTTGTTGATTTTTGTTTTTTCTTTCAAAATAGTTTCACTATGTATCCCCGATTTGCTTTGAACTTGCTATCCTCCTGCCTCAGCCTCCTGAGTGTTGAGGTTACAGGCATGCACCACTACTCCGGGCTCCCAGCTTTTGGTTTCTAAGTCTTCTTGTTAGGGTAGAATCATAATGGTGTTATCCATATGGACTGTGTCTATTCATGATGTTGATCCCAGTAAGCTTCTGCCACATGCACAGAGCTGCCTTCAGGAGCCAGAGGGGCTTCACCTCCCTGGAACTGCTACAACTAACTATAAGCCACCTGACATGGGTGGTGCTGGGAATCAAACCCAGGTCTTCATAAGAGCAGCGTGTGTTCCTAACCACTGAACTATCTCTTCAGTCCTCAAATCAATCACGAGTTCTTTCTATCCACATCGAGATATTTATAGATTTTCATTCTGTGAGATTTTCTTGAATAGTCTTAACTGGATTTTTTGGGTGAAGGTTCTCACACAGTTCAAAACCTGTGGTTTTTTTTTTTCTGATATGGCTTTTCTGAAGCCAGAAATTAGAAATCAGAAAGTCACGGTCTATAGCTAACCAAGTCTGGTCAGGCCCATTCATTTCTGCACTCTTTATGGCTGCGTCCAAGCCAGCAGCACTGGCCTGCGGCACTGTGACAAAGCCGCTGGGCCTGCAGAGCCTGCCTTGCTCACTGTGCTCACTCTCCGGAGGGCTCTGCAGAAAGCATCGGAAATCCTGTTCAGGGGGTGTTTTCACATCACATAACAGGCAGCGCAGTATGTTCCGATGGGGCAGAATGTTCCAGAACACAGCATAACTGAAGCACGTTTTACCTCCTCTCCTCTGTAGCTTCGCCTCAGCTCTCCTAAAGCCTGTGCTAGCTGTGTGTGGCCGAAACCACCCTCCCACTTTCCACGCCAGGTCTGGATTTCCCACCGACACCCAGGATCACCATGCATGAAGTGAGGAGCTACTTTGTGTTGGCAGGGAGTGGGAGTGCGAATAAGCACAGTCGCTTGAAAATATGCCGCGGCTGATTCTGTTTTCATTGTTTTCCAGGAAACAATGAACTCCACGGATGGCTATGAGGAGTACTCTGACTCGATCTTATCTGTGTCTCCGGATGACTTGCCCTTATCGGTGTCTCCAGACGACGCGCCGTGCTCCTTGCAGGAGGTCAGAGAGTTCACCAGGGTATTTGTGCCGATTGCCTACTCTTTAATATGTGTCTTTGGCCTCCTGGGCAACATTATGGTAGTGATGACCTTTGCCTTCTACAAGAAGGCCAGGTCCATGACTGATGTTTACCTGTTGAACATGGCCATCACAGACATACTGTTTGTCCTCACTCTGCCGTTCTGGGCGGTGACTCACGCCACTGGCACTTGGGTTTTCAGCAATTCCCTGTGCAAACTGATGAAAGGCATCTACGCCGTCAACTTTAACTGCGGGATGCTGCTCCTGGCCTGTATCAGCCTGGACCGGTACATCGCCATCGTCCAGGCAACCAAATCTTTCCGGGTCCGATCCAGAACACTGGCACACAGCAAGATCATCTGTTTGGTGGTGTGGGCCATATCAGTCTTCATCTCAAGTCCCACGTTTATCTTCAACAAGAAATACCCGTTCCAGGGTGGAATAGAAGTCTGCGAGCCCCAGTACAAGTCTGTCTCGGAGCCCATCACCTGGAAGCTGCTGGGGCTGGGGCTTGAGCTGCTTTTCGGCTTCTTCATCCCTCTGCTGTTTATGGTATTCTGCTACCTGTTCATCATCAAAACCTTGGTGCAGGCCCAGAATTCTAAAAGGCACAGAGCTATCCGCGTGGTCATCGCTGTGGTCCTTGTGTTCCTAGCTTGTCAGATCCCTCACAATGTGGTCCTGCTCATGACTGCAGTAAACACGGGCAAAATGGACCGGTCCTGCAGCGGCGAGATCCGCCTCGCCTACGCCAGGAACGTGGCTGAGGTCCTGGCTTTCCTCCACTGCTGCCTCAACCCCGTGTTGTACGCATTTATTGGACAGAAATTCAGAAACTACTTCGTGAAGATCATGAAGGATGTGTGGTGTGCGAGGAGAAAGAACAAGGTGCCGGGCTTCCTTTGTGCACGGGTGTACTCAGAAAGCTATGCTTCCCGGCAGACCAGTGAGATCATGGACAACGACAATGCCTCATCCTTTACCATGTAACGTGGGGGTGTGAAGCCACACACTCCAAACGCCTCTGTGAAACCTGCTATTACGTGTGTGTGTGTGTGTGTGTGTGTGTGAGAGAGAGAGAGAGAGAGAGAGAGAGAGAGATGCCCAAATAACTATGGAAATTAAGTGAAGTCTTCCAGCGGGCAGGTGGGCACCAATAGCCAAGCTCTCCCCAGTGTGGTTGATAAGAAACCTTGGTGGCTCTTGCATTCTGGGATTGGCGGTCCACAAAAGAGGCTTTGGAGGATGCTGGATTAGAGTGAAGTGCTTATGTACGTAAACGTATTCAGAAATGTTTGTGAGGGGGTCGCAGACCCAGTGACGGCCCAAAACAAGGACACAGCTTGGGAAAGCAACAGAAGCCCTCCTGGGACTCGCGTGATGCTAAGGGGATGTTTACCATCCCTGATGGCAAATCACAAAGATCCTGTACCCAGTTCCTTCTTCTCTCAGCCAGGCTGTGGGACAGCAACCTGGAAAGCAGGAACCAAGTAGGAAGTGGGGTCCATGGTCTTGCTGCCAGCCTGTGAGCTTGCTTCTGCTTCAGGAAGTGGTTTCCTATGGCTCCCCTCCCCTCTGAGGTGGGTGGAGTCTGAGCGGACAAGCTGGGTTTGTGTTCCAGGCAGGGTGAAGGGCTTAGCAGCTTCTAGCATAGTTCAACATTCATCCCATGGCGGGTAAACTTGGCTGGTTTGGAGTTGAAAGTGCTTTTCTTCCAGTTCTGAAATGGAGCTGGAGATTATGGTCACCCCTAGCTTCAGGTTAGCCCCTGGACAGTAGAAAGCATGCTAGCCTCTAGGACCAAGTGGATTTGTTGTTGGTTTAAATCGGGAATTGAACCTGGGGTCTCACACAAGGCTCTGCAAGTGAGCCGCCACTGTGCTATAGTCTAAGACCTTTCTGACTTGGAAATCCTCCTGCCTCAGCTCTACAAAGATCCAGGATTACAGACCGGTGCCACTGTGCCTGGTGCTGAGACTGATCTTTAGGCGGCTTTACCCAAAGTCATGGTTAGCAGTAGTAAGTCCTGCCTCATCAGAAGCTCATGGGACTCTAGTCCTTGAAGTGCTGTGGAGGCAGATGGGGAACCTGAACTGGGGACGCAGAAACACATAGCTCGTGCCAAAAGTGGCTGATGCGAATGTCGGAATACTGACATGCTCAGTTCTGACACATGGTTTGGAAGGTGAATGGTTAGTGAGCTGTAGCAATGTCTGACGTGTGTGTGTGTGTGTGTGTGTGTGTGTGTGTGTGTGTGTGTGTGTGTGACAGTCTCTCAGCACCTCGGAACGCAGTAAGTAGGTTAGACTGGCCGGTCAGAGGAGCCCCGGATTCACCCGCCTCTGCTCCCCAGCATGCACCACCACAGCTCTTTGTTTTCTTTTTTACAAAGGTTCTGGGCATTGAACTGGTCTTTGTGCCTGCAAGGCAACTGCTTTTACTGTCTGAAGCCTCTCTCCAGGCCAGCATTTGGAAGAGAACTCCTTAGCTTACTCTCATTGTTCCACACATTAAACTATAATCTTATCCACAACCTTTAACAATCCCGGGTCTCTTTGTTTGCTTTGTTCTAAGAACCATTGAAAAAGAAAGCGGGGGTGGGGGAGAAGCGGACTGTGCACCTGCTTTTATCCAGCCCTGGTTTAATTTCTGTGGCTCTGATAAAATACTCATCCTGACCGGAAGCAGCTTTGGGAAGAACAGGTCTCTACTTCAGTTTGTAGATCCAGGACACAGATCACTGCTGTGGGCAAGTCAAGGAAGGAAAACCACAGCCGAAGTCAAGAGCAGAGAATGAATGAATGGATCCCTGCGGACTTGGTGCTCTGATGACCAGCTAGCCTTCTTACTGTTCTAAATAGAGTTCAGGGCCCCATCCATGAAATGCTATCACCCACATTCTGGAAGGTCGTCACACCCAACAAGACAACCCCTACACACACACACACACACACAGAGGCCAACGTCATCTAGATAATGCTGTACCAACACTCCTTCCAGATGAGTGTAGGTGGGATCAAGATTGCAGTTCAAATTAACAGGCACACATGGTGTTCCCGGAGCAATTTTAGTATTTTCTCAATGGAAGATGCTTTGTTCCAAGGTTGAAATAACTTTGAAATCATTTTGATGTCTTTAGGTATGAATTATTTCATTTCTCATCGGATAACTAGAAAAAGTGGCTCGCCCTTAGGTGACAGATCCCATTGTCCTATAAATGAACAGAGACCCTTAAATCCCAGGTCCCCCAGGCATGGATTTTTGACTTCAAGTCTAAGTTTTGATGAAGGGACCAAAACCCAGAATGGATTGCTGAGGACAAGGACACCTGGTGGCACGCAGAGGAAGAAACAACAGCCCGCAGGGTGCAGAGCTTGCCGAGATGGCCAGGCCTGCAGGGGAGGGACGGAGAGCAGAGGAGGCTGCTGGGTACTGGGGCAGCTGCTCCTTCTACAGCCACCTCCTCACCGTTATCCTTTTACCTGCTTGACCCCTTCATGGCCGGACGCCAGGACCTAAGACAGTGGCACCCGCCTGTGGTCCCAGCAACTTGTGAGCCCGAAGCAGGAAGATTATCTGAGTTCAGTAGTTTAAAGTCAGCCTGAGCAACATAGTGAGATTGTCTCAAAAATGTAACAACAAAATAATAATATTAATAATAATACAAATAAAGCATACTCATGTTCTGCACAGAGCCCATCCTTCAGCCTTCATGGGCTGTGATGGGGCCAATGACGCATTGCTGAGTGTCCCCATGAAGGCTGCCTAGACCCACCGCCACGCCGAGCCACGTCACCTAGGGATTGGTGCTGTGCTGTGCGGACCCTCTGCTTCCCAAACCAGCATCCTGACTCCCTTCTCGTGTTGCAGGGCTGGGTATCAAACCCCAGACTGTGTGTGCACGGGGCACACACTCTACTCCCACCCCACAGCTGCATCCCCAGCCTCTGACTCCCGTGGGAGAGACTGCCCACTCTGAGGAACTGCTGCGGTTCTTTAGCGTCCACGACGTCAGTCTCTGACTAAATCTCAAACTTGTTACTCACGAGCCGTCAAAGAGGCTCTCCGTAGTCACACCGAGAGTTTCAGCCCTGCCTGTGGCATGAGAATGTCTGTGCTGGGAGTCCCTGGAGTCTCGAGTGTCTCACTTCCAGTTTCTCATTCTCACAAGCAGCCGTTCCCACAGGCTTGCTGCCCCTTAGCTCCCTCCACCTGCTGCTAAGGAGGCCCCTCCTCCACGCCCTGACAACCGTTAATGTCATCATGCCACAGGGACCAGGGTAGCTAACTCACAGCAGATCCCTAGAGTTTTCCTGCAGATCAAGGACCAATGCCACTTCTCCCCTGGACTGCCAGTTCTCACCCTCTGCCAACGGCTGCAAGCGGGCAACATGTGCTCTTTGTTCTGGCACCTGTTTATTGCAGTGAGTGACAGGCAGGGCAGCTATGGGACAGAGTTGGCAGAGAGAGGAGGAGGGGCCACCTTAGCAGCAGATGGGGGGAGCTAAGGGGCAGCAAGCCTGTGGGAACGGCTGCTCGTGAGCATGAGAAGCTCTGGGCTCCACGCACAAACAGGGGCCTGGTGAGCCTTTAGCTGGGACAGGGAGCATCAGAGGCTTTGGACAAGGGCTTAAGTCCTGCCCCTCCATTAACTCAAGGTCCCTCTAGCTCAGCTCCCTAGCTCAAATCATACAACTCTTGCAGTCCCCAGCAAGGCAGCCAGGGACTGCCGTGACCTTGCTCTACACACCCTCAAATTCTCTCTTTCGTCTTTGGCAGTAGACTTGCCTCCTTCCCCACTGCCCAAACACAAGTCTGTCTGGAGTCATGTCCAGTCCTTACCGTGGCTCCCTGACTTCTAGCGTGTAGGTTTAGAGCAACCCTCTGCAACGAAACACAGCAAGCAACCCTCTTAGTTCCCCAGTGCCTTTAGGGCCCAGTGGCACTGTCTATCATATGATCCAGCGACTCTCCTGATGTCCCAGAACTGAGGGGATTTGAAGGCTCTCTCCCTTCAGGACCTCCTTTGTGCTGCCGTGTCTGTTCCTTCTGATGCTGCCTGCACAGTCTCCTTGCCTATAGCAACGAGCCTAAAACCCCCTTAATAAAGTAAAGTTCCTGAAAGGCAATTCATTTTCGTTTCCTTTTCTATGAGCTTGCTCTGTTGCTCATAACACCTGGCTCCTAACACCTGGTTTGCAGAATGACTCGGACATATGTCACAGTTGTACCAACAGCAAAGGAGATGGTGGAGAGATGCTGGGGCAGTGCTTCCAAGAGGATGATGGGAAATGCTGCTGAGGCCCACTGGGACCTGAACCCAGGACAATGAATAATTTGGAGACTTGAGCTGCTCGGTGAGGTCTTCACGCAGCTGTGTCACCATGAGTGCTCTCTCCTAGACGTCCCCTGAACCACAGGTGAAGCAGCCAGAGACTGTCAGGTAGAGCATGTGTCTTAGCACCTCCCATGTGTCCCCACTCCACCTCCAGACAGGGCCACCTTGCAGCCAGAGGCCGGAGAATGCGTTCTCTATTCTGTTTTAGCACAGCAGGATGGCTAATTCAGGGCCACGCCTGATCTCCTCTGCGTCCACAGTCCACGCAGAAAGCCAAAGCCACGCCAGCACTGTTCTGTAGTCCAAATAGTGAGCTGCATAGCCGTGCTGTTCTGAATGAGTGAATATATATATGCAATGTATTATATAAAATTGTTACATTTTACATACACGCTGTGTATTATATATGATCGTTTATTACTATGGAGAGAGAGAGAGAGAAAGCAAGAAAAATAAAAGAATAAACATCCAATTGAGAGAAGCAATAAACAGAAAAACAAATTGGGTGCTAATAACACCCAACAGAATTGACTGGAGTACGGGAACTAGGAGAGAAAACGAAGGTGACATCAAGTCAGAAACTCAGAGGCAGTCCACAGAAATCACCTGAGGCGGGGGCAGCTGGCTGTGGCTCCCATGTGAGGGCCTTCTCTTGATGGCTGAGCACCCTGTTTCTTGTTTCCTCTGCAGGTGCTTTGCACCACGGCAAACCTTGCTGGAAATGGTCCAGCTATTCTCAGAGACTCAGTGTTTTCAATGCCCTTAGCTGCTTGCGGATTTTCCCTCTCCTGGACAGCCTGGCACAGGACACAGGAGACAAGGAAGGGTCCCCTTGATCCAAGAGTCCATTTTCAATCAGTTTTAATAGCGTATGACAGTTTACCAATGTAATTTACATTACAACAGCAAGTCTGACCCTGTGGCAAGGCAACCGATGGTCTCTTGAGTGTTCTTAGTCCTTCTAGGAACACAGATGTTCATGTTTCCTTCAGAAAGGTTTACTCACAGGTGTATAAAGTTCAGTCCCAGACAACACAGGTTCAAGCGTATTCCTGTGCTCTTTACCTTCATGACATCCAGGATGTCCTGCATTCTGGAATGCAGAGATCCAATAGAGTCTACAATGGTATGGTACAGCTATTACCTCCACCGTGTGCCACCTCCTCCTCCTCCTCTTCTCCTCTTCCTCCTCCTTCTCATCCTCTTCCTCTTTCTCCTCCTCCTCCTTTTTCCTCTCTCTCTCTCTCTCTCTCTCTCTCTCTCTCTCCTTCATTATTTCAGTAGGAGGAACCTGGGGTTGGAAGCTTCCTGGCCGTGGGGATGGTAATCGGGACTCGGTCTGGCTGCTGCAGCCTGCAGGTGGAGAGACAAGGAGCAGGATGTCCCAGAACCGTGTTCTTCTATCACTGGTCTGTGCCTATACAAGCTCTAAATGGGGCCTTGATGTTCCTGGAGGATGAAGTTCGCTTGGACTTTGTCTGGAATCTCTTTCTGGAATTTGACCATACCTCACAGCAAATTCTGTGTGTTTGCAATTTTATAATCTGCCACGAGATGGCGGTAAGCCCACATCCGCAGAAGCGGCACTTGTCTACTCAGACTAGTTTCCTTAAGGGCACCTCACCAGACAATACATCCAGAGGACGCTGATGGCTGGGTTTGTTTCTGGTTCCTTCTACAGCCTGGACTGGCGACTGCTGGCCCTGAGTTCTGAGCAGAACACGGAGTCTGTGCTCTGATGGTCTGTACTGGGAGACGCTGAGAATCCTAAATCCACCCTAGACCCACACAGGTGAAGGTGTTGATCAGAGTGTGGCCGGCTTCATAGGGACCCAGGTGTGAAAATGGGTTGTTCTTCGTATAGGGAGTTTAGATAAACACCTGCTTAGTGCTCGCTTCGGCAGCACACAAGCTAAATTTGGAACGATACAGAGAAGATTAACTTGGCCCTTCTACAAGGGTGAAACGCAAATTCGTGAAGCTTTCCATGTTTTTCTAATGAATGCTTATGCTGGATAGGATGTGGGGTAAAGGGAACACTCCTTCATTGCTGGTGGGAGTGCAAACTTGTTCAGCTGTTTTGGAAATCAGTATGGCAATTTCTCAGAAAATTAGGAAACAACCTTCCTCAAGACCCAGCAATACCACTTTTGGGTATATACCCAAAGGATGCTCAATCATACCACAAGGACATGTGCTCAACTATGTTCATAGCAGCATTGTTTGCCATAGCCAGAACCTGGTAACAACCTAAATGCCCCTCGACTGAAGAATGGATAAGGAAAATGTGGTACATTTACACAATGGAGTGCTACACCACAGGAAAAAAAAATAACATCTTGAAATTTGCAGGCAAATGGATGGATCTAGAAAACATCATATTAAGTGAGGTGTCGCAGTCCCAGAAAGACAAATATCATATGTACTCACTCATAAGTGGCTTTTAAACAACAACAACAAAAAGATAAACATCCTACAATTCACAACCCCAGAGAACCTAGACAACAATGAGGACCCTAAGAGAGACATACATGGACCTAATCTACATGGGAAGTAGCAAGACAAGATCTCCTGAGTAAACTGGGAGCATGAAGATCATGGGAGAAGGCAGGGAGGAGGAAGGGAGGGGAGTAGAGAAAAATATATAGCTCAATAAAAACAATTAAAAGATAAAATAAAATGCCTGCTTAATAAATACTTAAGGAGGGTTAGGAGGAGAGTTGTTTCATTTTGTTTTGTTTCTTTTTTCTAAAATTTATTCACTTTACATACCAACCACTGTTCCCTCCCCCTCTTCCTGCTCCGCTCCACCTCACTTTGTTTTGTTTCTTGCTTTTGTTCAGATAGGGTCTCTTTAGCTGTGTAGCACAAGCTAGCCTTGAACTTCTAATCTTCCTGCCTCAGCCTCCTGAAAACTGGATTAGAGGCATTTGCCAAGCCCTGTAATAAATGCTTTTACTTTAAAAAAACAAAGCATTTTTGAGAATGTGTGTGTGTTGATATTATTTAACAAGTAAAGCTTGCCTGGAGATCGGAGTGCAGAGCTAAATCACTAGATAGCCACAGAGGCCTGACAGTCGTGGCACACACCTGTAATCCCAGCACTTGGGAGGCAGAGGCAGGGATCTCTGTGAATTCAAGGTTGTCCTGGGCTACACAAGATTGATACAGTCTAAAAGAGAAACAGAGCCAGGCAGTGGTGGCTCACACCTTTAATCCCAGCACTAGGGAGGTGGAGACAGGAAGGGATATGGATGGACAGAGAGAGGAACATAAGGCAGGAGGAGACATGAGCTCACTCCATTCAGTCTGAGGAGTTTGCAAGAACTAATGACTGGCTGTTCTGTTTCTCTGATCTTTCAGCTTTCAGCCACGAATACCTAACTCCAGGTTTTTATTATTAAGATTAATTAGAAATCCCATTATGTATGTGTGTGTGCACGTGCGCCTGCAAGTTTGTGCATGCCAGAGCACACGTGCAAAGTCAGTTGTTTCTCCCTCTTCTGCTGTGGGATTCCCCTCTGTATGCTGTGAACATGTTTTATTACCATTGACTAATAAAGAAACTGCTTTGGCCTATGGTAGGGCAGAATAAAGTCAGGTGGGAAATCCGAACAGAGAGATAGAGAGAGAGTAGGTGGAGTCAGGGAGACTTCAGGTAGCTGCCAAAGGAGACAGTCATCAGAACCTTACCAGTAAGCCACAGCATTGTGTCGATACACAGATTAACAGAAATGGGTTAATTTAAGATATAAGAACTAGCTAGGAAAACACCTGAGTCATTGGCCAAACAGTTTCTGTGTGATTATTCGGGTTTGGGTGGCAGGGAAATGAACGAGTGTTCTCCTTTTTAAAAATAAAAAGTAAATTTATTTACTTATTATGGATACAGTGTTCTGCCTGCATGTATGCCTGCAGGCCAGAGAGGGCATCAGATCTCGTTACAGGTTGTTATGAGTCACCATGTGGTTGCTGGGAATTGAACTCAGGACCTCAGGAAGAACAGTCAGTGGTCTTAACCACTGAGTCATCTCTCCAGTCCTGTTTGATTTTTTTTGTTGTTGTTGGTTTTTGTTTTTTGGGTTTTTTTTTTTTGTTTTTTTTTTTTTGAGACAGGGTTTCTCTCTGTAGCCCTGGCTATCCTGGAACTCGCCCTATAGACCTGGCTGGCCTCAAACTCAGGGATCCTCCTGCTTCTGCCTCCTGAGTGCTGAGATTATATGCATGCACCACCACCTCCCAGCTTTTTGTTACTCTTAAAGTCCTATCTTAGACTGGACTCAGAAGTGGATGCTCTCAGCGAAGACAGCCTATGACACTTAGCTATCTGTTCCTGACATTTTCTTTGGTTTCCCTCATTCTTTTGGCCAAAGTTTAGTGTATTATACACTCTCTTAGTGCATGCTTCTGCAGAACAATGCTGGCAGTGGTGTTAGTGTGTTATACATCTTCTTAGCGCATGCTTCTTCAGAATAATGCGTTGCAGTGGTGTTGCAGGACTAATAAGATGCTAAATCTTGGGCATTTTTGGTCCTGAGCTTTATGTCCTCTTGGCTTAAGGGCTTTCTGACAACATATTGGCAGAAATCTCCTGCTTAGAGGGACTGAAAAGCTTTTGGATTCTGCTAGCCTTTTTGGACCTCAACAGCCAAGGCACAGTTGATGTGAGATGCCCCTCTGAAATGCTGTGAATATGTTTTATTGCCATTGGTTAATCAAGAAGCTGATTTGGCCAATAGCCAAGCAGACTATAGCTAGGTGAGAAAGCCAAGCAAAACTATAGGGAGAAGAAGGGCAGAGTCAGGGAGATGCCAACAGTCACTGGAAAATCAAGATGTGAGGTAACAAGCCATAAGCCTCATGATAAAATATAGAATAATAGAATTATAGAATAATTTAAGTTGTGAGAGCTAGTTGATAATAAGCTTGAGCTAATAGGCCAAGCAGTTTATAATTGATATTAAGCTTCAGAGTGGTTATTTGGGAACTGGTGGGTGGGAGAGAAACCTCCAGTTACACACAGTAATATCTGTCAGTCCAGGGACAGTAACATCAGTGGCAGATGTTCCCTTAAAGGCTCTACCAAATCCTCTGGTTCAGGTTTACAGATGAGGGGATGGCTTCAGCAAGTTCCAGAAGAGGAATGGTGGAAGGGTACAGGTAGTTTGTAAAACTTCCAGAGAGCAGGAGATCGGGCCTGGGGACCATGTGGCTATGAAGAACCAAGGCCACTTGAGGCTCAGCCTTTAGGACTGTGCACCTTGTGAACCACGCAGGCCCATCAGCAGAGCTTCCATGGTCATGTCTGCACCTTGTGAGCTGCACAGGCCCATCAGCAGAGCTTCCGTGGTCATGGCTGCACTTTGTGAGCCACGTAGGCCCATCAGCAGAGCTTCCGTGGGCAGGTCCATCAGCAAAGCTTCCGTGGTCATGGCTGCTACAGCCCTCTGACAGCCATCATCTCTATCCAATGCAAGCAGATGGCATCCCCATGTGTGGCTGCTGCCCCCTATTGATTTTAACAAAATCTCAACCATTTGGTTTTTCAAAAAAGACTTGAGAGCCAGATGCTAGGACCAAAGCCTACTAGCTCAGAGAGCAGAGAGAGCACCCAGCTGACCTTCTTCCTCAGCTGCTGTCCCACAACTTCCTTCTCCCACACAGTCTCAAACAAGCCTCTTGGTGCTCAATGTCCCTCCATTCTACTTCCTGTGAGCCTCTCTATCCATCCTCCTGACTCCCTCTTACTCTCTATGTTTTTTTTTTTCTTGATTAGCCTATGTTCACATCTTGCCAACTGGATGCTTGTTCTGCCTCTTGACCTATGGTTGACTTTATTTAATTCTGTTTACAGTATACAAGCAGAAAACTCTTGGATTGAAGGCATGTGCTAGGGCTGAGCCACACCACAGCTAGAAAACTCTTGGATTAAAGGTATAAAAAGACCACTGGTTGTGGTGGCACAGGCCATTAATTCCAGGAGGCAAAGGCAGGCAAATTTCTGTGAGTTCAAGGCCAGCCTGGTCTACAAAGCAACTTCCAGGACAGCTAAGGCTACACAGAGGAACCCTGTCTAGAAAAACAAACAAACAAAAAAGTGTAAGATCTGTTGGTCACATGCCACTAAGTCTGTGTTGTAGCCTCTGGACATCCTCATAGTGTCCCCTCCCTCCTCTCCCACTTACCACCACAGCCCTAATGACAGAAGCAAGACAGGGCTCCCTAGCACAGAAGAGCCCCTCCACACAAAGTTTCAAGTGCACGCCGTCCCCAGCAGGAACCACATGCTCAGCAGCCTCTCCAAATGGGCTGGTGACTTCCATCTGCTAATGTAGTCACATGAAAACTGTGCCCAATGGGAAAGCTGGGGATGGTCAGTACATGCTGGATGACCGGGGGGTGAAACGGGAGGAAGACTGATGAGCAAACCCAGGAGGAAAATCTAGATAACTAGTGTTGATGTGGTCATGTCCCTGGCTCCTCCAAATTATCTCCTGACCCCCCAGGACCTAAGAATATGGCTGTATTTGGAGATGGGGCCTTCACAGAGGTTATCAAGTCAAGATAAGGTCATATGGGGGTGGCCTAATCAAGCATTACAAGTGTCCTTATTTAAAGGGGAGGCTTGGGGGCACTTGCTGGCAGCAAGGATGGAGTTGGATCCCAGGACACATGTGCCAAGCCAGGTATTAGGTACACATCTTCACCCCCACTCTGCAGGGGAGCAGACAGGAAAATTACATAACAAGAAACCCACACCTATGCTCAGGGAGAGCCCCTGCCTCCTAGGAATAAGCAGAGTGTCAGGAGGCTGTTCTGGGCCCTCGTCTGGCTTCCAGGCATGTGCAGAGGCACCCAAACCTGCACATGCACACATACGCATGAATGTTTAAATCATTTCAGAGGAGGTTTGGACACAGCGCTGCTCTCCAGAGAGAGATGCTGTGTGCACTGCAAAGACGGACAGCCCCTGGAATCTAAAGAAAGAGGGTCTCCGAGGACCCGTCCCTGCTGCTCTGAGTGCTCCCTCACAGTTTCTTGTTTTGTTACCAGTTGGCAGTGCTTCTGTGGGAGTCCTGGAAGCCCTTAGAAGGTGGGGCCTGCCTGGCTAAAGTTGGTCAGGAAAGACAGGTCTTTGAAAGTGACACCTCGCCCTGGATCTGGGCTGTCTCGCTGTCAGCTGCGATCACCCTGCTCCGTGCTCTTGTCTCTATGATGAGCCCCTCTGCTTCACCTTCCCCGCCAAGATGGACTCAGCCGTGAGCTGAGAGGGATCGTTCTCCGTTGTTCCCTTTAGGTATTATGAACAGGTTGACAGAATTGTAACTATACTCCCACTGACACCTCGATCACGGGACATGCAGCCCCCACGACTGTGACAACTGTGTCTGTTTAAGCCATTCACTGGTAGGAGTTGGTTGTAGCAGCCCTAGGAAGCTTGAACATAGATAGTCCTTATGCCCCAAGTAGGACCCGCTGGTTTTCCCACCGGATCTAGTGTGCCATGTTCCTTTCCCCGGATATCACTTGTTTGGATTAGCTTTCTGTTACTGTGAGAAAATAGCAAATTGCTGTGTTAAAGACAGTAGAGGTCTATGACGGTCCAGTCGCTCTGTGGTAGCATAGCCCCGACAGTGAGCTCTTGTGACACGGGAAGTTCACAGTTAGAACATGAGGGAAGAAAGGCTGTGAGTCTTGTCACCCTATTTCAAGGCGTGCCTCCAATAACCCCTCCACCCCACCCTATCTCCTAAAGCTTCTAGTTCCCCCACAGCTCCAAGATAAGAACTAAAGGCCTTTAGAACTTCAACCCATGGGGAATTCCAGATCCAAAGGACAGCAGAAACTTTCCTTGGGATTTCCCATTCTCTAGCCGTGTTCGCCCATGCCCTGGGCAGTTACCTGTGCCCTGTGCTATGGATGCCGCTGATAATAACTTACTATGAGGCCAGGGACCTCTCCCCATCCCCACTGTGGAGAGCCCAGGGTGTAGCTCAGCACCTTCAGGTGCTCACTGTGCAGAGCTGGCCTGTATCAGACTCGCTAGCCAGAGAGCACCCTCCCCTCCCGAGGCCTCGAGCAGGCAAGGTTCCCAAGCCCAGGCTGTTTCTCACATCAGGTAACTGTGCTTGAGGACCTGGCCAGCCAGATACCCATGCCCAAGTCATGAGGTGCTCCTGCTAGGGACATCCAAGTCCAAGTGTGCTCTCTGTCTTCTGTAAACTGTCAGGCTTTGTTGGATCCCATGAGCAGGTTTTTAGAGTCTACTGGGACCTGGGGGAAACCCAGAAGCTATTTTTCAAAAAGAGAAAAGGAAGAGAGTAGGGGCCATGAAAGGAATCTGCATGGTATACAATAGAGACCTGTATGGAAATGTTATCTTTTTAGTGCATGCGCAGCACTGGGAGAGAGAGGTGGGTGGATCTCAGTGAGCTCCAGGCCAGCCTGGTCTACAGAGCAAGTTCCAGAGGAACCCTGTCTTGAAAGACCAAAAGAGTGGGGGGGGGGAGGCAATTCCCTATTGTAATAGCATCATGTACAAAAGACATACATCATAAATCTTATTTTAAAAAAAAGAGAACAGTTACTTGCTGAAGGAAGCATGGTATTTTCTGTGGCCTGAGGGGTTGAGTGTGGCCTCTAGGACCCGGACCCATGGGGATGCTTGTAGCACCTAGCACCATTGTCCTGTGGGTGCCAGGGCCCCTACCGGCTAGTTCTGTGCTTGCTTGCCCTGCATCCCTGACTGAAACCCTCCCAGAACCCCATTCCTGATCCTGAGATGCCTGGCCCTGTGGTCCAGGGCTCTGCCATCTATTCAGCTGGCCTTCCCCTGTCTCTGAGCACAGCGTCCCTCAGGGTTTGAGCCTCACCTTCTCAACTGTCCTGTCTACCTCCCAGGAATCTATTCGGGCACCCCTCCTGGCATGCAACAGAGCCTGGGACAGAGAAAGGCACCACGTCAGTTTCTGCATTTCTGTGGGAGCACTGGAGAATCTTCATCTGTCGCCGGCGGCACCGCCAACTGGCACCAGTCTTTGGTGTTCGATGGCACCTGTGGGCAAAGAACTAAAAATGAATGAGATAGATAAGAAAAACTGGATGAGGACCTAACTCATCCGCAGGTCTGATCTGAAGTTAGTGCACTAGGAGCAAACTCCCTTGCTGTCTTCAGCTCCTGTCTCACGCCCCAGAGTCCCTGGGAAATCTAATGCCATGTTGAGAGAAAATGTGTGTGCTCAGGTGGGTATCAGGCTAAAGCCTTAAGGTTTGAGGATGATATCTTGCCTTAGGTGCTTTGGGGGAGGTGGGCTGTGGCATGCAGTCACATGGCTTTCTCAAAGCTGTGGGGACCAGGGGACAAGGGAAAGGCACGGGCAGCCCTGGGACACAGCTATCTCCACTCCTTTCTCTGCTGCTGGAATGCTGGGATGCGGCTGCTGTCTGTCGGCTTCCCCTTGGACAGATGATGAGCACACAACAAATATTGGCTTTCAGATAAGCTGCTCCGGGCATCAGGGCTGGTTGGTGGTCCACGAGGCGGTGTCTCTGAGGTTGAGTAAGCAAAGCTAACCCAGTTGGACTTGGGTCTGCTTTCTGAGTGAGAAGAACAGGCTAAGACTGCCACGTTCTCGTGTGGGTCACCCAGTGTGGACGGTGATGCAATAGTCCAGCCTTAACTTACAGGCACCGGGTCAGCTGGCCAGGTCAGTCACCCTCCTGCATCACAGAGTTGCTCTGGCAAACGTCAACTGCCTTGATTTTGTCACCTTCAGGAAACAGTCCCACTGAGGCTGCCCCTGCAGCTTCCTGCCACAGAGCCCAGGCTTGAAATACAGCAAATCTGAGCAAGAGGAAGAAGACAGTCATTGTGATAAGGAGGTAGTCCTGGAAAATCCCAGGTGTGGCGGTGCACGCCTTTAAGAGTCCTTGCACTTGGGAAGAGGGGGCAGGAGGGTGGGAGCTGGGAGCTAGCTGTGCTGTATAACACCCATTTCAAACAGAACAAAATCTGAGAACACAAACTTAGGGAGCACTGTAGAGAGGCCAGCACACAGCTGGTGCATGGCAGGGCAGGGCCCTCAGTCTAAGGAGACAGCACGGCAAGGGCTGAGTCAAGCCTCCAAGCCTTTGGAGTATGGAGGGTTCCCTGTGTCTGCTTGGGGCATCATGCAGATGCAAAGGTCTCAAGCACACCTAAGCTCCAGCACTTAATTAGAGCTGAGGTGGATAAAGGAAACTCGGGCTAGACACACCCCAGGCATATGCTGGGTCTCAGGCACGGAGAGAAACCTTGCAATGACAGCCTTACACACGGAGAGGTGGCACAGGCACTCAGGGACCTTTCCGTGTGTCAGCTGCAGGTGGACAGGCGGCTTCCACCCCAACAGAGACACTCTGGACTTGCCTGAAACAGGACCGTGAGGATACACACTGAAGGGTCAGGGTCTCTGAAGCCAGTGCTGACTGCGGCTGTGCTGGGAGCCACAGGGAAACGTGGCCATTGTGCTGGCTAATGAGTGCCGTGGGGCATTCCCCAGAGAAGACTGCTAAGTCCTTCGTTAGCACAGTTTAGAACTGAGAGGGAACCAAGAGGGGGCACCGCTTAGATACAGGACACACCAAGCCCTACTGGCACAGGGATTTCATCAGATGTAGAAATTATTTCACAGTCATGTTTGGTTTGGGGGGGGTGCTTGCTTGGGGCCCTGTTTTACTATCAGTGTGGGGGATGGACCCAGGGCTGCAACACACACACACGCATTCACATGCATGCACACGCGCGCATGCACACACACACACACACACGGCAATGCCTGCACATTTTTGAAGGTGTACCCCAGTTTAGGGTTTAGGAATCAGCATGTTCATTTTCTACATTCTTTCTATTACAAATCAATGAGACTGACTTTGCTGCATCACCAGGGCCTGCATGGGTGGGCATTGAGCCCAAAGAACAGCTCACACCTAGACCAAACCAGCACCTATATATTTAGAGAGTGATGTCACTGCCAGGAGTCTGGGCAACTGCCTCTTTTACATCACCTCAGGACTCGGAGCTGAGAGCTGGGGCTGAGATGGGTGACAGGAATTTGTTTATACTTTGGGTCAGAACTGGATACAGAAGTCTCTGCCTGCTCGTTGCCACAGTAGTGTAGTGACTTACGCCAGAGGTGAAGCAGAAGCTATGTGTAGAGGAACTGGGGGTCCTAGTTACCAGCCTGGGGGAGGTTTCTTCTGGTAGATAACTCTTTCTCCTGGGCCAGGGCTCTAGGATGGCCATTTTTGTGCCTAGCACGGTAGTCCTGAAAGATCTGAATTCCTAGTTCTCAGACACAGTGCAACAACACTGCTCAGAGACAGCTGACCTCCGTCATCCCCGGGTCCACACAACACTGCTAGGAGACAGCCGACCCCCACC
>JABTXL010020138.1:4482775-4525981 GCA_025134845.1 Neodon shergylaensis | reverse complement strand
TGCTAGGAGACAGCCGACCCCCACCATCCCCGGGTCCACACAACACTTGAATAAGAGCTGAGCTGTAGAGTTAAGTATTTCAGCTCAGACACAGAACTCCTCAGCCTTACCCCTTCCCCCATGACTGATAGGACAGAAAACGCACAGGGTATGGTTGCTCAGGCCTGTAACCCCAGCACTCAGAGCCTGAAGCGGGATTGCGGGTCTCTAGCTGGCTGTTTGGTAAGAACCAGTCTCAAGAATCAAAAACTGAAAATAAAAAGATGAAACGGAAGGAAAATGGCAGTGCACATGGTTGAAGAGTGGGGACACATAGCAACACGATGCAGAAATTAGCGAGACCATTATGAATATGCTGCGTAGACAAAAAAAATCCACACCCACGGGGCTGCAGGCAAGCCATCAGAGATGTCCCTGCTTCATCTGGGACAGGATTTTGCTGTAATGACCAAGCTGAGCTGTAACTTGACACTGACCTCAAACTTGGCATCTTTCCGCGTCAGCATCCTCTGTGCTGCAGTGACTGTGGCTGTGCCTGCCAGGTTATTTTTGTTTTTGTTTTTTTTTTTTTTCCCAGTTCAACATTCTTTCTGTGTTGTGGGACAATGGTCTGTACCATGTCAATTGTATTTTAATAAAATGCTGATTGGCCAGTAGTCAGGTAGGAAGTAGAGGCGGGGCGATGATGTGGGAGTGTCATATATCAATCTGTTGATTTCATTGGTTAAGTAATAAACAAACTGCTTGGCCTCATAGCTTAGAACATAGGTGGGTGGAGTAAACAGAACAGAATGCTGGGAGGAAGAGGAAGTGAGCTCAGAGGCCATGCTTCCCTCTCCCGGGCAGACGCAATCGATGAAGCTCTGACTCAGGGTGGACGTAGGCTAGAATCTTCCTGGTAAGCGCACCTTGGGGTGCTACACACATTATTAGAAATGGGCTAGTCCAGGTGCGAGAGTTAGCCGAGAAGAGGCTAGATATAATGGCCCAAGCAGTGTTTAAAAGAATACAGTTTGTGTGTTGTTATTTCGGGGCATAAACTAGCCAGGCGACCAGGAGCTGGGGCAACAGGAACACAGCCTGCAGCTCCAACAACAGGGCAACAAGAATTCTGGGAAGAGGGGAGTTTCACTCTGCAGTTGTCACCCAGACACAGAGCAAGCAAGATGAGACTGCCTCACCAAAGAAGGTACCAAACCACGTGGCTAACACTGACAAGAATTATGGGCTAATATAGGTTATAAGAGTTAATAAGAAGCCTGAGCTAATGGGCCGATTAGTTTATAATTAATGTAGACCTCTGTGTGATTATTTGGGACCTGGTGAGACGGAGACCTCAGTCAACATTTCTGTGTGTGCTAGAGATCAGAGCCAGAGCTTGCACATGAGCTGTTATGATCTGAATGGGAAACGTTCAGATGTCTCCCACAGGATGAGCTCGAAGCCTGATCTCCAGGGCTGTTGATGGGGATGTGTTGTGGCATTTATGAAATAACCAGGAGGCAGGGCCTGGGTGCCACAGATGAGTCTCTGCTTGGAAGCCTTTGACTTACAGCCTGGTCCTTGTTCCCGTTCCTCTCTCTGCATCCCAGTCCACAGCCATGTGAGGAGCTCCTGCTCCACGCCTCCCCAGCTATGCACGCACTGTGCCATCTATGCTAAGATGGAATGAAATCTCCCAAGACCGTGAGCCATACACGTGAGGTATTTTATCACAGCAATGGCAGAAGTCATCCACTAGGCTCCAAGCTACGGCTCAGCACCATGAACACTTTATTTCATGCCACATTGGCTGGTCCAAAGCTCGCTGGAAAGACCAGACTGACCTCAGTTTCACAGAGTTCTGATTTTGCCTTCCCAGTGCTGGGATACACCGTGACACCTGTTTTCAGGACCCAGCACAAAGAAGTGAAGAGTGTTTGAGTGATGGACATGTCAGCGATCTGATCACTAAACATTGGATACATATATGGAGATATTGAGAATAGCATGTAACTTACTAAAACAGTATATATTTAGTAAGCACAAGGTCCTGAGTTCAATTCCAACTACCAAAAAAAAAAACCAAAAGGTTACACCTCATTAAAATGTTCAATTATATACTGATGAAAAATAAAAATATCAAAGCATTATTTCAGTTTTATCAAATTGGCCATGAAATCACAAATTCTGCCATGAAAAATCAAGATTGGCCAAGTCAGTTAATACAGAATATGAGAAAGGAGAAGAATTCTCTTAAACATCCATTTCCTTAACTGATGAAAGAAGCAATGTCTCTGCAAGAAACAGGAAGCTGCTCGTGCTGGAGCGGTGGTGGGTTAGGAGGTGTTGGTGATGGTGGTGGAGGTGGTGGGTGTTGGTGGTAGGAGGTAGTATTGGTGGTGGGTGTTGGTGGGAGGAGATAGTATTGGTGGCGTTGGTGGTGGGAGGTGGTCATGGTGGCAGCGGCAGACACATAGCTGCCTGCATTTCAGAAAAAGGCATTAGGGATTGGGAAGGAGGCTGTGCTCTCAGCAGCCCTATGAAATGCAGTAGGTGCTGAAGCTCTGTACATAGGACTCAGATGCCCCTGCACAGGGGACAGAGCCTCAGACACAGCGCAGGTCTAAGATCACCTGCTGCCTGTAGGTGCCGGCCTGAGGGGCTGCTGCGCAAGGAAGGCTTCTAGCTGTAGACACGTGTCCCACGTCACAGATGCTGAGCCTTAGACACGTGTCCACGTCACAGATGCTGAGCCTTAGACACGTGTCCACGTCACAGATGCTGAGCCTCCCAGTGGGCAGGAAGCTAACTGTAGACCATCCTGTGGCTGTCCTTCAGGGCGTCCACGGGCTCAGAAGGTGGGCTATCTTCTGACTCTTCACACTCGCCCTACACAGTGGACTCAAAGTAGCCAGTTCCACACACTGTCCAAACATGCACGAGCATGTGGACTTGGCCTTCTAAACTTCCAGGAAATCATCAACCCAGTGTGCCTGCTGTCATAGTCTCTTGGGCTTTGGCCTGAACAGCCCAAATCCTCCTTCAGGCGAATGGATGCATGTCAGCACAAGGGATGTTCTTTCCCAACATGCATCAGAGTGGCTTACGGTGTGCAGGAAAGCTGGGTTCACATTCTAGGCAAGTTCCCTAGTAGAGCGGGGCTTCGGGATTCTACTCCTTTACCTCAACATACCAAGTCACTCTGTTCCACGGGTGTGAGCTAATGGGAAGCTCCAGGTCCAGAAGCGGCCCTGAGTAGGAAACACATCCTAATGTTGCCCCAGTGGTGGCAATGAGACAGCGGGAGAAAGGCCTCTGCAGTGTCTCTTCAAATTCTCTGTAGGGCAGGAGCTAGACACTGTGGGGCCCACACCAGCTCTCCAGTTTGGCTCTCTGTAGAGGACCAGTGTAGGCAGACTTTTCTGTCCTGCCAGCCAATTCCCAAATAACCACACAGAGACTTAATTATAAATGCTCTCCTGATAGCTTATGCTTGTTTCTAAATAGCTCTTACGACTTAAATTAACCCATATTTCTACCCTCTGCCACACAGTGGCACCTTCTTTCAGCATGATCTTTTTCGTCTCCTGGTGTCTCCTCAGACTCCTGTGCCTCTGCCCTTTTTCCTCCCAGCATTCTCTCTGCCACGAAAATCCTGCCTAGCTATCAGCCAGTCAATTCTTTATTAGCCAGTGAGAGTAATACATATTTAGTGTAGAGAAACATTGTTCCATAGCAGGCTATTCCCACAGCTCACTCGGAAGCCCTGCTCATGAGCAAAAGAAAACCATAAGAAGATAAGGCTGAGCAGCTCTTGGTCCAAGAGTCCTCACAGAGAAGCCTCCGCGCTGGTCCTCACAGAAGTTCAGTTTCACTGAAGAAGCCACGACTTTTGCTTACAGCCATCTTTGAGATGTCATGATGGGGAGAAACAATATATACCTGGTGCTGGGTAGCACCCAGAGCTGTTTAAAAGTTATTGGTGATGGAAGCCTAGCTGAGGTGTCTCAGTGGGTAGCGTGCTTGCTAGACACGAACAAAATCCTGCATTACTCCTCAGCTTTGCGTCATCTGGGCGTGGCAGTAAGTACCTGTAGTGCAGATGAAGACAGAATCTCCAGGTTGTCCTGGTTACAGTGAGCTGGATGTCATCCCGAGACCCCGTCTCAAATATACTACTACTAATCCAGGACCCTTGTTTCATAGTTTGTATATTCCTGCCCTCCCCCACACCATGGGTTTGCTATACTGTGTGGTCCCATCAAAGCCTTGTTACAGTTATTCTCAAGGGTATTTTCTATGTGTAATGTCACTAAGCTTTTGTCTCCTGGTCTTTAATGGTAATTGGTGCTATAGCATGGATCAGGATTGTCCCAGAGGTCCATATGCTGACAGCTTGAACCCCAACTTTCTGCTGTGTATGTGTGGGGGGGAGTAGACTTTTTTTTTAAAGATTTATTTATTATGTATACAACATTCTGTCTCCGTGTGTGCCCACACGCCAGAGGAGGGCGCCAGATCTCATTACAGATGGTTGTGACCCACCATGTGGTTGCTGGGAATTGAACTCACGACCTCTGGAAGAGCAGCCAGTGCTCTTATCCGCTGAGCCATCTCTCCAGCCGGGGAGTAGACTCTTTAGGTGAGACCCAGCTAGAAGAAAATTAGATCAGTGCCCATGTTTTGAGAATCTCTTCCCTGGGGATGGCCCGAGACAATCCAAAGGATAATCCCACTGAAGTTCAACCCAGGGAATCAAGGAGTTTGTTGAGCTTATTTACAAAGCATGGGTGAAGGGTGGCTTACAGCAGGATGGGAGACCTCAAAGCAGTGGCAGGGATGATGGCTTTCCCCCAGTGGCAGAGATGGAGCTCCTCCTTCAATCACCTTTCTCCAGCCTGTATAGTCTAGCACCTGAGACCGGGAGAGCAGGTCCAGCGAAAGCAGGACCGCACACAATGGCAGCAAGGAAGGAAGGAGCAGGTGGAATCTCGGGTGAGGGTCAATGACCCTCTTGACCCCATCCTCCTCTGAGGAAGTGTCCACAGTCAGCAGGCCCATTGGTGATGTTGCCTTGCAGCTGATCAGATGAAAACGGTGGTGTTTTGTTCGGATGATAGTACCCCACAACACCCACCCCTTCCTTTGGTTCTTATATTCTTTCTGACCCCTTTCCCTGATGTTCCCTGAGCTTCGGAAGGGTACACAGATGCTGGACTAGTCTCCTGTATTTCCAACAGGGTATGTACCCTCGGCCCTCTCCATGATCCCTCAATGATCTCTGGTGGTTCTAGAGGTAGGAGTAGGGGCAGGGGTGGAAAACATCCAAATGGAATCTGGCCATAGTAACCTGTAGCCATAAATACAAGTATTTGGAACCTGGCAGATCACACTCGTGTGATAAAAGAAGACTCTCAGCCTTTTCCCCCATGCATACTCTGCGTCTGTTTGAATTTCTGTTGCTGTGATGAAACACCACGACCTGTGATATAAAGACACTGGGAAGGAAAGGGTTTACTTGGCTTACATTTCCACACCACTGCTCATCACTGAAGGAAGTCAGTGCAGGAACTCAAGCAGGGCAGGAACATGGAGGCAGGAGCTGACTCAGAGGCCATGGAAAGTTGCTGCTTACTGGCTTGTTTCTCATGGCTTGCTTAGCCTGCCTTCTTATAGAACCCAGGACCACCGGCCAGGGGAAGGTGACACCACCCACAATCAGTTGGGCCTTCCCCCACCAATCACAAATTAAGAAAATGTCCTACAGGCTTCCCTACAGCCCAGGCTAGGGAGGGAACCCCAATTGAGAAAATATCTCCATAAGACTGGATTCAACCCAGTTCCCTACCCTGAGAACCCAGGCAGTGGTGACCTTGAACTTCTGATTCTACAGCCTCCACCTTCCTAATTCACCACCCCGCCTGGTTTATGAACAGTGCTGGAGGTGGAACCCAGCCAAGGTTTCCAACGAAAACCAGGTGAGAACACAAAGCCCCAGCCCTCTTTAGAGAGGACGAAAAGGTCGTCTTCAGTCTGCTTTTGGTAAACAAACACTGACGTGTGAATGAACCCGGGAAACAGGCTTGCTGGAAAGGGAGGTCTACTCAGGTGTGTCTGGGAGCGGTACAACTCCCTAAGATGAGATTGTCGGGCGAGGATTGAAGGCAGTAGTGTTGCGAGACCCGGTTTAAAGCAGAGGAGATTCGAGCGCCTTCCCTGTCGTTAGAAAGGGTGGGAGAGACGGGAGCAAACGTCCCCAGGCCTTTCCATTTGCTTCAGCCCAATTGCTCTGCACTCCGACGCTCGCCATGACTAGGGCGTGGCCCTGAGCCCCAAGCCTGGCTTAGGTGGGTGTCCCAGCCAACGCTCCTCCAGCGTGCACACGGAGGGGACTTACGTAACCTTCCCTTTTGCACACGTGGGCAGCAGCCACCCAGCTGGAGACCGAGGCTCCGTGCTATTTTTAACTGCCTTCCTCCTCTGCTCTCGGTGACTCCAGCCCGAGCCGGTCGCCGCCGCCTTGCAGGATCTCGGCGGTCGCCGGCTGGGCAGAGGGGCAGGAGCAGGAGGACGGGGACCCGACCTACCCGCCGTGCCCCGAAGGTCCACGCAGACCGGCTCGGGCCGGCGGGCAGAGAAGTGTCATTCACGGTCCCTAGCAACCGTCAGCCGGCCCCCGCCGCCGGGTCTTTTTACGACCGCAGCCGCAGGCGCGCGCCGCCCTGGGGGCAGGCAGGAGGTGTGTGGGCCGCGCCAGCCAATCCGGGAAGCGCGCTCCAGCGTAGCGCGTCCTGATTGGCGGAGGGTCGGGAGGCCGTAAGGCGTCCCCGGGTGTCGTGAGCGGGCGCAGGGCGAGAACGCCGAGAGCCGCGCCGGGTCGACGCCAGTGTCCTCCGTGTGGATAGCGGCTTCACCGCCGACCGCAGGGCCATGGCTGGGACGCTGGTGCGCAAAGCGGCCGACTATGTGCGGAGCAAGGACTTCCGGGACTATCTCATGAGGTGAGCCTCGGGGTAGGCCGTGGGGGGGAGCCGCCCGCCGCGGGACAACCCTGCGGCGCGCTGCCGAAGTGGGTGAGCCGCGCGCGGGCAGACCGTGCGCCCACCCGTGACCAGGGGGACGACTGCAGGTGACCGGGGGGATGCTGCTCCCACCCGTGACCTGGGAACGACCGCAGGTGACTGAGGGGACGCCGCTCCCACCCGTGACCTGGGAATGACCGCAGGTGACTGAGGGGACGCCGCTCCCACCCGTGACCTGGGGGCGACTGCAGGTGACAGAAGGGACGCCTCTCCCACCCGTGACCGAGGGGAAAGGACTCTGCTCTCTCCCTTGACCAAGGGGACGACTGCGGGTGACCGAGGGGACGGCGCTCCGGGGCAGGGCGACCTAGGGGCTGTCAGGTGCCGGACAGCAGACAGACGTAGGGTGACTGTAGGGACGCCGCTCCTGCTCGTGACCGGGCGGGCAAACGCCGCCCCTGCGCAGGCAGTCGAGGTGCCCTTGCGTGCGTTGACGTGGGGACACTGGGTGACACCACCCCCTTCCTCGTCTCCCCATCGTCACGGGCTGGGACTTGGCGGGAGCGGTGCTGGAATGTTCCCGGGCGCGCCGAGCTGGGTGATGGGAGCTAGAATTCGCCGCATCCAGGTCGTTTTTCCTTCCAAGCAGTGTGTGTGAACTGCAGCCAAGCTGTCTGAGAGCCGCGGGCTTTTCCTTGCAGTTGTGTGTCGGGGGAGGCTTGACATTGAGCGATTGAAGAGGGCACTTTCTAGAATTCATTTTCACTTAAAACCTTCCGCTGCCTGCTTCTATATATAAGTATTTCATAAGACTTAGAAACAGTTTAAAATATTTCCAAGCATAATTTTATATTCTTGTGATTTTTAAACCTCCGTAAGTGGAAGGGTGCTGTTTAACTTTTAGCTCTTTCTTCCCTAGGAAAATATTTTTCTTTCTAGAACTTAACCCTGGTGAAATATATTCTCAGTTATTTCTTCTAGACGCCACCCTCACAACGACTTGGTTTGACTTTAGGAAGGGAGAATACATTATAAATAGAGATTTAATTGTGACTCTGTGCTGTGTGGAGATGCGGCTCTAGTCCTTTGTGTTCTGTGAATGATACATTACATCCATCACCAACTATAGCTTCTATGAGTTTGCAGCCTGCCGACAGTTCACATTGTTGGACTGAAGCCCTTCTAGAATTCGAAAAACGGCTTTTTCTTTTTTTTGAGACAGGTCTCATTTAATGCTGGCTGGCCTTCCAGCTCGCTATATAGCTCGGGATGATCTTGAATTTGTGATCCTTTCTCCGCCCCCTGCTGCGTGCTGGGGCGACAGGCATGTGCCAGCACACCTAGTTGACAAGTGGTGCTGGGTAGAAAACCCAGGGCTCCTTGTACCCTGCTAGGCCAACCAGTCCTGGCGCCTCCTGGCTTTGTGAAGTTGAGTGCGTGTGCATTAGTGGCTGCAGTGCTGGACAAACATGATTTTATTTATTTATGAGACAAATTTCTAACCTGCCGGCCTGGAACTCACAGAGATCCTCCTGTCCCCGCCTCCTGGGTGCTAGGGTGAAAGATGTGCGCCCCACTACCAGGCCTGTAAGAGCAGCTGTACTCCTAACTGCTGAGTCACCTCCCCACCCTTTTTATTTATTTTTAGTTCTGTTTTTTGTTTGTTTGTTTTGAGACAGGGTCTCTACATATCTCGGGCTGTCCCGGAATTCACTATGTAGACTAGGCTGAGATTTATTTGCTTCTGCCTCCTGAGTGCTGGGATTAAAGGTGTGTGCTACCACCATACCTGGCTTCAAAGTGTTCTTAAGCAACTATTTCCTTATGTACCTTACTGACAATAAAACAGCCCTTTATTCTCTTTCAGTCTTCTTAGATTTTTGGTTAAATTAGATGAGTGAGGTAAGACTTGTAGTTTAAGAACTACATGTACAGATTTGTTTTAGAGGTTTATTTTCGAGTTTATATATTAGAGCAGAGGTGATTGTATACACGTGCACACACACACACACAGCCACTCACACGCTCACAACTCTGAGGTTAATGAGCTCCTGGCAGTGAATATTCTCAAGTTAAGGTGTGCTATTCTAAGTTGACTTTAACTTCTGAGTTCCCTGGAAAGCTTTACATTATCAGCTGGGCTGTGGTGGTGCACGCCTTTAATCCCAGCACTTCAGTGGCAGGCGGATCTCTGAGTTCAAGGCCAGCCTGGTCTACAAGAGCCAGTTCCAGGACAGGCTCCAAATTACAGAGAAACCAGGTCTCAAAAAAAATAGAAATAAAAGAAGAGTTTATATTATTTACCTAAGTGGAAAGTTGTGGTGGAAATAACAACACATCCTAAACATGGAATTAGAGTGGAAAGAACCCAGAATTTCACCTGCCACTGGAGAAAACTGATATTTAGACCAAGCAGAAAACTTGAGGTCCTCTGAACACCCAGCTTGTGAAGCCAAAACGGAAGGAAGAATGGGGCATAGAAATGGAAGAGGGCAGGATTTGGGTTCCTAGGGGGACTGGGGGTCGAGGCAAGCTTTCATTGTGTGGCCATGACTGGCCTGGAACTCTGTAACCCTGGCAGATCTTGAACTCACAGAGACTTGCCCGCCTCTGCCACCCATACCCAGCCTGGTGCCTTCTGCCCATGCCACCCTTCTTTCTGCAATACTGTTTCTCACGTTTGGCCTTTGGACTCTCAGCACTTTCTTGTTCTATTATTGACCTTCAGAGTTAATGACAATGAACATGTTGACCTAGCCATAGTGAGTCTCTGGATAGCTGGAAAGTCCAGTTTCTCCAGTTTACTGAGGTCTTTACCATTTCACATGGGTTCTAATTGTTAAATTACAACTAAAATATTTTTAAAAATTGAAATATAGATGAGCATTTTTAGCAAAATACAGAATTACAATCCAGACAACCTTAAAATCTCATCCCATGTGGTCAGGATATAAAATAAATGAAAAAGTTTACTTTATTAAAAAAAATTGTCCCATTTAAATAGTGTTATAAATAAGACTTTCAGGCTGCTGGTTGGATCCTCTTCATATGCCAAAAGTATTTGAGTTATAAATGAGTTTACAGTTAACTGTGTTCCCTAAAATAGCCGTGTATGCTGGGAAGAATGGAACAGAACGTAAAGATGATATAATTGTCTATATAGACAATCCCAAAGGACCAAAAATCTTATGGAACTGACAAGTAATAATAGCAAGGTAATAAGATAATTAGTGTACAATGTTAATATCTAAAGGTCTGTTGCTTTTCTATTTACTTTCAGCTAATAAATGCAACTTGAAATTAAAATGTACTGTCATTTACATCATCAGCATTTACTCAAATGCTGAAGCCTCATTGGTGTTGGGTGCTGGGATTGGATCCAGGGCCTGTGCATGTTAAACACAACAGTCTCCCACTAAGCCATATTCCTAGCCCTAAACGAAATAGATGTAGATTTAAAAAATCTAGCAAAATTATACACGAGAGCTATCTAAGAAAACAGCTGTGAAAGATAACTGAAGAGCCAGGTAACGGAGCGGAGCTACTCCAGGTCCACAGAGGGAAAGGCTCGGTGTCCAAGATTCCGTTCTTCCCAGCTTAATTGACAGAATCAGCACACTGCCAATCAACAAACGGATTCTGGAATTCATGTAGAGTTTGGTGCCCAGCAACACCAAGAGATGATAACAGTAAATTAGTAGGTGAGTAGCTAATATGAGGAGGTAGAAGCCTGGTGTAACCGATAGGTACTGAGGAAGAACAGTGGGGAGGCTGACACTGCCCAGTTTTACAGTTTGGTATGAAACTGCGGTCATCAAACCTGTGCTACTAACAAGGACTAAACAGACAGGTCGATGGCACAGCCTAGTCAGGCCATAAGTAAGTACACATAGTACAGTCAACTAAACTTTGGCCAAGGAGCAAAGGCAAAATGATGTAGCAAAGACAGTCTTCAACAAATGATGCCGGCAACTGGCCATTTACACTAAAAAAAAAAAAAATTTAGACACGTCCTATGTCTAACAAAATGTTTTCTCGATTCACATTTAAAGATCTAAACATAGAGTGCAAACTATAGACTATGGGAGAAAAACTAGATTGTCTGGGGTTGGCAATGATTTTTTAGATACAATATCAAAGGCATGATCCATCAAAGAAAGAATGGGTAAACTAACCTTCTTTAAGACTAAAATTTTCATCTGGGCATGGTGGTTCATGCCTATAAATGCTGTACGCAGGATGTAGAGGCATGAGGATTGAGAATTCCAGACCAGCCTGGGCTACACAAGGAGACTGTCTCAGAAAACAATGTTCAAGTGTCTGCTGTGTGAAACAGAAAATAGACCTAAAGGCATCTGAGCACTGATACCTGAAATATACCAGGTTCCTGAGATAACTGAAGCTGGCTGAGCATCACAACAGATCGAATGGAGACAGACAGCAAGTCAGCCTGGGAAACTTGCTCCTCAGCCCCTTCAAGTCAGTGGAATGTAGCAGAAACATGTCACCCAAACATGCATCTCTGGCAGTTCCGGAGCTGCTTTGGAGCTATGGGAACTCTTCACTGCTGGTAGAAATACAAATGGACCCACTCTGGAGTACAGTCCTGCCTTTCTTACAAAACTTGACCTGCTCCTGCTATATATCAGAAATCATACCCCTGATAGAAACAGAGAACTTGAAAATTTATTTCCACACAGGGTCCTACATATGGCTATTTATAGCAGCTCTATGCATAACTGTGCAAACTTGGCATCAAACAAGTTGTCTTTCAGTGAATGTGTGTTTAATGGAATGTCCAGACAGTAGAATATTGTTCAGGGCCAAAAGGAAATCAGTTACAAAATCATAAAAACATATAAAGGAAACTTAAGCTCACATCACTAAATGAAATAAGTCAACTTGAAAATAACATGTAGTTCAAGATGCTGTAATCAGGATTCAGGCTTTTGTCAAAAGCTCTGAGCCTGCAAAAGAATATCTGGTGGGCAACCAAAGCAGAATTAAAGATTCTCATTTGCCTGGGGTGAACATTCAGTTTTGTGCTGGCTTCTGAGAGGAAGGAACCTTTATTGAGAAAATGTCTCCATAAAATTGGACTGTGGGCAGTCCTGTACAAGAGCTTCCTAATTAGTGATAATGCGGGAGGCCCAGCTCGTTGGTGGTCCTGGATTCTAACGGGAAGCAGGCTGAGCAAACCAGGATACAAGCTAATGCACAGCCTGGTTCCTCCCTTGTCTAAAGGTTCCCGCGTCCCTTGAGTTCCTGTCCTGACGACCTCGATGCTGGGCCATTACCTGGAAGTGTACTCCAAATAAATCCTTTCCTTCCCAAGTCGCTTTTTGGTCATGGTGTTTTATCACTTAATACAGAAATAGAAATGCTAACTAAGATTTGCTGTCTAGAACGTGTTAAAAAGAGCTGACATGAAGCCGGGTGTGGAGGTATATTCCCTTAAACCTGGCACTTGGGAGACAGAGGCAGGTGGGTCTCTTCAAGTTCAGAGCTAGCCTGGTCTACATAGCAACTGTGAGTTTTAACCAGATAGGGATACAGAATGAGACCCCATCTCAAAAAGGGGGATGGGACTGGGTGTGGTGGCACACCTGTAACCTCAGCACCAGGGCAGTGGAGACAGGCAGATTCCTGGGGTTTGCTGGTCTGTGTGCCTAATCTACTTTGCACACTCCAGGACAATACAAACAAACAAAAACTAAGATGGGTAGCTCCTGAAAAGAGTAACAACTGAGGTTGTCTTCTGGCCTGCATCATGTATGTGCACATCAATATGGACACACAGAAAAGCATCTTTGCCTTCATTCTGCATCCGTCTTCTCTGCTACCTTAAACTTGAGGTCAGATTCCTGCCCAGCTCTGCAAGTAAACATGTTAATTATTTAAGGAGCATTAGTCTAAAACTGGCAATGCAAAACTGCTCCATCCTAAAGTGACCTAGTCCTCTTCTTTCCCTCAAGGGGTGCTGAGCACCCCTGTCCACCCACCCACAATCACACAGTAATTTTCCACAGCAAGACTACACAGAATTAGACCTGAGAAATGACCAACCAGAACACAACTGACCACCACTGCTTACTATGCATACTGTCTCTGCTTTTATTCCTTCCCCACTGTAATCTTCCAAATCCCCTGTTCCCATTGTGTGACCATATTGAACAAACTGTTTCACGGCTGTGTCTTTGATTGGACTCTTGGAGCTGTGCTTTAGTTAGGATTTCTTTTGTTGTGGAGACACTGTGACCATGGCAGCTCTTATAAAGGAAAAACATTTCATTGAGGTGATGGCTTACAGTTCAAAAGTTCTGTCCATTATCAGCATGGCAGGAAACATGGCAGCATGCAGGCTGTCATGGTGCTGGCTACATTTTAATCAGAAGGCAACAGGAAGTGACCTGACTATTACACTGAATGAAGCTTGAGCAAAAGAAACCTCAAAGTCCACCCCTACAGTGGCACACTTCCTCCAACAAGACTACACCTATTCCACATTGCCACACCTCCTAATAGTACCATGAATAGCCAAATCTGGTCTGTTGGGACCCTGAGTCAGGCCTAACTTGACATAAACTAGGATCATCTGGGAAGAGAGAATATCATTTGAAGAATTCCCTCATCAGACTGGCCTGATCTTCTTATTACTGATTGATGATACAGGAGGTTCAGCCCACTGTGGGCAGTGCTACCCCTGGCACATAGTCCTAGGTTGAGCAAGCCATGGAGCGTTAGCCAGTAACCAGTGTTCCAGTGGTTCTGTCTGCCTCAATTCCTGCCTTGAGTTTTTGCTCTGACTTCCCTTCATGATGGGCAGTAGGCCATAAGATAAAATATACCCTTTCCTCTTCAAGTTGCTTTTGGCTGTGGTCTTTATCACAGCAACAGAAAACAAATGGGGACAAATTCTAACTATGAGACGTTCTGGAAAAGACGAAGAGCAAGAGAAGGATGAAAAGGCAGAGTGCAAGGGTTTTTAGGGCAGTAGGACTCCAGTGACCTTGTCTGGTATATCAGTATATGGCATGTGTCACCCAAATGTAATGTTTTCATAGTCAGCTGAAATACAGCAGATGACCAAATAAAGAGAAAATAAAACATTCGTTGAAAGTAGCCATGCTTGCCACTGTACCATCCATGTCAGGCTGTGACTTGTGTGTTGTAAAGCATGTACTGTTACATAATGGGGAACACAGTTTTTCCTAGTGTGGCTCGGCACAAGTGTGCTTTTCATATATTTTTAAACACATAAAATGCATGTGCCTAAGGCATGAAACGTTGCTTTTTAAATTGTTTTATTACATATGGGTTTGTATGGGTGTGTACTAAATGTGTGGGTGCCTGTGGAGGCCGGAAGAGGGTGTTAGACCCCCTGGAACTAGAATTATCAGCAGTTATGAGCTGCCCAACCCAAGAGAGCTCAAGTTCTCTAGAAGAATAGCTGATCTATCTCTCGCCCTCATTTTGCAGATTTCTGTGATTTGTTTTTGAAAGATTTTTTAATGTGTATGTTTGTGAGCCTGCATGCAGTTGCCCACGGAGGCAAAGAGAAGACATAGCAGCCTATGGAACTGAACGTATAGATGGTTGTAAGCCGCCATGTGTGCTGGGAATGGAGCCTAGGTCCTCTGCAAGACAGAGCTCGGTTAGATGCTCCTAACTAAACCATCTCTGCTCCAACCCCACAAAACTTTTTTTTTAAAAGTCTTTTTTGTTTTGTGGGTTTTTTTGTGTATGTGGGGTGGTTTCGAGACAGGGTTTCTCTGTAGTTTTGGAACCTGTCCTGGAACTAGCTTTTGTAGACCAGGCTGGCCTCCAACTCACAGTGATCCTCCTGCCTCTGCCTCCTGAGTGCTGGGGTTAAAGGCTGCACCACCACTGCCCAGCATCCACATTGTATTTGTATTAGGCAGCTCAATGCTAAAGATGAAGCTTATTTTCATAGAGTGAAGGTTTTTGTTTCACTTGTTATTACATATGATTCCTTTAAAAGTTGTTTTTCACTTTGTGTGAGGAGGTTTGTATGTCATAGCTCACTTGTGAAGGTCAGAGAACAACATGGGATTCACTCCGTCCTTACAGTGTAGGTCCCGAGAATCAAGCTCAGTTGTTAGACTTGGTGACAAGCACCTCTCCCTGGGCCATCTGGCCAGCCCTCACTTAGACTGCGTTGCTAGCATGTGACTAAAACTTAAATGCATGTGAGTTGGATGGGCTAGAACTGTTGGAAGTATCTGATTCTTTTTCTCTTTGTTTTGTTCCCTCCATGTCTTCTCTGTCTGAACCTTGGTGACTCCACAAAATAGTACGGTAAGAAAATTGTATCCATTCTGGGCACTTGTGGACTTTCTGCTTTAATAGAGTTACAGACACCAGGCATGTGGGGTGGCCTGACTCCCACGCTCGATGGTAAGCTGTAGTGAAGCATTCTCCTGGGCCCGGCCTCTGTAGACCATAGCCTGCAATGCTTCAGTACCTAGAGCCCCTTTAGAACTGGCAGCTGGTGAGAAGGGAGTGGGGAGGCAGACTGAGGTGGTCTCCATGTGACAGATCCCACACCATGAGCTTGTTCCTTGTTTGAACTTTTTATAGCTACAATAAAAATAGCAAAGTAACATTTTTGCATATAATTGATAAATGTTAATCAAAAAATTCCTTGTTTTTCTATAAATTTTTTTTTTTTGGATTTTCGAGACAGGGTTTCTCCATAGCTTTTGGTTCCTGTCCTGGAACTAGCTCTTGTAGTCCAGGCTGGCCTCGAACTCACAGAGATCCGCCTGCCTCTGCCTCCGAGTGCTGGGATTAAAGGCGTGCGCCACCACCACCCCCCTGTTTTTCTATAAATTAACTGCAATTTCTGGCAACCTAGACCAGATACACATTTCCGAGCTGGGAAGAGAGAATTATAGTTTCATACCAGATGAAGAATATGCATTGAAAGCTTTCTTTGTTGAAATGATTTCTGCTGTATGTGTATTTGTCTGTCTGTTGGTAACAGAGACTTGCCTTGTAGACCAGGCTAACTTACCATTCATTCATTCCTTTGTTTGTGAGACAGGGTCTCTCCAAGTAGCCTTGGTTGGTCTGGAGCTTGATACGTTAAACCAGGCTAACCTCAAACTGGCAGAGACTCCCCTGCCTCTACCTCCCGAAGCTGGGACTAAATGTGTGTACTGCCACACCTGGCTAGGTTGAATTGAACTCAGCATCTTCCTGCCATAGATGCCAGAGTGTTGGGACACAGGCGTGAGCCATCACATCCAGCACCCTGTGTTTTAAGGAATATATTTAAATGTAGCTCTGTACCATAGTTCTCTGTGTTTCTTAGCTTAACTAGAAATCCTTCAGGCACCTGGACAACTTTGGATCTGTTCCACTGTCTGTCCCCCTGGGCAGAAGGCAGGTTATATCTGGTAGAAAGGGCTGTAAGTCCCTCATAGAGTAACGAACGCTTCAGGCTTTGTTACGGACGTAACAATCTGTGCGTCATAATGTAGATATCAAATCAAGACAACCATCCAATGCAAAGCAGTGAGAAGAGATTAACAGGAAAGAGATGGAAATAGACCAAGTGAAGAAAGAAAGGAGGAAAAGCAACATTGTGGAGCAATAGAGTTTAGGGTGAAGCAACATCTAATAAGGAGACAGTAGGGGAGAAGTCCAAAGGCTAGTAAAGGAGTAAGAACTTACCCTTACAAAGGCCTGGGGATACGGGGAAAATGAAAGTTAGTGTCTAAGACATGAGCAGTGAACAACTTACCTAGGTAATAGGAGTTGGACTGCATGAAGACTAGTTAGTTGTGCAACACAGACATCCAGAGATTCACCCAGAGAAACCAACAAGGCCTGACCATAGAGATTATAACTCACGTTAAGTTGGGCAGTCCTTATGCTGGCTGAATAGAAATTTTCTCATAACCATAAGCCCCAGAACTTACATTTAAGCTTATTGGGTTAGCATTCCAGCATATTCTCCCATCATGCCAAATGTGGTCCTAGGTTATTTTTCTTGTGTTGCCCTTGTTTTCCTGGAGGATTTTAAGATTGTAATGACCTCCTCTCAAAGCAGAGTTTAGAATTTCAGTCTCTGTTCCTCACCGTGGCCGTGTCAGCTGGGAGTCCAGTGAGAGCCACTTTCATCAGTTAGTGTGTTCAGACTCTCTGCAGACAGTTGTAATTCAGGTGACAAAAACATTGCGCTTAGTACATTTTTTTTGCCTCAGAAATTAAAATAAATTAGATATGGCTGCTATTGAACAGTTTAATTTTGGTTACTTTAGATACAGTTTTAGAATGAAAGATTATCAGATTATCTGCTTTTTTTTAATTACTTCAAAAGTATTTTCAAACAGTTGTCATTTTCTAAGGTGGGAGACCCTGTCTGTAGATTTTCAAGTTCTTTGATCTTAGTATAGTTCATGTACAGGCTGGAGAACATTCCTTACTAGAGCTGAAGAGATATCTCAGGAGTTAAGTGTAAGTACTGTTCTTGCAAAGAACCTGAGCTCTGTTCCCAATACCCATGTTGGATGGTCCACAACCACTTGTAACTAGTTTCCAGGGTGTCTGGTGCCCTCTTCTGAACTCCAGGGTCACCTATACTTAGACCCATAGATACCCCCCGACACACACACATACACACACTAACACATATACACATAATTTAAAATTTCTTTTAAGCCAGGCATGGTAGTGCATGCCTTTAACCCCAGCAGAAGTAGACAGATCTCTGTGAGGTGTCTGTTGTGCTACATAGTGAAACTGTATTTCAAAACACCTTTAATCCAGCACTCAGGAGGCAGAGGCAGGCTGATCTTTGAATTCAAGGTCAGCCTGGTCTACTGAGTGAGTTCCAGGACAACCAGGGCCACACAGAGAAACTATGTCTTAAAAAACAAAAGAGTCGGGGGCTGGAGAGATGGCTCAGAGGTTAAGAGCATTGCCTGTTCTTCCAAAGGTCCTGAGTTCAATTCCCAGCAACCACATGGTGGCTCACAACCATCTGTAATGGGGTCTGGTGCCCTTTTCTGGCCTGCAGGCATACACATAGACAGAATATTGTATACATAATAAATAAATAAATAAATAAATATTTAAAAAAAACAAAAAACAAAAAAAAACAAAAGAGTCAATCTTTAAGAACAGTATTCTTTCCTTCGTACTATGAACCTTTCTTTAGAAAAGGGTCCAGTTTATGCTCTGCATTTTATTAGTAGATAACTTAATGAAAACTTGAAGGGAAACATTTTGATAGATTTCAACATTATGGATGTTAACAGTGGTTGTAACAAGGCTTAAGTTCTATAAGGATAGACTGTTAGAAGTATCATCTCCCTTCTCTCGCTGGGTATTCAGAGATCACTGACTTGTAGTGTGGAAATTGGGGAGGAGCTTGAATAGACAGCCGGGCCCTTGAAGAATAAACAGTCTGGGCTCCCCTTGAAGAACTGAGCAGGGAAGCAGTGAACAATCAAATGGCCGTGGACTGTGACTGTCAGAGGTGGGGAGGCGGGGTTCACGGCTTCACTCTGACTCCTCCTTTCCCCCTCTCGTTTATTGCAGCACTTCTGGGGCCCAGTTGCCAATTGGGGTCTCCCCATTGCTGCTATCAATGACATGAAGAAGTCTCCGGAGATCATCAGTGGGCGGATGACCTTCGGTAAGAACACGCGGAGGTGAAGGAGGCTATGACACGGCTGTAGCTCCTGCACGTCTCACCATGTGTTGTGGTCGCGATGAGGAAGTCACATGGAGAGCGTGACTTTTCGTCATCCTCACAGCCAACAGATTTTATTATAAACTTGATCTGGCAAGGTGTCACGTGTTTACGTGACTCCAGTATTTGAACATACAGATAAAGGGGAAAGTGTAAGTAGCAATTCTTTCAAAGGATTGCTATAAAAAGGTCTGACACACAGCAGAAGTGGCAAGAACTGAATTCCACTTGTTCCTGCTAATACACATTCCTAAATGTGTCGGTAATAAAGAGCAGACGTGCTGCGGTACAGTGGACTCTCCCAGAGCCCCCAGGCTTTGAGGCTCCCAAGCAGTAGCCCATCGCCATCTGCTAAGGAAGAGCTTCTTTTCCTCACTCTGGCAGCCTTCAGCCTCTCTGAGATATTCACGCTCTTCTGTTTTGTTTTTTTACAGCCCTCTGTTGCTATTCTTTGACATTCATGAGATTTGCCTACAAGGTGCAGCCTCGAAACTGGCTTCTGTTTGCGTGCCATGTAACAAACGAGGTGGCCCAGCTGATTCAGGGAGCACGGCTCATCAACTACGAGTAAGCACATTTAATACATTGCTTTGAGGAGTTAGTGAGAAACTTGATTAACAAAACATAAAACCTCAGAGAAATGGGATGTGCCCTTGTTAGAAAACCCTGTTACAGAAATGTGTCTTCTGAAGCATGTAGGGCCTCTGAGGCTGGCAGGGTTTGTGTCTACTGAACTCTCTCTGTTTCTAGGATGAGTAAGAAGGCAACTGCGTAGTGGTGTGAGGATCGGCTCTGGAAAGGGACCGAGCCCCAGCCACTGCTGCCACGCCACAGATCGCATCGGCATCGATGGTCTTGCTGAGGGGAAAACGCGGAATGCTATCTTTAATTACCATGCCAACATTATAGAAAAGCCGAGAGTCCCTCAACCAACTCTCTCCTGCCTTATCAATGCTAAAATTTGTCTTCATCAAGAGTAGTTCAAAATATACAACTAATTTAATAATTTTGAATGATGGTTTTATCTGTAGTAATGTGTATATTATCTATTGGGATTTGTGTAATAAAAATCTAAGGAACAAAGTTTTATAACTATAAGCACTTACATTCTTGACTTTTCTTTAATGACTCTAGTGTATCCCTCAATCGGCCACACATCTACCCATACTTTCCAGTGGTGACAAGTGTTTTCCATAGTGTGCAGGTTCAGATCTGTAACTTAATGGCAATAAATGATTTAAATATTTGCTATTCGAGTGTGACTGTGTATGTTGAGTGGTTAGGAAACTGCAGAGCTAGCCAGTCTGAATCAGAAGAGAGCCAGGACTCCCTGAGAGCTGTTGGTGTGACTTCATGGGGGGGGGGGCACCCGCTGTGAGCCGCTGCTCTTGCTCTTAGGACCTCACAGTCTTCTGAAGCAAGTAGACCGTTCTTTGGCGAGGGTGGGGTGGGCGATGGTGGTTCCGATGATGTGATGCAAATCACTGATACCCTGGCAGGACCCGAGGCCCCACCCTAGGCCTGGGTCCCCTGGGAGTGGACCCTTTCTGACACAGACACCTGAAACGCCAGCCCTAGGAGCCACAGGCTGTTTCATTAAGTTTACCGGTTTCTTCTGTTTTGTTTATTATGTAAAGTGCAGTTATAGAATGGCAACCATAACCTTCCTAGGCCTCTCTGGTCCTCAGGAGTCACGCCTGCAGGTTTGGTGGATTCGAATCTTGTTCCTTCAACATTTGGGGAAAATTCTGACTGAATAGTCCTAGCACTGAGCAAAGAGCCCAAGATTTTTCATGTCTGAATCAGGAAGACTGAGCAACTCCCAAGGGTAACCATGAAGAGAAAGAACTCCAGCCAAAGACACAACTACAGAGACCCAGTGCAGACCAACAGATGAGACCCAGAGGGGTCCCTAAGTTTAGCAAGTCAGTAGTTCTGTGACGGTTTCTCAGGAAACAGTTCATCGTGAAACTCAGAGGAGGAAATAAAGATTCCTCTGCTGGTACTTGATGTCGAGCCCAAGACCGGGTTTGATGGCTGCCGCCCACACGGGAGCGAGAACCGATTCCTGCAGATTGTTCTCGGCTTCCACACTCAGGCTGCAGTGTGAGGGTGTACAAGAACAAAGATTTGGAGATGGTGACTACCAGCCTTAGAGAGCTCCTGCCAGTCAGCATTTGGTTGAATTCTGGTCTGTTGATTGGAGAGATGTGATGTCCAAGCTTCTCAGTACAACTTGTGGCCTCAGCACTGTGGCCTGTGTCCGAGAACACAGACAAAGTGTGCGCCGATGTGAGAGGCGGTAAGGGATGCTGCAGGAGTGGACTGCAAACAGCCGCGCTGACTTCAAATCTGACTAAAAACCCAACTAAACATTTGGTTTTTTAAGATGGATTCTCTGTGTAACCCTGGCTATCCTGGAACTCACTCCAGACCAGACTGGATTCTATCTGCTTTTGCCTTATAAACAAACTTTTAAAATCATAAATTACTTTGTCCTATGACTCCTAAAACTTCCAGACTGTTTGTGTAAGGAGTGACAGGAAGCTGAGGTGATATTTATGACCAACACTTTAAGCTGTCTTTGAAGAAGGGGGCGTCAACTCAAGTCTGGCTACTTCCTGTGGGCATGGGGCGACGTGGGGAAGGGGAGAGCTGGGTGTTGGTGGGTTCACGTTCAGTGAGAGGTGTGGCTGGAGAGGCATCCTGTTTACTGCTATCCCAGAGATGCCAAGCATCTGTTTCTTGAGGGAGGTAAGAAGGCAGATATAGAGGAGAAAAACTATTGTTATTACCCATCTTGTTTGTATCACCAAAGATGAGTGTGCCAGGATGAGGAGCGGGTAGGCCCTTCATTGTGGCATCCTGGAAAACCGGAGGGTGGAAGGTCCTAACTGCTGGACAGACCAAGTGTCCTTAGTAGGTGCCTGCTTGAGCCTGGAGAGATGGTACCAGCTTGGGTGTCCCAGGAGCTTGGCAGCCGAGGGTGTGGTGAGGATTACCATTTGAGGTCCTGTCCATCAAGGTTCAAGAGACCTGAGTTCAATGGAGAGTTTGATTAGCTGTTGTTTGATGAGCCCATTGGCCCTGTCCACCTTTCCCGAGGATTGTGGATGATAGAGGATGTGGAATTTCCAGGAGATGTTGAGAGCTTCTGACACAAGCTCCCTGACCCTGGAAGTGAAGGATGGCCCATTGTGTTCATGGAACACCAAATCGAGGAATGATGTGGTCCAGGAGCACCTGAGCCATACCACATCTGCCGTTTCCCTGGAGACTGGAAACGCTTCTATCCACCCTGTAAAACTGTCCACAAGTGTTGAGATAATGGAGTTTTTTATGAGTAGACATACGAGTGAAATCAACCCGCCAATCTTCGCCCAGTTGGTGTCCACGAGTCTAGTGTAGAGACTGACATATGTGGAGAGCCCCCTGTGGCACATGTCTGGCAGGAGGAGTGAACCTGTAAAATATCTCGGAGATGGGTGGGGTCAAAGAGGCGCTCCAAGAAGCAGAACAAAGCTTCGGGGCCTAAGTGTAAGGTCTGGTGGATGTCTGAAATGATTGCCAATGCCTGGTCATGAGGAAGGATGAGACGGTTATTTAAATAGAACCATCCATCCCTTGTTTTTGTGCCCCCCCCACTTCATAAGCTCGTCCCTCTCTTTTGGTTGGTAACAGTGTTGATAGGAGGGAGTTAAGAACAAAATATGTTCTGTGGAATCTGAGGAGCTGGAGGCCAGCCCCCGGGCCACTGAGTCAGCCTTGGCATTGCCTAAGGCCACTGGGTCCTTGGAGGACTGATGTCCCCAACAGTGAATAATAGTTACTTCTGCAGGGAGCTGGAGGTTGGCTATAAGGGGTCTATTAACTATGGGAGTGCCCTTTCAGAGTGCAGAAAGAGTATGGGCTATTAAGAAGACATATATAGAGTCAGTATAAATATTAGCCCATTGCCCCTTGGCTATTTGGAGTGCCATAGTCAAGGCAATTAATTCAGCATTTTGTGAGGAGGTTCCCAATGCCAGGTGGGTCTCTTCAACTGTGTTATTAGAAGTGACCACTGCATACATACGCTGCCTGGCAGTTTCCTGATTTATCTATAAGGGAACTTCCGTCAACAAACAGGATGAGTTGGGGATCTGTAAGTGGCTGGTCTAGAAGACCCAGCCTAGGTGAGGTTAAAGCCTCTACAGTCTCTGGGCAAGAGTGAGAGGAGGTGGGGGGGGGCAAGAAGGAGAGTTGCGGGGGGGTGGTTAGGGCAGGACTGGAAACCAAAGTAATTTGGGGGTTTTCTTGAAACAGTAAATGAAAAGCCTGAAGTCATGAAGGCCCAAGGAGAGAGAGAGGAGTGACTCAAAAGGTCTGAGAGGCAGAATATACCGTGATTGGCCTGGACAGGTGATCTTGAAAGCCTCCCGAGTGAGTTCAGCTGCTGCTGCCAGGGCTCTTAGGCATGTTGCCATCCACAGACTATGAGGTCCAGCTGTTTGGATAAAAAGGCGACAGCCCAATTCGAAGGCCCAATCTGTTGGGTTAGAACTCCTGTGGCCACTCCTGACCTCTCATCTGTGTAGAGATGGTAAGACTTTGTGGGGTCTGGAAGAACAAGAGCAGGGGCTGTTAGAAGGACACCTCCCAGTAGAGAGAAGTAGAGAGAATGGCCAGGCGGTGAGAGGCCCTGTGGGGGTCTCTCTGGCTGCCCGGTACAGAGGCTTGGCTGTAATGGCAAAGTTAGGGATGCAATGGTGGAAGAACCCAAGCAGGCCCCAAAATGAGAGAATTTGAGCCCTTGTGGTTGGAGGCTGTAAATCCTGCAGAGCCTGGACCCTGTCAGAGGTGAGGGTCTTAGACCCAGGGCTAAGTTGAACAGCCAAATATACCACTATAGGAGAGCACAGCTGAGCCTTAGCTGGTTAAACTCCATATCTCAGGGATCTGAGGAAGTTCAGGAGCACAGTGTAGGGATAGGCCCCACCCATTTTGGGCGGGTTTTCCTGGGGCGAATGTTTACTGATAAATTGGGAGCGCAGGAGCTGTGAGTTCTCTTCTTCCTTCCTTGCTTCCTGTTGTGTGTGCTCCCCGGGAACCCTGGTTGTGTGAGTCTGGTTTCATTAAAGTTGTACAAATACTTATTATTATTTGTCTGGATTAATCAAACCGCCACAACATAGAAGTCATGCCAGGTTAGATTGTAGGCCTGGGACAGATAGCAAAACTCTTTGATATAAATAGAAGGATTAGCAGAAAAGGAACCCAGCCACTTTTCTGAGAGAGATCTGGAAGAGAAAAGGGAACATGGACTTTAATAATGCCATTGGCTCCCGCTACTTCCCAGAGAGGGCAGAGAAGGGCAGGGTTATGTGGGATCTGGTATGGAAGGAGACGGGGAGTATTGGGAGGGATTAACCCAGTGCCAAGGGTAGGGAGATGCAGTGGAGGGGGGTTAGGGAAGGAAGGTGGGTTAGGGGAAAGTTGACCTTGAACTTCTGGAGCTAAGGAGGTTGTAGGTGAGGAATGTGGAGAATGTTGGGTAATGAGGGTTCCAGGGAGTGGGAGAGGGGCCAGTGCCTCTGGCTGCATAGTCAAGGCTGAACTATCTGGATCCTAATTCCTAGATGGCCAGGAATCTGGAGGCGCCAGGATCCTAGCCACCAAAAACGGGTGCTGTAAGACACTGGGTACTGAGGGCGGGGAGAGAGCACAGAGCCCCCAAACCATGGACTTAAGAGAGTTCTGTCCATTTGTCCCCATGGCGACAAAATTTTCTAGGTCCTGGAGGAAAGTAAACTCAAGGCTTCCCTCTGGTGGCCATCACCTCCCATTGTCAAGATCGTATTGAGTCCAAATCTTAGTGCATAGAAAAATTAGCCACTTGGGACCAATTGTATCAGACAGTTCCAATTTATGTAAGAGGCAGCCCAGGGGCGAAAACTGATCTGGCTTCGAATTGCAAGCACCCATTTTAAAAGTCTGTGTCCAGTTGTGTGGCTCAAGCCTTTTACAGTGCATCCGCTTGGGCCAAAAAACGGGTTGCGAAAATTGAATGTCGGGCGTCCCTGGGCAAACAAAATTTACCTCAGCGAAAGTCTCAGCTTTTGCCTCATGGGTCATGCTTTTGGTGCAGACTGCATTTTCAACAAAAGCCCGAAAATTGACAAAAGTAAACAGGAACGGGTCCCCCAAAACCCTAGTAGCATAGGCAAGAAGATTATAATTTCCAATAACAAAATATACTCAACTGGGCAGTGGTGGCACACGCCTTTAATCCCAGCACTCAGAAGGCAGAGGCAGGCTGATTTCTGTGGATTCAAGGCCAGCCTGGGCTACAAAGTGAGTTCCAGGACAGCAGGGATACACAGAGAAACCCCGTCTTGAAATAAAACAACAACAACAAAAACCCACAAAAAAGGAACTCAGTTGTGACTGACTTCTAAGAGGATATTATTCTAGTGGTCAAAACTCAAGTGCCATGCTGGTCCCCCCCCTCCAGCGGCAATTTTCTTATTCTGAGTTCTGGGGCACAGGTGACCATTGTGAAACTTCGTGTACAACCGAGAATCTCCAGCCCACACGGTGGGAGTCTGCCCTGGGGGCAATGGCCCAGGGAGGAAACCGAGAAATCAATGGTTTTTTGTTCCGTAATTCTCTGACCTCAGTTGGCCTTGGGTCACACACCCCAGCTTCTTCTGTTGGCTTCTGCCCTCTCCACCCTTCCTCAGGTGGCAGCCGTCAGTCAGAGGCTGAAGCCGAACATAGACTGTTCTGACTTTCCGTCTCTACCCGGGATTTCTTAGGTGTGGTCTTGTACAAACTATAGTGAGAGCATAAACACAGGTTGACACAGTGCCTGTGAAGAAGACATTTGGTAGCCTCTCCGGTCACGTGCACAGCAGATGCAGACCCCTAGACTGCATCACATGTGAAGGCTGAGCAGCTATGGCAGGCTGGGCAGGTGAGCGTCCCTGGGGACAGAGCACCACAGACTTGCGGGAAGTTGTCTTGCTTTGGGCGACTGTAACAATGCTGGATTGATTGCTTCCTACCGTTTCATTGTGAAACCTAAGCAGCTCACAGTCACCTTACCTCAGACACGTTAGCCACCTAGTCCATGGCCTACAGGCACCAAACCTCACTGTCCTTCAGTGCTCTGAGAGGTCCGTCCATCAGGGACACCACAGTCTTCAGACACCCCGAAAGTTCTTGCCTAAACTGCCAGTTCCGTTAGGCAGTGGCTTCATGCCGAGTTTCTAACACAGGGTAGCTTCAAACTCACACAGATCTGCCGGTCTCTGCCCACCCCACGCTGGGATTAAAGTGGGTGTCCGTACACTCGCCACACCCGTCTGCTTTAATCATGACACAGACTCACAAACTTGTAGACTGAATGTATTTCTGTTAACTATGATCATTATTAGTATATTTCATAGGGAACACTCAAGTGCCATCCCTTTAGCCTCTGGGAGAAAGGTTAAAGGATAACCTTTCTCCAGGTGGTAGTGGCACAGGCCTTAATCCCAGCACCTGAGATGCAGACGCAGGCAGATCTCTGTGCATTTGAGGCCAGCCCGGTCTACAGAGTGAGTTCCAGGACAGGCTACAAAGCTACACAGGAAACCCTGTCTCAAAAAAAAGAGAGATGGCTCAGTGGTTAAGAGCGCCGTCTGCTCTTCCAGAGATCCTGAGTTCAATTCCCAGCAACCACATGGTGGCTCCAAACCATCTGTAATGAGATCTGGCGCCCTCCTCTGGCGTTTGGGTATACACGGAGGCAGAAAGTTGTATGCATAATAAATAAATATAAAAAAAAGTTTAAAAAAAAAGATAAACTTTCACCATAAAACTTGTTCATTTCTGAAGGCTTCCGTGTTTTCTGGCACAAGATTCCTGACTCCGGTCCTTTCCCTGTTCCTGTCCCTGGCATGGAGATACTGCCAAGGAACTCTGGTTATGAGGGATGGTGTTAGAAACCAACAGACTTGACACACACGTGCGAGAGGTGCACTGCTTCTTGTAATCACTAGGTGGCACCACAGTGGACTTTTGTGGGAGGTGTGCAGTGGAGGTTAGAGAGGTCAGGTGTTCCTCAGAGGGCTAGATGGCTGACTGGCAAGCTCCAAGGGTGTCTCTCTCTCTCTCTCTCTCGCACACACACACACACACACACACACACACACAGAGAGAGAGAGAGAGAGAGAGAGAGAGAGAGAGAGAGAGAGAGGAATTACAAGTATATGGCACCATAGTCAGGCTTTCTTACATGGTCCTCATACTTGGAAGGAAGCCTTAACCCACTGAGCTATTCCCTGGCCCCACAGGGACGTTTAATAACCACAGGTCCATACTGATGTTTTGTTTTGTTCTGGTATGTACTTTTGTTTATTCTGGTTTCCCAATTTTTACCTCGTGTGTTAACCCTCAGTTCTATAGTGGCTGTCAGGGTACTGGGATCCTAAACCCTTGGTGGCAGCTAGTGGCAGAACTCTATGATCTGAGACTGTTGCCCCTTTGAAAGCTCCTTGGAATGCTCCTAGTGGCCAAGGCTGCAGTTCCTTGTGTGCACTTCACAACCGCCATCGCCGGGCATGCCATTCTGTAACTCGGTTGACCCGTTGTCATTGCTGTCCCTACCTCTGTTGGGCCTGTGACCTGCTGTCCCTGTTGTCATTGCTGTCCCTGCCTCTGTTGGACCTGTGCTCTGCAGCCCCCGTTGTCATTGCTGCTCCTGCCTCTGTTGGGTCTGTTCTCTGAGGCCCCCGTTGTCATTGCTGTCCCTGCCTCTGTTGGGTCTGTTCTCTGAGGCCCCCGTTGTCATTGCTGTCCCTGCCTCTGTTGGGTCTGTTCTCTGAGGCCCCCCGTTGTCATTGCTGTCCCTGCCTCTGTTGGACCTGTGCTCTGAGGCCCCCCGTTGTCATTGCTGTCCCCTGCCTCTGTTGGGTCTGTGCTCTGAGGACCCCGTTGTCATTGCTGTGCCTGCCTCTGTTGGGCCTGTGACCTGCTGTCCCCATTGTCAATGCTGTCCCTGCCTCTGTTGGACCTGTGCTCTGCAGCCCCCTTTGTCATTGCTGTCCCTGCCTCTGTTGGACCTGTGCTCTGAGGCAGCGTCTGCTGTCCTCTTCTTTTCGTCAGATCAGCCTGCTCTACCAGTGGCAAAGGCCAACAGCAGGCAAGAAAATACCCTCAAGCCGGGCAGTGGTGGCGCACGCCTTTAATCTCAGCACTCGGGAGGCAGAGGCAGGCGGATCTCTGTGAGTTAGAGGCCAGCCTGGTCTACAAAGGGAGTTCCAGGACAGGCTCCAAAGCTACAGAGAAACCCTGTCTCGAAAAAAAAAAAAAAGAAAATACCCTCAAGACAAACTTTCCACTGGGGCCAGTTTTACAACATGGGGGCAGTACAGGAGAATGTCCTCAGCTGCTCACAAAGTGAACAACTGGCCTTTGTAGTCAGAAAGGGGATGGAACACAGGGTGTTTATGCCAACCAATCACGCTGTCTTCCTGTTGAAAGATTGCACAAGCCATAGGCCTGCTGAGCACCAGGGGCCAGGAGAGGATTAGCGGCAGGATCATCTGGAGTTCACTAGGGCTAGGGTTTTAGGTCTAGGGCTGGGAACTAAGATGACAGCTCAATGGTTAAGAGCACTTGCTGCTCTTGCCAAGAACCCAGTTCAGTTTCCCAAACCCATGGAGCAAAGGAGAAGGTGGTAGCTTGTAACTGTCTGTAACTCCAGCTCCACGGTGTCCAGTGTCTTCTCCCTAGCCTCCGTGAGCATGTGTGCACTCGTGTGTGTGTGCGCGCGCACACACACACACACACACACACATTTCCTTTTCCCCTCCCCCACAGTATCACCTGCTCAGGTGACCTAATAATACACCATAAGTCAGATATCTCTAAACATGAATTTCCATAAGAGAACCAGAGTTTTTCAGAAAAGGACTGAACTCAGGGTGGGGAGGGATGCAAAATGTACTTAGTGTTTGGTGACAGAGATTCATGAAGGAGGCAAGTGGGAAGAGAGCACTAGGGTGAGCCCAAAAAGGCCCTACTATGGTTTGGGTCTACAATGTCCTCTACAGACCATGGCTGGTGACAGTGCTGGGAGGTGGTGCAGCCATTGAGGGGTAGGGCCTCGCGGAAGGAAGAAAGGTTACTGGGAGTGTACCCTTGAAAGGGGTGCTGGGCGTGACATTTTCTTCTCCCAACTCCTCATCAGCTGCCATAAAGCAAGCAGCTTTTGCTCCATCCTGCCCTCCCCACCTTGTGTTCTACTTGCTACAAGTCCAGAGAACAAGGCCACCCAATCAGATCAGACCCTGAAATCATGAGCCAAAAAAATCTTCCTTTTCAGTTTTTGAGTGTTTTGCCATAATCGTCAAAAACTAACACAGAACCCAAAGAACTTGTGAAGACACTGTGAGCAAAAACCAAATAATATTGGGATAGCAATTACTACTCACCCGCTGGATAAAATAAATACCTGTGAGTGGACAGTCACGCGTATGAATAAGTGAATACGTGGCTTAATACAGGGAGTAGAACAGTTCTTCATTACAGAATTCCAAAAGTAAATGCATAATAAATAATATAAATAAAAGACTACCATCAGGTAAGCACTACAGAAATAGTATGACCGAGACTCATTTATTAAAGGCAGAAATGTGAGGAACAGTAATTGTCCAGCACCCCAGGAACATAGGGAGATCCTGTGGAAGACCTGGCCATGACTCTACCGCAGACTGGAGGGCACCAAGGAGACATGGGGACTAGGACGGTGTGGGAGTGGGTCTCTGTGGGATCTGGGGATCCAAGGTCTGTGGATCACCCAGTAATGGCGTGTCACTGCTGCCTCCCTGGTTTCTACCAGCGTTATTTGCTAAGGCAAGCTGCTACCACCAGGGGAGGTTAAGGAAGGCTAGAAGCCAATGCCACTGGTTTTGCAATTCTAAAATGGTTTTGAAAGGATACCCCATAAGGGACAAAGACAAATAATCAAAAACTCATGACATCAAACTTTCTGGGAACTAGCATGCCCCTAATGTTTCCCCTTTACAGATAAAGAGCCCAAGGCTCAGGGAGGTATAATTCTGTGTCTAAGGTCCATTTTATGGTCACGTGGAGTAGTCTGCTCAAACCTGAACCCAGACCAATCTACTTTCCTTACCCCTAAGCAAGGTCATACATTAGTTTCCAGTTTTATTTTTGTTATTTAGTTTTTGAGGCAATCTCTTTACATATCCCTTGGCTGTCCTGGAACTTACTATGTAGACCAGGTTGGCCTCGAACTCACAGAGATTCACCTGCCTCAACCTCCTGAGTGCTGGGATTAAAGGTGTGTGCCACCACATTTGGCTAGTTTCCAGTTTTAATTTCATTAAGTTTCAGGAGCAGAACACTCATCCAAGGTAAAAAGTTCTGAGTTTTTCTCACACTCACATCAGCTAAATTTCTTTGTTTCACCTGGCTCTTAGCTCAAGTTGTTTAGCAGTGTAGAACCTGTATTTCCTGACTGGCTGGAGTTTAACAAGAATCCATTCTTCCAGACAGTCCAGGGGCACAGGATATCTCTCCAGGCTAGGTATGGTCCCGAATTTTCTCTTTACAGGGACACCTGTATATCAGGCCATGAGCAGACTTACAAGATCATAGACAAAGATAGCAATGGAGATGGAGAGAGAGGAAGGAAGGAGAGAAAAGAGGGATGGAGGAAAGGAGGCAGGAATAAGATCAGTGGATTTCTAAAAATTGACCACATACTCAGTAACAAAACAAACCTCAAGCCGGGCGGTGGTGGCGCACGCCTTTAATCTCAGCACTTGGGAGGCAGAGGCAGGCGGATCTCTGTGAGTTCGAGACCAGCCTGGTCTACAAGAGCTAGTTCCAGTACAGGCTCCAAAACCACAGAGAAACCCTGTCTCGAAAAAAAAAAAAAAAAACCAAACCTCAAAAAAATTGGAATAACCCAATGTACCTTATCAGATCACATGGTCTAAAACTAGAAGTCAACAGCAATACTAATTCCAGAAAACCCACAAACACATGGAAATTAAATAATGCTCACCTAAATCATCAATGGGTCAAAAAGAAATAAAGGGGGGAATTAAAGACTTCCTAAAATTCAATGAAAATGACCACATAACATACCCAAATTTATGGGACACAAAGAGAGCAGTGTTAAGAGGCAAGTTCATAGCACTAAATGCCTACATAAAGAAGCTGGAAAAATCCCACACTAGTGAATTAACAGAACATTTAAAAACTTTAGAACAAAAAGAAGCAAACTCACCCAAGAGAATTAGACGGCAGGTGAAAGACCCCTGTTGTTGCGAGACTCGAGATATGTTATCTCGGGATAACATGACCCCCCCCCACCAGTAACTCATGAGAGACCGTCCTTGCTGCAATCACACGAGGTTTATTTGACAGGACAGGAACCAGTGCACTGGGGCCGAGACTCATAACCCATGCAGGGGAGGAGTTCGACCTCGAGTAACTGGGAGAAGGGGTTTTTAAGGGAAGAAACCACAACCCAGTAATCCAAAGGGAATAGGGATGGCGTCATTGAAAATTCCGAAAATACCAGTGATAATCACAAAGGGGTATTCCCTGTTTCTCAAGATTATAATTAGCTAGTTCCTGAAACAGAGTATTCCAAAAATACTAGTGATAATCACAAGGGGGAAACTCCCTGTTTCTCAAGATTATTATCAAGATTATAATTTAACTTTATCTTCAGCTAGTTCTTGAAGCAGAGTCATTGAACCTAGATTTTTGGCTCTATTTTTCCTGCTAGAAGGGTCTGGATTTATTCAGGTCTTTCACAGGAAATAATCAAATTGAGAGCAGAAATCAACAAAATAGAAACAAAGAAAACAATACAAAGAATCAATAAGACAAAGAGTTGGTTCTTTGAGAAAATCAACACAATAGACAAACCTTTATCCAAACTAACCAAAAGGCAGAGAGAGAATATCCAAATTAACAAAATCAGAAATGAAAAGGGGGACATAACAACAGACATGAAGGAAATACAGAGGATCATCAGGTCATATTTTGAAAACCTGTCCTCTACAAAATTGGAAAAGTTAAAGGAAATGGACACCTTTCTGGATAAATATCACTTACAAAAACTAAATCAAGACCAGATAAGCAAATTAAACAGACCTATAACTCCTGAAGAACTAGAAACAGTCATCAAAAGTCTCCCAAACAAAAAAAAGCCCAGGACCAGATGGTTCCAGCTCAGAATTCTACAAGACTTTCAAAGAAGAACTAATACCAATACTCCTCAAATAATTCTACACAATAGAAATGGGGGGAACATTGCCAAACTCTTTTTATGAGGCTACAATTACCCTGATACCCAAACCACAGAAAGACAATACTGTGGCTGTAATTGATAAATCCAGACAATTGTAATTTATACAACTTTAATAGAAAAATCCAACTCACGAATCCAAAGTTCCCGCGCAGCACAGGAAACCGGAAACAGGGGAGGAAGCGCAGAGAGCTTGCAGCTTCTGTGCTCTCAATTTATCAGTAGAAACTTTGCCCCAGGCAACCCCGCCCAAAATGGGCGGGGCCTATCCCTACATCTCCCCCTTTTTGTCTAAATAAGACAGAACTAAACCAAATATAACTATAAACAATAATAACAAATAATAAATATAACAAACAATATTGAGAACAAAAGTTTTACCAGACATTCTATCTAAAGGAGTCTAAATAATGTAGGGAGTAATTACAATTATATAATCTTCAACTCCGTCAAAGATCTGAGAAGGGAATCAATATTACTTAACAAATGAGAGATATCCAAAATGTGCCATAAATGACAGAGACAACTGACTACCTGGGCAATCACCCAAATTCTCGTTCGCAATGTTGAGTCAACCAACTTTGGCTAAGGCCTAACATAACTGACATACCAATATCAAATGCAAGGAACTTTCTTAGAATTATCCTACCCTGTCTTGGCAAGATAAGACAATCTTGTTTCATATCTTTGTCAGTAGATGAGGTATGGGCTTTTCTTAACCCAAAGGCCAGTTCTGCCAAGAAGATAAGCTCCCAGTGGAGTGTCTTGGTGCTCAACGTTCTCTCGGGAGTAGAGTGGTGTTGCCAGGAGTAATTGTGTCTCGTCGGCACAGAATTCTAGGTTAGATTAAAGGCCATTTTCTACAGCTCTTTAAAGAGGCTGAAGATTATACTATCTATACTAAATATAATCTCTCTGTAACTAGGAAACCTGATTAACCTAAGAATAAACATGACAAACATATAATTCTCAATACCTATCTAACTTGAAGACTAAGAGAATAAACAACGGTGCAATATCTGAAGACAGTGATCTTCATCTGTAAACAATGTCATTACATATCAAATGTAAACAATGTTCATCCGTAAACAATGTCATTAACATATCAAATGTAAACAATGTTCATCTGTAAACAATGTCATTACATATCAAATGCAAACAATGTTATTACATAAATAGTATCAGAGGTAGAAATGTACATTGTGATATGGTAGATGTATCAATACAATATAAGCATACTCTTATACAAAATTAGAGGTAGGAACACTCACATACAATATTCAATATATCAATATACAGGAAACAGTACCAATACAATTTTCTAACAACAGTAACTCACAAATACCAATCATCCTATCAAACCAGTTAATCCCCTTCTTTTTTTTTTTTTGAACATACCCCTAAATCCATAAAACATCTCCCCATCCCCTCAACCCCGAACCAACCAATAAAAGATGTCCCCAACCCTGAGGACAATTCTGTTGGGAGAGGGGACGTCGTCCTCTAAGATTGCTTCAAGCTGACATGGGGCGACGTTCTTCTTAGGGGCTCCTGTGAAAGCAAATGATGGTAAAATTCCCAAATTAACCTTTGACCCAAGAAAATTGTAACTAGTCTCTGTGCGTTTTGAGAAGGTCTGGCCAGAGTGTTATCAAAAATGTGCACCATTCGAAATTGTCTCGTGCAGTTGGTACCAAAAAACAAGTCTAATATTAGCGCTTAAAAAAAAGAAGAAAGAAAAAAATAATAATAATCATGACATCATAAAAACCAGATTGAGTTGATGTTGTGGGGCCCCATCTTCATCCTGTAAACTTCAAAGATTATTGTAGGAAAATTTGTTGCTTGTTATGGGAAGTTTAAACATTAACAACAAGGACACATACTGACATATAAAGAAAGACACAGATATTGGGAAAAGCAAAGAAAGTTCATCAAGTATACAATTATTCTTATTCTGTCCCATTTCATGGCTCCTGATCTGAGACAGAAACTCTGAGATATCTCTTATCAACAGGCTTGGAATTGAAGAGGGACTGAGCCATAGTCCAACTCCAAAACCAGCTCTACATATTTATAAAGAAGTGTTCAATAAAACATATAAATATATATATATATATATATATATATATATATAATCAATACTTACTGATCCTTAGTGGGTTGTAACTATTTTCCATCCATCAATAATTAAATATTCAGGGTCTCTTAAATTCTTTGAAGACCAGTATTTTCCTGTGGAGATAAGAAAAGAACCCTGCCCCCAACCTATTTGTATTTCTTACCATCAGTATGTTCGCCATCCTTGTGAATGAATCGTTATTTATCTTTTCCAAATGGCTTCTCTTCTTCATACCGAACCTTTATTAATTTTGATGGTATCCATAATTTTTTCCTCACCTGTGGAGATAAGAGCAAAACCCCTTCCCCAACGCAGCACATCTCCTGGCTTCCATTGTGAGGTCAGCACATCCTTGAAATAAACTGGTTGATTTAGTTCAGTAGACTTTTCCATTATCCAATGTCTTTCTGCAGCCGTTGTTCCCTTCTCGTTAGCGTTAAGAAAATTCAAGGTCCGGGGCTGGAGAGATGGCTCAGAGGTTAAGAGCACTGACTGCTCTTCCAGAGGTCATGAGTTCAATTCCCAGCAACCACATGATGGCTCACAACCATCTGTAATGAGATCTGGTGCCCTCTTCTGGTGTGTTTGAAACAGAATGTTGTACACATAATAAATAAATAAATTAAAAATAAAAGAAAATTCAAGGTTAACAAAGCATTATGTAACCTATTTCTGGGGGTGTTTTCCACTCCTTTCTGTTTGTTCAACATATCCTTTATAGTTCTATTTGATCTTTCTATGACTGCTTGGCCTGTAGGATTGTATGGTATACCAGTAACATGCTTGATATTGTAATAGTCAAAAAACCGTTTCATTTTCCTAGAGACATAAGCAGGACCATTATCTGTCTTTATTTGTGTAGGTATACCCATGATAGCCATGACTTCTAATAAATGAGTGATTACTGAATCAGCTTTTTCTGAACTTAAAGCAGTTGCCCATTGAAAGCCTGAATAAGTGTCAATGGTGTGAAGAACATATTTCAATTTGCCAAATTCTGTAAAGTGGAACACATCCATCTGCCAGATTTCATTCCTATGGGTGCCCTTTGGATTAGCCCCTGCAGGCAGTGGCGTTTGGTTATAGAAAGAGCAAGTAGGGCATTTCTTTACAATCTCCTTAGCTTGTTGCCATGTAATAGAAAACTCTTTCTTCAAACCTTTGCTATTAACATGATGTTTTTTACGAAATTCAGAGGCTTGAAGCACACTACCAATCAATAATTGATCAATATCTGCATTACCTTGTGCTAGAGGACCTGGCAGACCCGTATGGGATCGGATGTGTGTTATGTACATAGGGCAAAGCCTGTTCCTGATCAATTCTTGAACCTGGATAAACAATGAGGTTAGTTCTGTATCATCAGGTATAAATTCAGCAGTTTCAATATGTAAAATAACTCTTTCTGCATATTGTGAATCAGTAACTATATTAATAGGCTCTTTTAAATCCCTTAGCACCATAAGAATGGCATATAATTCTGCCTTCTGGACAGAATCATAAGGACTTTGTTCCACCTTACCCAAGTCTTCTGATTTGTAACCTGCTTTCCCTGTTTTATTGGCATTAGTATAGAATGTACGGGCTCCAGTTATTGGAGCATCACGGACGATTCGAGGAAGGATCCAAGAAGTTCTTTTTATGAAGTTAAGCCTCTTGCTTTTTGGATAGTTGTTATTAATGTCTCCCAAAAAATTAGCACAAGCTCTTTGCCATGGTTCATTATCTTCCCATAATTTCTTTAGTTCATCAGCAGTGAAAGGCACTATAATTTCTGCCGGGTCTATGCCTGCTAGCTGACGAAGTCTCAGCTTGCCTTTTATAATCAACTCAGAGACTTTTTCCACATAAGTTTTCAGTTTCTTACTTGGTTTATGTGGTAAAAAGATCCATTCCAGGATAATATCATCTCTTTGCATTAAAATTCCTGTAGGAGAAATTTTTGATGGTAATATGACGAGAATACAATCGAGCTCTGGATTCACCCTGTCCACATGTGCCTGTTGTAATCTTTCCTCAATCATTGTCAGTTCCTTTTCTGCTTCAGCTGTTAATTCTCTGGGACTGTTTAAATCTTTATCACCTTCCAAGGTTTTGTTCAAATGAATTATTAGATCAGGTGTTATCCCAGTAGCTGGTCGTAGACTGGAAATGTCTCCTAACAGTCTTTGGAAGTCATTAAGAGTCCGTAGGCGATCTCTCCTAATTTGTGCCTTTTGTGTCTTAATTTTTTGCAAACCTATTTTATAACTTAAATAATTAACAGAATCTCCCTTCTGTACCTTTTCAGGAGCAATTTGCAATCCCCATTTAGGTAAAAGTATCTTTATTTCTTCAAACAGTCTGTTCAAGGTATCCATGTTTGGATCGGATAACAAGATGTCGTCCATGTAATGGTATATTAGGGATTTGGGAAATTTTTTTGCGTATTATTTGCAATGGTTGGTTCACAAAATATTGGCACGAGGAGGGGCTATTTAACATACCCTGGGGGAGGACGGTCCAGTGGTACCTCCTGGAAGGTTGAGAATTGTTGTAAGTAGGCACTGTGAAGGCAAATTTTTCTCTATCTTCTTTTTGTAAAGGTATAGTGAAAAAACAATCCTTTAAATCAATAACTATAAGAGGCCATCCTTTTGGTAATAAAGAGGGCAAAGGGATTCCAGATTGTAGAGGGCCCATAGGTTGAATAACCTTGTTGATAGCTCTGAGATCTGTCACCATTCTCCATTTACCTGATTTTTTCTTAACCACAAATACAGGAGAATTCCAAGGGCTAGTAGATTCTTCTATATGTCCAGCATCTAATTGCTCTTGTACCAGCTGTTCTAAAGCCTGTAACTTTTCCTCAGCTAGAGGCCATTGCTTCATCCATATTGGTTTCTCAGTCAACCATTTTAGAGGCAAAGCTGTTGGTATTTCTGAAGGAACTTCAATTGCTTGTTCTTGTATGGCCTGAATGGCCGTTTTTTTCCATTTGTAATGTCTTTTAATATTATTTTCAGAAATATAGGCTCTAGAAGTAGCGGGAATGTTAATTTCGGTATTCCATTGTTGTAATAGGTCACGACCCCATAAATTCATTGCAATATTGGCTACATATGGCCTTAATTTTCCTATTTGTCCCTCAGGCCCTATACATTCAACCCATCTCGTGCTCTGTCTTACTCGAGATAGAGTTCCAATTCCCAGGAGCTGAACATTTACATTCTGTAGAGGCCAATACGGATGCCAAGATTCTGGGGTAATAATACTTACATCAGCACCTGTGTCCAGCAGGCCAGTAATAAAAATGCCATTTACACATACTCTCAGCTTAGGTCTTTGATCATTTATAGAAGTTTGCCAAAACACACGTAACTCATCTTTCTGATCATTATTGTTTGTAACAGTAGGCATGGGGTTTCCTAATTGTCCTGACAAGGCATGTTTTCTGCAGAAACTGGAAATGACTGAACCATGTTTGCCATGGGGGCCTGTGAGGCCCCCCTCTCACGTTTCCCGTCTGTATCAGGTTACCTTGTCTATCCCTTGTAGATCTGCATTCGTTCGTCCAATGTCTGCCCTTTCCACATCTTCTACATAAACCTGAAGGTTGAGTCCTCCTATTTCTGTTATTTCTAGAAAATGCATTATTATTATTTCTGAAAATCCGTTGTTTACAATTCCTTTTCATATGACCCATTTTGCCACAATTAAAACATTTAGTATTCTGGTGTCTCCTTTTACCATTGGAAATTGCTTCTTCTAGCCATGCTTCAGTGCCATAATCAAATGTATCAACATCCAGTGTATGCAAGACCCATTCTTCCAAGGGTGCTGATCTGAGCTTTAAAGGCCCCCAAATCTTTTTGCATCCCACATTTGAATTTTCATAAGCCAAAGTCTCAATCAAAATGCGTCTTGCGTCTGGGTCAGGTATCCCTATTTGCACAGCCTTAGTAAGTCTTTGTAAAAAATCACTAAAGGGTTCTCTCTGACCTTGTTTAATGGTGACAAATGATTCCATTTTTTGTCCTGGGTCTTGTACCCTGTCCCAAGCATTTAAGGCTGCTGTAGTGCACAGGAAGAGTGTGTTTTCATCCAAATTAGCTTGTTCTTGAGGGTCAGAAAAGAGTCCTTCACCTAGAATTTTATCTATGGAAATGTCACTTCCCTTTGCCTTTTCTTGCTGTTCTAAACGTTTAGCCTCTTGCCTGAATAAGCATTTCCATTTTAATTGCGGCCCGCTCTCAAGTACTGCAGAACTCAGCTGGAGCCAGTCTGAAGGGGTGGCTCTGCTTGTCGATGCCCAAGATTTTAACATCTCTTTAACAAAGGAGGCATGCATCCCAAAAGACATGATAGCCTGTTTAATTTCCTTGAGATCATTCATACGGACAGGCTCCCATGTATCTTCCTTGATGATCCTAGGGTTTTTGGAACCAATCACCTTCTCTGTTGTTATTACTGGAAAAGCAGCTGTGGGTATAGCTTTGTAGAAATTGTCCCGGAAGGATTTACCCACAGGTGTAGTTAAAGTTTGCCTTTCTACTGTATGTTCTTCTTCATCAGAATTTAGAAATTCCTCAATCTTTTCGATTCTATTCACCATTGCCTTCTGCAATGTATGTATCTCCTGTCCAGAATTATGTTCTAAAGCCTTCATTGAGGATTCTAAAGTATGAAGTTTGTCCATTAGAGATAAGTTCTCATCTTTGGACATAATTTTTATGGCATAAACCGTGCCTTCTTGTATTGACAATCTTTCCGCCAGTCTGTCATAAGTTTTAGACAAAATTCGATTGTCACATTCAACAGTTTTGATTTTCTCAGTTAATGTTTCAATCCCTTCAGAAAGTGACTGTTGGAATTTACGATTCAAGTCAGCTGACCCTTCTTCCATATTAATGAATTTCTCCTTAAAATCAGCCTGAACCTTTTCTAAATTTGTCAACAGAGTCTTGTTAAAGAAAGATCTGTTCTCTTCCTGTAGAACTTTAAGCTGATTCTTGAGAAGATCATTGTCATGCTTAATAGTTTTTAGACATTCAACCTCTGCCTTAAGAATCCTGGATTCGTCTCTTAAAGATTCCATCATAGTTTTGTTGTAAAACCAGCTAAAACCAAGGAAAACTACTACTCCCAGAAATATCCATAGATATGGGATGTTAGACACCTCTTGTAAGATTTCCCACATGGCACATTCAAAAAGATTGTTAAAGTTCTGAACTGTGATATTCTCAGACATTTTTTTTTGGGGGGGGGCCAAGTGTGGCTGTAATTGATAAATCCAGACAATTGTAATTTATACAACTTTAATAGAAAAATCCAACTCACGAATCCAAAGTTCCCGCGCAGCACAGGAAACCGGAAACAGGGGAGGAAGCGCAGAGAGCTTGCAGCTTCTGCGCTCTCAATTTATCAGTAGAAACTTCGCCCCAGGCAACCCCGCCCAAAATGGGCGGGGCCTATCCCTACACAATACTAAGAAAGAGAATTACAGACCAATTTCACTCATGAACATTGATGCAAAAATACTAAATAAGATACTAGCAAATCGAATCCAAGAACACATCAGAACCATCATCCACCATGACCAAGTTGGCTTCATCCCACAAATGCAGGGATGGTTCAACATATGAAAATCTGTCAATGTAATCCACCAAATAAACAAGCTGAAAAATAAAAACCACATGATCATCTCATTCTATGCTGAAAAAGCATTCGACAAAATACAACATCCCTTCATGATAAATGTCTTGGAGAGAGCAGGGATACAGGAACATACCTAAACATAATCAAGACAATATACAGCAAGCCAACAGCCAACATCAAACTAAATGGAGCGATTCCACTAAAACCATGAATAAGACAAGGTTGTCCACTCTCTCCATATCTATCTATTCAATATAGTTCTTGAGGTCCTAGCTAGAGCAATAAGACACCAAAGGGAGATCAGGGGGATACAAATTGGAAAAGAAGAAGTCAAACTCTCACTGTTTGCTAATGATATGATAGTTTACATAAGTGATCCCAAAAATTCTACCAAAGAACTTCTACAACTCATAAACACTTTTAGCAATGTAGCAGAATACAAGATTAACTCAAAAGAATCAGTAGCCCTCCTGTACCCAGATGATAAAAGGGGTGGTGAAGAAATCAGAGAATCAACACCCTTCACAATAGTCACAAATAGCATAAAATATCTCAGAGTAACTCTAACCAAACAAGTGGAAGACTTGTATGACAAGAACTTTAAATCTTTGAAGAAAGAAATCTAAGAAGACACCAGAAAGTGGAAAGACCTCCCATTCTCTTGGGTAAGCAGAATTAAAAATGGCAATCTTACCAAAAGCAATCTATAGATTCAATGCAATGCCCAGCAAAATTCTTAAAAGACCTTGAAAGAACAGTACTCAACTTCATATGGAAAAGCAAAAAACCCAGGATAGCCAAAACAATCCTGTGCAATAAAAGAACTTCTAGAGGCATCACAATCCCTGACTTCAAACTCTACTACAGAGCTACAGTACTGAGAACAGTCTGGTTTTGGCATAAGAACAGACAGGAGGACCAATGGAACCAAATAGAAGACCCAGATATCAATCCACACATCTTTGAACACCTGATCTTTGATAAAGAAGCAAAATATATCAAATGGAAAAAAGAAAGCATATTTAAGAAGTGGTTCTGGCATAACTGGATATCAACATGCAAAAAAAAATGAAAACAGAACCATATCTATCACCATGCACAAGTCCAAATGGATCAAAGACCTCAACATAAAGCCAGACACACTGAACCTTATAGAAGAGAAAGTGGGAAGTACACTTGAACACATTGGCACAGGGAACCACTTTTTAAATATAACCCCAGCAGCACAGACACTGAGAGGAACAATTAATAACTGGGACCTCCTGAAACTGAAAAGCTTCTGTAAAGTAAAGGACATGGTCAACAAGACAAAACAACACCCGACAGAATGGGAAAAGATCTTCACTAACTCCACATCAGACAGAGGTCTGATCTCCAAAATATACAAAGAACTCAAGAAATTGGACACCAAAAGATCACATAATCCAATAAAAAAAATGAAGTACAGACCTAAACAGAGAACTCTCAACAGAGGAATCTAAAATGGCTCAAAGACACGTAAGAAAATGTTCAACATCCTTAGTCATCAAAGAAATACAAATCATAACAACTCTTAGATTCCATCTTACACCTGTAAGAATGGCCAAGATAATAAACACTGATGCCAACTTATGCTGGAGTGGTTGTGGGGAAAAAGAAACACTTCTGCATTGCTGGTGGGAGTGCAAGCTGGTACAACCCCTTTGGATGTCAGTGTGGCGATATCTCAGAAAATTAGAAAACAACCTTTCTCAAGACCCAGCAATACTACTTTTGGGTATATATCCAAAGGATGCTCAATCATACCACAAGGACATGTGCTCAACTATGTTCATAGCAGTGTTGTTTATCATAGCCAGAACCTGGAAACAACCTAAATGCCCCTCGATTGAAGAATGAATAGGAAAAATGTGGTACATTTACACAATGAAGTACTACACAGCAGAAAAAAATAACGACATCTTGAATTTTGCAGGAAAATGGATGGAGCTAGAAAACATTATTTTGAGTGAGGTGGGCACAGAAAGACAATTAACACATGTACTCATTCATAGGTGGTTTTTAAGCATAAAGCAAAGAAAGCCAGCCTACAAACTACAATCCTAGAGAACTTAGAGTACAATGCAGACACTAAGAGAGACTTACATAGATCTAATCTACATGGGAAGTAGAAAGTATAAAAGTGAGATCTCCTGAGTAAACTGGGAGCATGGGGACCTTGGGGGAGGATTGAAGGGGGAAGGGGAGAGGCAGGGAGGGGAGCAGAGAAAAATATAGAGCTCAATAAATATCAATAATAAAAAGAAGAAAAGATTAGTGGATTTCTGTCTTAGTAATCTGTGTGTGTGCCTATACGTCTGTCTGTATGTATATCCTCATGTATGTGTCTATGAGGCTTTTATTTTTGTAGTACTTGGACTTGAGCACATAGCTTCACACGTTAGGCAAATACTCTTCCAGCATCCTCAGCCCTACAATTTTTCAAGACTTTTAGAGTTCTCGGGATGGAACCCAGGGCTTTGCTCATGCTTGATAGGGATCTACCACTGAGCACCAAAATCAATTAAATAGTTTAAGTTTGTCATAAAACTCGTACATCAATAAAGCTTGCACTTATTTTGGCAATTGTGCCACTTTGTGGTATCACAAAATTTGAACTCTGAGGTGACCAACAATAGAGGGTCACTGTGCAGGCAGTCTGGGAAACTACACACAGCCCTGGCTTCCTTCTGGCTTTCAGTTACCACAAACCACCCTGTATTAAAGGTGACATTCATGTGCCCCGAGTTCATGGCTTCCTTTAAACTTTAAAAACAAGTACGTAGGTCTGTGTGTTTATGTGGGTGTGGGTACACACATGCAACTGTGCATGTGTGCGTGTTGGATCTCACCTTCCACCTTGTGTGAGAAGTGTCTCCTGGTGTTCACTACTGACTGCCTAAGTCATGCCAGTAAGCCTGTGAGCTTCCAAGGGTTCTCCTGTCCTCACCTCCCCTTTTGCCATAGGAGTGGAGCTACTGTGCCTTCTTGGCTTTATGGAGGTCCTGTCTTAGCTTCTTCTGCCTGGGCGGTAAATGAGACATCAGCCAGAGTCCTGAAAGTAAGGGTCTTCTCAGTGGAAGAGGCTTGGGGAGGGGAGGCAAGATCAGAAGGCATAGGCGAGTCTCTGAAACTTGGCAGTCATGCCCTACTTCTTGCTAATGTACTTCGAGACTACCTGGAATAAAAAGAGGTTCTTTCACCTTCTTCTATCTCTCTGTGAACACCCTGAAACTTCAGCTGGGACCTCAGGTCCTTTGTTGAGATTACGACCCAGTAGGTTAGCAGGACCTGTGGCTACATGGCTAGCTAGGCTTCTGGGAGGCTGGTGGCCTGCAGGCCGCTGTCAAGAGTGGGGTGTTGTATGCAGAAGCAGGCCGCT
>JABTXL010020138.1:4456022-4482765 GCA_025134845.1 Neodon shergylaensis | reverse complement strand
GCTGTCAAGAGTGGGGTGTTGTATGCAGAAGCAGGCCGACTTTTGTTCATCTTTCATCAAGTCATCAAAGTCAATCAATAAACTCTTGAAGAGCCTGGCATCGTTTTCTTTTCTTGGTGTGGGAAGTCCTTTTGTCTATGTGTTGCTTTTATTGGTTAATGATTAAAGCTGCCTTCGGCCAATGGCTTAACAGAGTAAAGTCAGGCAGGAAATTTGAACAGAGGTGTAGAGAGAGAGTAGGCGGAGTCAGGGGGATGCCATGGAGCCGCCAGAGGAGAAAGACACAAGCTGCCAGCCAGAACTTTGCCAGCAGGCCATGAGCCTTGTGGTAAAATATAAAATAATAGAAATGGGTTAATTTAAGATGTAAGAGCTAGCTAGAAATATGCATAAGTTAATAGACCAAGCAGTGTTTTAATTATTACAGTTTCTGTGTGGTTATTTCGGGTCTGGGCAGCCAGGAACAAATGAGCAGCCTCTGACATTTTCTGGATTCAGTGCTGAATATGCAAGTACATGTTGATCAATTACCTCTGAAAGACAAGACCCCATTATTCTTTTACACAAAAGTGAGGATGCCAGGTCCCTGGAACTGGAGTTGCAGGCAGTTGTAAACTGCCATGTGGGTGCTGGGAATTGAACCTAGGTCCTTGGGAAGAGCTGTCAGTGCTCTCAACCCCTGAGCCATCTCTCCAGCCCCCACCCCGTTATTCATTTTATTGTTGTTTGTGTGTGTGATCCTAGATCTCAGGCTGGTCTTGAACTCAGTATATTTAAAGCCAAGGGATGACCTCAAATGCCCAATCCTCCTGCCTCTGTGTTCTGAGTGCTGGGATCATAAGCGTAAATCACTGTGCTTTGGCTATGCAGTGTTAGAGTCTGAGCCCAGGGCCCAGTGCACACTAGGCAAGTCCTCTATTAACTGCGGTACACCCAGCGTGAGATTCTGTTACTTTTAATGGGTCAAATTCAGTTGCTCTGACACTGGCTGTTGTCATTTCCCTAGGGATCTGTGGCTGTTGAAAGCCTGCATGAGGGCATTTTTACTCATCTGTGTAATGTCGGCCACATTTCCATGAACTGATTACAATGTGACTAAAACCACGGGATCCAGGAAATCACAGAAATAAATTTACCTTTGCTCTTAAGCAAGCCACACCCAAAAACTTGGTAGTTGGCTTAAGAGTTTAAAGTATCAATTAATGAAGATTAATTTGTCTTCAAGGACTAGAAAATGAGTTTCTCACAGGCCTCAGTTGGACATTCATAAAGGGGCACCAGCCTCAGGGCACAGCATGGCTGTGATTGCCACAGCTGCCACCACTTGCTGCCATCAGAACGGAAAAGGAAGAAAGTTTGTCATGAAGGCACTGGTGAGTCCCACTGGCTTTTCAGAGACGGTTTAGGGAAGGCGTTTTCTCTTACAGTGGGTTTTGAGATGTGGAAACTGTAAAGGCTACAGGCATGCCCACAAGTCACCCTGAGCCTTACTTGGGTGGCTGTGCCTCAGCACAGTGCCTGAGCTGGCACTTTCTCTAAGAGCCAATCCCACTTGTTCTTCAGCAACTCATGTGCTCAGAAATCATAGGGGAAGTTCATCTTGGGCACGCAGCACCACACACAGCTTCCGGCAGCAGAGCAACGGGCTGCAGGCACCGTGAAGTAGACACCTGCTGTCTTTGAGCCCTGTCAAAATTCAGCTGTACCTTGTGAGGTCTCCCTGGCCTTTGGGAAGCAGACCCACCTGAGAGAGACAAGATCTGGGTCACTCAGGCCAGGGTCATCGGCTACATCCCTCTTTCTCCTCTCTCACCCTTGTTCCCATTTTTATGTCAGAACACCAAAGGCCCCTTCTCTTCACTCACAGCCTCTTGGGAATTCCTTCACTTCCAGGCCTCTTGCCAGATTGCTTTTCAAGTTTCCGTCACACCATCTGTGTGTGGATGCTGAATGCAATGGCAAACCCCACGACTCATTGCGACACAAGCCCTACCCTTCCCTCTGTGCCCTCATCACCACCACCCCCACAGGGCCTAAGTGCCCAATCCCATGTGCAGAATCTGGTAGTTTCTTTTGCAGGCTACTCCCATTGGAGCTTCTGTGGCCTCCTCTGGTCTCCCACCAGCACCTCTGATAGCCACAGTACGACCATTTCTGGGCCCAGGACCTACCTTCCATGCCCAAGCTGAAGTGAGCTTCCCAGAATGCAAACTCACTTCTATCCTAAGGCATAGCTCAGTGGTCCCCTGTGCCTTCTAGAGGACACAGTTCAGAACCTGAAACAGGTCCCCACGGCTCCCGCAGCCACCTGGCTCTTCCTGCGCTCCTCCTCACTCACCCTTGTTCTCTTAGTGCCAACAAAAGCCGTGCACTTTGTTCTTCCACTCCAGTGCCCACTCCTCTCTCTTCAGCCCTCTTCCACAGCTGCTCTCTCCTGGAGTGCCCCGCCCCCCAGCTCTCCCGTCCCATCTTCGGCCCTCTTCCACAGCTGCTCTCTCCTGGAGTGCCCCCCCCCAGCTCTCCCATCCCAGGGCCCTGAGGCTCGACTGTTGGCTTTCCCGTAGTGGGGTTCCCAAGTGAGATGGACACACCCATAAGCAATCATATTTCATATCCACAGCTCCACTTCTTGAGAAGTTTGAAGCCTAAAAAGGCAGAAGACAGAAGGGCCCCCCATACGTCCCCTCCCACCTGCCTCCCCCCTATAACCTCACCCTAACTCTGATGGTGGTGTTCCACTCCTGGGAGCCGACTAGCGTGTTTCTGCTATAGTCTGTCATCTACTATAGGAGTCACATTGGATGCTGTGCACAAGGGTGGGGACAAGCACATATTGCCATGTGCCCATCATTATCGTACCCAGAAGCTCTTTCATTACCCCAGGAGTCCTCTGTGTTCCTTTGATTCGTCCACACACAGCCCACTCCAATCTTAGAAACCAGTGTCTCGTTTTACCTTTTTGGAATGTCGCATCATGCAGTGTGGAGTCTTTAAAGACGGTGCCACTGCCTTGTCTATATGCAGGGTCTGTCCCTTTCATGCCTAGATAGCTCCTCCCTTCCTAGGATTGACGCTGAAGTCACAGACCCATATCCCCCCTCCAAAGTTCTGGGAATGAAACCACAAAGCTGGCTTAATTGCCAGGAGCTCACTTATGTGCCTAGACAGGGCTTGCTTCCCAGTGGTCCAGCCTCTCTGCATGCTGAACTTAATTCTGCACCTGGGCATCTCGGGCTTGGAAAGCAAGGATTTCACTGCTACTGGAAAACCCCGTGTCTTGGAGCAGAAAAATAAGGAGGCAGAACGGAAGCTGAAGTTTTCCTAGTGTTCTGGGAAATCCACTCAAACAGGAGGAGAAACGGGGACCCAGAGCAGAGTGTCTGTGATGAAACGGTGCCATGACAATCAACCCCAGCATGCGTGCAGCAGCTGGTGAGTGCCAGCCCTGTTCTGTTTCCAGACACAGTTCCTGCGGTTTGGGTCCTTCATGTTCAAGAAAGTCAGCACAAACACTGAATTAGGAAATACCGAGCTTTTGCTCTCGAGCAGAACCAGTTTGAGAAACTCTGGTCTCATTTTGTCAGCTGATCACGATGTAACCTTGCTTTGTGTGATATCGATTGTTAAGGCTAAACGCATGACTACAGCAATCATGCCCAAGTCAGGCCTCTCTCTGTCCCCAACATGTACCAGAGCCTGTGCATAGGAGGCCTAGGTTGGACAGATGGTCCTTGGCTCATCAAATAGTGAAATCACCAACAACAACCATATCTGAAAACCGGGGCACCGAATAGGCCTAGAAGGGAAGTCTGTTTGCAGTATGAACAAACAGGCAGCCTCGTCCCACTGCATCTCAGCCAGCATACTGAGGTATTCTAAACTTTTCACCACTCTGACCCTGTCCTTGAATGATCTGCAGGGTGTAACAAAGATCGATGGGTGTAGAACATTAGCAAACCCAGACCCCATAAGTAATGGGGTGATTTGGGGGTTTCCCCCTCAGTCCCACTAACAGCCCTGCAAGGCAGGAATAAACATTACTTTTACCTCTTAAGTTTTATTTTTATTTATTTATTTATTTATTTATTTATTTGGCAAGCCAGGGTCTCACTATATGGCTCTGGCTGTCCTGGAACTCACTCTGTAGACCAGACTGGCCTCGAACTCCTAGAGATCCGCCTGCCTCTGCCTCCCAAGTGCTGCGATTAAAGGCCTGCACCACTAGACCTGGCCTTTATTTTCACTTTTGAAGCCAATGTTTATGGTGGCATGTCACAAACTCTACAGCTACAGAAGGGGTGGGGGGCAAGATTCTAACTCGGCAGCTTCTCTCCAGAGTCTAGGTTCTTACTCATTTTATTACACCCCTTGGTGGTCTAATAAATTTTGTGCAGTAGAAGACAAGTTGTCTTCTGGGTACCAGAAGCAATAAAGCCTGCACATCAGTCTTGGTTTTTAGTCGTTACCTTTTATTCCACATCATTAAATTTGCCAGGCCATATACACTTAAATACACGTGTCTGGTCTGGTCTCTATTCGACGTAAGATCTCGTGCGTACGTGAACTTCTCAGTCTTAAGAATGTCAGAGGGGCTGGAGAGACGGCTCAGGAGTTAAGAACACTGGCTAGTTTCCCAGAGGATTCCCAGTTTCCCAGCATCCACTTGGCAGCTCACAACCTTCCCTAACTCTAGTTCCAGGGGATTCGGACGCTTCCTTCTGGCCTCTAATGGCAGTGCATGAATGTGGCGCACAGCGAGACAGGCAGGTAAGACAAACATAAACTTTAAAAAAGACAGAAAAGGGGACACACATGCATTAAATCAGAACACTAAGGGTACGTTTTCAGGTAAAACTGGGTTGTTAGGTGGCTTTCTCACTTCTGTGACGCATCCCAGGACCCAGCTGTTTGTTCTTATTATAATCAACACCTATCATTTGTACAAACTGATGGGTTTCACTGTGGCAGTTCCACACATCTACGTCAACAAGGTCTTGAACTGCCACCAATTATTTCAAGTACAAACTGACTCCTTGAAATGGGGGTTTCAGGTACATTTTGGGTGCTAGCAACTCCACCTATCTTGGAAAGCAGACTTTCCCTCACACTACATTATCAGTTTCGTTTTTTAAACATGAAAGTGTTACTATACTTCAAAAGGAAAACGTACAGACACATTCAGGGACGATTCTGTTGTACATTCATTATCATTGTTATGTCCTTTCAAAGGGCAGAAGGATGGGGTTTTGCACTTCAGTTCGTACGGGTTCGACTCCCTAAAAATGCTGGCGCGGTTTTATACGTCCATGACTTCCTTTTCTAGGGTTCCTGTAATGACTGCATTTTGAAAGGCAGTACCATAGACAATTAACCCTTTTCTCCTGGTCCGATTTTAGGGAGGAAGCTGTTCGTGAAGTTAAACAAAATAAAGGGCATTTCATTGCCAAATCTTAACCAAAGCAATCGGGACAGGAGAGGCATGCAACCGGACACTACGTGTTTCTCGGCACCTCGCTGCACAGACAACGAAGGACTCCAGATCAGAGAGAAGAAACCCCCGCGAGCGAACACCGGCCCTCCGCGGTCCCCGGGGTCCGCGCCGGAAGTGACGCGCAGGTCCCCACGACCCCCTCCCCCACCCCGCCCCCCCGCCGCTCAAGGGCGAAGAGGTGCGCATGCCTGAAGGAAGCGGAAGCCCGGGTTTCCGGTTAGCACTTGGAAAGTGCGGGTTCCTGGCTTCCGGGTGGGCGTGCGGGGCAGGCTGCCCGAGGAGCGGGCCATGGAGAAGCTGCGGCGCGTCCTGAGCGGCCAGGACGACGAGGAGCAGGGCCTGACGGCGCAGGTACCGTCCCCGCCGCGGGGACAGCGAGAGGGGGGGCGGGTCGCGACCCGTCTGGGGGTCGCCACCGAGCGCCCGGGGCTGTCGGTCCCTGCAGCGAGTGCTGAGGCCTCGGGGGCCCGGCTGCTTGTGGCCAACCCAGGGATTCCGGGTGTCAGTTTCCTCCCTTTTGTCTCTGAAGTTGTGGTGAATGAGATCAGGGCTGGAACCTGGGCTAGAGAATGGGGAGACGAGCACAGACGTGAAGCTACACCGGGTTAAACGTTGCCTTTGCAGATCGCCCTCCTTAGCGATGCGTGATTTTTATAAACGGAACCCTTGTGTTTACATGTGATCCAGACATGAGACTTGATAAAGGCTTACTTCCTCCATAAGAGTTTAAAGTAGGCAAACAGGAACTGCTTCGTGTTTTGCATGCTAGCACATTTTGGTGTGCCCTGGCACAGAGACAGAGCTCTTGAACTTGAATTGTACTGCATGAAGATCTTTTGCTTGTTCCTTTTTCGTTTCCGACTTCCTTCCTTGTAGGCAGGACTGTGAACTAGTCTGTTAAGACAAGTGAAATCTATGTTATGGTGGTGTGCTTTTTTGAGCCGGGAACTACAGAGTCCCCCCCCCCCGAACTGAAATCTGTATTGTAATTGCAATACAAGAGCCTATACCTAGTCACTTCAGAAACGGCCGTATATATGACTTCTCCAAGTTGCTTCATGCTTCTCTCCTTGCTCTAAATCTGATAAAGCGATGGCCACAGGAAGCCATTTAATTGGAACAGATTAAAAGTGAAAATGTATTTCCTTAGGTGCACAGCCCACCTTTAGAGGTTGAGTAGCACCTCTAAAGTGTACTGAGTAGTAGTCAGTGGCTTCTGTTCAAGCATAGCCCAGAAGGTTTCCACTGCAGAAATGGACAGTGTTGAACAGTGCTCTTTTGTGGGCCCAAGGACGTGATCTTGTTCCTTGACACTGTTTCTGGAGGAGAAAAAAGGGTGTAGAGAAATTGGGCAAAGGTCAAAGGGACTGGAGGTGATCGGCGGTAAGTTTGGTTATTCACTCCGGCAAATCCTCAGGTTCCCAAGAAGTTGGCACTCTCTGTGTGACCAATAGAGGCCTCCAGCGCACAGAATTCACATCTCAAACAAGGGAGCCGTAGCAAATAAGCATTCAGCACAGACGTCTCCTTTGCTGGAAGGGGAGCGTGTGGGAGACAAAGGCTGCAGGCATGAAGGGGCATCCTGGATCCCATTGCGTCTCCTGGGCTGTGGAGCCATGAGATGCTGTCTCCACAGGGCCTGACAGAAACTGCTCAGGGAAGGTACGGTGTGGCTCGCATTTTCAAAGGTTTCGGTCCGTCAGGATGGGGGAAGGTTTGGTGGACGTTCAGTTCTTGGTAGCAGGGATATATGGCGGAGGACATTCACGTCACAGCTCCAGGAAGGAGAGGCAGAAGTCCCTCAAAGGGACCGTGCCTTAGAGAGTGACTTCTGCCAACTAGGCCTTACCATCTCAAGTTTCCAGACGCTTCCAAAGTAGCACCACCGCCTGAGAACAGGATGAAATCACGGGCCTGTTCGCGAGGGAGATCTCGGCTATGCTGATTCAGTTCTGCGGTTTCTTTCTTTTCCAGTATGTATATAAATGCTTTGCTCTGGAAGAGCAACCGGGATGGTCTACCTAAGAGAGAGGCTTGGGTCATTGGAGGAGAGTTGAGAATTCGGAAGGGTTGTTTGTTCCAGTAGTGAAGCCATTAGGTCAAGACTTGGGGTGAGAAGGCAACCATGACTCTCTAAGATTGAAGGTGTAACAAAGTGATGATGGACAGGGGTGCCGTGTCCTGGTGGCCTTGGACATAGGAGGTGTCTCCAGGGAGGAGCCTGGGCCAGGAGGGAAGGGTGCCTACCCCACTGCTTGTCCTGCAGGATGTGTGCGGAGAACACAGGCCCCTGGGAGGGTGTAGCGGAAGGTGGGGGAGCTTACGAGACAGGACCAGGAGGTTTGTGTGTCGCGGTCAGGTGGTCTCAGATTGTCGGTGTCCATGACGGATGTCCTGAGTCATGGTGAACTCCTAGTGCTGCGGGATGGAATGGTCCTCTAAGTAGATGCTTCTCTGCCTGTGCAGGGGCTGCGCTGCTCCATCCTGCTGTTGATGGATGTGAGGCCCAGGATTGACTAGAAGCTAGGGTTCTGGACCCTCCTTAGGAGATGTCTGGAAGAGCTAGTGAAAGGCTGGAACCAGGCCTCAGAGAAACCCCATCCTGCTCTTGGGACCACTGTAGCCCCTAGAGTTAAACTCAGATTAGCTTCTCAGACCTGCACTGACCTGGTCCGCCTCCTCCTCCCCCACCCATCAGGGTTCACTGCTTCCGGCTGGCATGGCTCTGGAGCGGTAGCTGAGAGCTCACATCTTGAGACACAACCACAAGGCAGAGAGAGCCACTGGGAATGCTTGGACTTTTGAAACCTCAGAGCCCATCCCCAGTGACACCCTTCTAGTAAGGCCATACCTCCTGATCCTGTCAACAATTCTCTGAGTATTCAGAACCTCTGAGCCTCTGGGGCTGTTCTGCTGGATGAGAACACCATGGCAGTTGTGAGGAGCTCCCTCTGCCACCTTTAGTTTTCTCTCTTGTCAGTAGGTGGAGTTGTGTGCTCAGAGGGAAGGCTTGAGGCTTGAGATAGTCAGCTGTAATAGGAAGAAAGCAGGTTGAGAGAGGGTGTGGGAAGAAGAGAGACGAGAGAGCCATTAGAGGCCAAGCAGCCTTCTGGCAGCCAGGAAAGTTGGTGACACACTGACCTACCTCTGTGCTCGCCTATGCTCAACCCAGGGAGCTCAGGAGAGTAGGCATTCCAAAGTGGAGACAGCAGGAAGAGAACTTGGGACCTTGTCTTGAAGCGATATACAGACATAAAATGAGGGGAAGCTGAGGGCCCTGTGGCAGCAAGGTAGCGGTTAGGAGGATATGTTTTGTTGATGTTGTTTAAGATTGATTTATTTTTTTTCCTACATGCATGTAAGCTCACCGTGTGCAACTCTGATGACCACTGAGGCCAGAGAGTGCATTGAATACCGTGGAACTTGAGCTAGGAATGGTGGCTACATGTGGGTGTGTGTGTGTGTGGGGGGGTGAACCTGGGTCCAGTGCAAGAGCATCTGAGAGTGCTCCTGGCTACCGAGCCTTTGCTCCAGCCCCAGGATTGGGATTTCTGAGCAGGAATTCCAGAGATGGCATGGTGGCAAGGAGGAAGAGGGTCCTGTCAGTGGTGGAGTGACAGAAGAACTCCTGGAGATAGGCTAAGAACAGAAAGGATTAGCTGTGCGTGTTGAATATGGAGATATGCAAGACCCACCATGTGGGCTGGGGTTGGCCCTGTGAACAGGAGTCCTGAAGAAGAGGACAGATTATGAGGCAGAGTGCTCTGTACTCCATGACCCCAGGGGAGAGGGTGCAGCAGCAGGCGCCCTGCTCAGAGTGGCCCTGAGAGCAGGCCTCCAGCTTCTGCTGACTGCTGTCTTTATGTGCCAGTTACTTGGGGAGGGGAACGGAGGGGAATGCAGAAACGGAAGCTCGAGCAATGAAAGCTTCAGCATGTGTCCTTCTCCCGAGGACTGGCCTGGCCTTGTCCTCTGAAGCTCTTCCTGCAGCGCAGGTGCTGTGGCCCTGAGCCTGTGCATCTGGTCCAGGTGCAGAGGTGGCTTCGGCTGGGTGGTGGGCATGTTCGTTTTCAGTGCCCATACTGCTAGGAGTCAGCATCCGTGGTTCATCTTTCGGTCCTGATTCCTTCCTGTGTCTTATTAGTGGGCACCTGGTCAGAGGAGTTGAGTGGGTGGCGAGAAATCCTCAGAGAACGTGACTCTTGCTTCACGGGGACTTTTTTTGTTCCTTCGGATGACAAGTAAAACAGTTGGCTGTGATGATGTGCAAGTTGTTCCTGAGACTGAGAGAGCTGACAGATGGTGGATCGCTCCCCTTGGCTGTAAGGAAGTTTGTGGACACGGATGGTGCAGGGGTGCAGGGTCGGGTCTGAGGCTCCCTGCAAACCTGGGTCGTGTTGCCCGTGAGGTTTCTGTCTCTGCCACACATTGCTGGCTTGTGGACCCCATGTTTCTAATGGCACTAGTCGGTCCTTACATTGCATTTCTGAGGTCACCACGTGGAGATGGTAGTAAGAGAGGGACGCATACTACTGCACAAATAATTCTATGTGCCTGTTGATGGCCCTAGTATTTGAGCTTAGAAACAATGGAATGACTTAAACGCATAGAGAAAAATAAAAACGTGTATTTTTCTTTTCTTCATAAATTCTAATATCCCTGCCAGATCGCACCAACTTTTAGAAGTCATGACTAGCAACCATTACTACGCTTAACTGATAGTGGGACTTGGATGCACGTGTGACAGAGCATGTTATTCTAGTGTATGTGACAGCAGAGTCTGAAGAACGTACCATTAGGGTATTAGTTAAGTAAATTTGGGGTTTTTTATTCTGCGGTTAACATGCATAGTGTATGCGTCCCTGGTAAGGAGGGGCTTTGGGTGTCTGTAGGCTTTCTACTCTGTTTGAGCCACGAGTCCAGTTAGGCTGTGAATGAGCGGGGTTGCTTAGACGAGCGTGCCTGAGCTACAGTGCATCGCAGAGACGCTAAGGTGAGTGCAGTGTGTTGTGTGACAGACTCTTACTGTTCTACCTGCTTTTCATGCTGCGTGAGGATGCAGATGGTCTGCTGAGGTAAGGAGTGCTGAGGTAAGGTATGATGGTGCACACGATCGAGTTCCTGTTCCACCACTAAAAACATCCCGACTGGAGTGTAGATGGTAGTGCCGTCTAGAAACTTAAATTTTGGAGTAGAAATTCCTGTGAATTTCTAGAAATTTTGGAGTAGAAATTCCTGTGAATTTCTAGTTTTCTAGCTTTGAACTGCCATACATTTGATTTTGGCTTTGAACACCTGGTCCTCCTGTGTCTTCTTCCCAAGTACTAGGATTATAATGTGCAGTACCATGCCTGGCCAGGTCTCTGGTTTCTTAAAACACCTACTGACAGCTCGTTGGGAAGGTAAGTAGTGGACTGGGCAGTCTCGAAGTAGTCATTTAATTATGACCGTGTGCTAGATTGTCATATTGTCCAAAGAATATATAGTTTTCGTTTTGTTTTGTTTTTACTTCCTACAAAATTGGAGTAGAGGGACTGGAGACATGGCTCAGTGGTTAAAGCACTGGCTACTCTTCCAGAGGTCCTGGATTCAGTTCCCAGCATCCACATGGTGGCTCACAGCCATCTGTAATGAGATCTGGTGCCCTCTTCTGGCATAACGTTGTACATGCAGATACAGCACTCATACATAAAACGAGTAAATAAATCTTTTTTAAAAATTGGAATATAATTTGCATGGCATATAGAAATATTGGCCTATAATAAAATTTCATTTAAAAAATTTGCCTGCAAAGTTCAGGAGCTGTGCAGCGTTTGCTCTCAGAAGTTGAGGAGCTGTGCATTGCTTGCTCTCAGAAGTTCAGGAGCTGTGCAGTGTTTGCTCTCAGAAGTTCAGGAGCTGTACAGTGTTTGCTCTCAGAAGTTCAGGAGCTGTGCAGCGTTTGCTCTCAGAAGTTGGCTTTCAGTGAGCCTGTTTGTAGTGGGGGTCGCCAGGTGTGTGCATGTTGTGGGTCCGTGCGGCTGTTGTCCAGGATCCTTACTCGCATCTCCAGCGCAGCGTTCATCGCTGTTTCTCTGCAAGTTGTCCACAGTTGCCTCTACTGTACCCCTAGCCTACACACAGTCCGGCATCCCCTGAGGCAAAGGCCCCAGTAGCCAGCCCCTCCTTAGTGTGGACATCACTGCAGCGCAGCTCTGGGTGCACACACCCTTGCTGGGCGCCTTCCTTGTTCCTTTCCAGCTTCCCCCATTTCCTTAAAGGTTTCTGCTGAGAGCATCCCTGTCTCACTTCCCAGGACAGGCAGAAGGTGAGAGGTATAGGAAGAAACTGTGCCAAGCCCAGCCCAGCAGTTTCCAACATGCTGCTCACCTGGGATAACCCGGCGTGAAGATGCATCTTCTGCATTGTGTTGTTCTGCCTGGGCAAGCATGCATGCGCTGCCCCGCAGGGAAGGACTTTGAGACAGACAGTGCCGTGATTATACCTGCCAGGTTATTTTCCAGCGTCATGCGGTTAGTGTCCTTAGAACATGGAGGTGACTGCATTACTTAGAGTGACGCAGAGTCAGGTCCATGTTCAAATGAATTTGCTGCCAGGCATGGTAGCACACTCTTTAATCTCAGCACCCGGAGGCAGATCTCTCTGAATTCAAGGCCAGCTTGGTGTTCAGAGAGACTTCAGGACAACCAGAGCTACATAGAGAGGTCCTGTCTCAAAAAAACAAAACAAAACAAATAAAAAGCCTTGCTTGGTGTATATAGGGTAGATCAGAGTCCTGCATGCTGACCTAACGTCGTCTCCTCTTTCCTCAGGTCCTGGATGCCTCATCCCTCAGTTTCAACACTAGACTGAAGTGGTTTGTCATATGCTTTGTGGCTGGCATTGTCTGTTCAATCCTCGTGAGTTAAAGCTGTGTGTTGTTTAGTAGTCTTATATTGTGCTAAATGAATAATTTCATTTAGAACCAACAAAGGTAGCCACTTTAACTAAATGCTTCTTAGATTATTTTGATGGAACACAGTGACCTTAAATAAATATGTAGGGATTGATTAAAAATATACAGAAATTAATGTTCTGGTGATTTGAGGAAAATGTTAAAATTGTATTTATGATACCAATTTGTATTGAAAACTGGACACTCAGTAATTTGGATGTGTTTTACTAAGCCTGTTTTAACTTGGTATTCAGGTGACTAGTTCATTTCAGACCATTTACTGACGTGTGGAGACAGTTCTACTCCTGCACATTTATCTACCCTGACTCGAGACGGCACAGCCTCACTGTGTTTAAGCGTGCATTGTATAGTACTTAGTATCAACTGCGGTAGAAGCACTTTCAAGTTTTAAGATCACGTTGTAAGTAACTAACTGTAATTTCTACCTTAGGGAACTGGTTTGCTGTGGCTTCCCAATGGCATAAAACTCTTTGCGGTGTTTTACACGCTTGGAAACCTTGCTGCATTGGCCAGGTGTGTGTGCTTTGGCTTCTCAAAATGCCTGGTTTGTGGTCGGTACCAGATTTCCTTTCTAATAAGTTCTTTGTAAGTAGCATGTTTCTGTTGACGCCCTCCCCCCAGACAGGATTTGTGTAGCCTTGGCTGACCTAGAACTTGTTCTGTAGAACAGAGTGGCCTTGAACTCACAGAGATCCGCCTGCCTTGTTTGTAAATGTCGGTTTATCCTGTAATTCTGCTGTGGGACTGATGGAGGAAGGTCATTAGTTAATTAATAAAGAAACTGCTTGGCCTCATCGGTTAAAACATAGGTGGGAGAAGTAAACAGAACAGAATGCTGGGAGGAAGAGGAAGTGAGCTCAGAGGCCATGCTCCCCTCTCCCAGGCAGACGCGATGAAGCTCCGACCCAGGATGGATGTAGGCTAGAATCTTCCCGGTAAGCGCACCTTGGGGTGCTACACACATTAATAGAAATGGGCCAAGCAGTGTTTATATGAATACAGTTTGTGTGTTGTTATTTCTGGGCATAAGCTAGCCAGGCGACCAAGAGCTGGGGTGGTAGGAACACAGCCCGCAGCTCCTACAACATGGGACAACTGAGTACCAGGGTACCAAGCGGCCAGTGGTGCATCTGAGGAGCACAGAGGGCGGCCCTCGCATGCTGTTCTCCAGAACTGCCCTCTGGTGCTGGCTCTTGTAGAGCGGAGGGTCTGGGGAGCAGCGCTCACGCAGGAAGCTGTTGGTGCATTGCAGAGACCCGAAGATGGTGGGCTGTTGGGGCAGGCTCTGGCTTCCCTGAGACCTTTGCTGTGTTGGGATGAGTGGAATGTCATGGTCCAGTCCATCTGTGCTGCTTTAACAATAACACATATGTAAGCAGATGTGGGTCTCTATACAGGCTGCAAAGTCCAAGACTGGGGCCCGAGTTGTCCTCTGAGGGGTGTCCCCTATGTCCCTGAGGGTTGCCTGCATCCCTGTGTTTAAAGGGTCGCCTCAGGGCCTTGCTTCCACCCAAGTGGGAAGGGAGGCAATCCGTGGTCTCTTCACCCCTCACACTGTCAGATTGAGATTACAATAAGGCCATCGCGTGTTGTGACGTTACCTTTCAAAGTTAAGAGGAACACCGTACATGTGGACATGCATCTAACACCCATACTCTGGAGGGGAAAGCGGAGCAGTCCCAAGTCAGCCACACTAGGCTATGTGCTAGACCTTGTCTCAAAGTGAAAATAAATACCCAGCATGCGCAAGACTGAGGCAGGAGAATTGTGAGTTTATGGCCAGCTTGGGCTACATAGAAAGACCCTGTCTCCAGCTAACAACAGAAATGAAGTTAGGACGGAAAGTCCCCAGCATAGGAGGCTGAGGCAGGAGTGTGAGGTGGTTAAGGCCAGCCTAGTTCTTGTCCCAAAAGCAACAAAAGCAGCAAACCCATAGAAAAGTAAGGAAGAAATAAAACAGCTCACACAGTTTATTTTATAGCAATTTTGTGTTTGCGCAGCCAGACTAGAGCCTCTCTTACTCTGTCTCCAACAGTACGTGCTTCCTGATGGGGCCCGTGAAGCAACTGAAGAAAATGTTCGAGACAACAAGATTGCTTGCCACGGTTATCATGCTTGTAAGTGAATAATGTTCATTTTATAAACTTAATGAAGTATTTTCTGCATTGTTGCTGTGAGTGAGTACGCGTGCGTGTGCTGTGTAGGTGTGTGTGTGTGTAGGTGTGTGTGTGTGTAGGTGTGTGTGTGCTGTGTAGGTGTGTGTGTAGGTGTGTGTGTGTGCGTGTGTGTGTAGGTGTGTGTGCGTGTGTGTGTAGGTGTGTGTGTGTAGGTGTGTGTGTAGGTGTGCGTGCGTGTGTGTTGTGTAGGTGAGAAGTTGGGAATCAGAGCTGGTTATTTTCATTTTTAAGCCTACACCTGTGGATGTCTGCTCTTTAGAGGGAGAGGAGGAGGGGTTCTCAGTCCATTGGGTCTTCTCAGGAAGAATTGGAATTGTAATTGCTGCCTTGCCTCCTCCTGTTTGCTGAGTTGCCTGTTGTAACGGTGTAGCACTGACCGTGACTGTTGCTCAGTGCCCTTAGTGTTCACTTTAGCTTGAGTTTAGGGGCGAACAGAAAGCTTACACTGCACTCATGGCGAGAGTCTTGGGGTGTACTGTAGGAGGAGGCCACTTGTTCGTCCTGGCCAACCAGAACCGAACTAACCACACAGAAACTAACTGTATTATTTAAATCACTGCTTGGCCCATTAGCTCTAGCTTTTTATTGGTTAACTCTTACATATTAGTTTAATCCATCTCCATTAATCTTGTATCACCACGAGGCATGGCCTACCAGTGGCAGTTCTGTGGCTTCCCCTGACTCCACCTCCTTTCTCCCAGGATTAGTTTTCCCCGCCTAGCTCTGTTCCCCCATAGCTCTGCTATAGGCCCAAAGCAGTTCCTTTATCAATGGTATTCAAGCGTACAGAGGGAAATCCCACATCGGTGTTTGTGTAGAATGGTCAGGGAACCCAGGCTCTCATCTTTCCTTCCTTGTCCACTTGTTCTGATGTGGAATTCTTAAAACATTTATGATGCTTACAGAAATTAAGTTCCAGCCTTAGTTTGTCCCTTTTCCTCTCCTTTAAGAGTGGCTTTTCAAACACAGGCAGCCTCTGTAAGTTTCTAGATAAAGAATGTTTAACTGTAGTTTGTCATTCTTTCAACTCAAACTCAATTTGGCTTACTTTTATTTTCTGTGTCTTTATTCAACTCGAGTTTGATTTCCATCTTTATAGCTTAGGTGATTGAGTGTCCTAGGTTCACCTGTGTCAGCTCATGTACGTACCTTTAACTTCACCTCCCCTCTAGGAAATACCTCGCTCTTCTTACTTGTCTTTCTCGTACTATGTTTAGGGATGCTTTATTGGTGATATCTTCTCAGTTAGGATTAACCTTCTTAGTAGTGCACCATGCATACGTGTGTTCAGCTGGTAACGTTAGAAGGCTGGCACCATAAAGCATCTCTTTGGGGATGCTGGCTGTTCACGTGGCCACCCTGGCGGAGCTTGAATCATGCTGTTTCCGGGAGAGTGTTGAATCTGAGCTGAGATTCTGCCTCACAGAAACGGTGAAGACAGCCTGCTGCCCCAGTGCAGACCAACGGCCGCCATTGCAGCCCCCTATCTTGTTAGAGGAAAGCTGAGCCCAAGACAGGCCGTCTGAGAGAGCCCTGGCCTCTGAGCTGACGGGGGTAGCCTGGGATCCCATCAGGCCTTCCTGACGTGGACTCCCATGTCTGTGCTCCCTAGCCTCGGTGACATGGCAGGTTGCATGTGCAGTCTCCCGTGTGAGGAAGCTGTGTCCATCACTGTAAAGAGAGCGTGTGGAGCATGCTGAAGCAGCAGGCACTGCCAGTCTCTGCTGTTGGCGCTGTTGTGGGCATCAACGCAAGAGCCAAAGGAATGACCTCTTAGCTCTAAACTTTACTCTCCAGAGTGCTTCCCTTTGCTGGAGCAGGGGAAACTGTTGTGACAGGCTTTAAGGTGACAACAGAGTCCCCATCTCATTTGTTCTCTAATACGATGCCAGGCAAACAGATGCAGAGGGTTTGTGCATTTTTATTGGCCCTGCAGAACCTCAGGTTTCTCACTAACTCTTTCCTTCCTTGTAGCTGTGCTTCGTGTTCACCCTGTGTGCTGCGCTGTGGGTAAGTGACGTCAGCCGCGCTGGCTTTGCCGGCAGTCCCGGCTCCACCATTCTCTTAGACTGTGTCATAAGCCCTCCAGAGTAGTCGGTGTCCCTGAAACGAGGCCAGAGACATCCTGCTGGCTAGATGTGAGGCGGGTCTGCTGTCTACAGCCCACAGAGGTTATGTTATGTGTAGGTCCCTGTGAGAACACCCGTGCTCTGACAGCAGCCAGACTGGGAACTCGGCAAGGTGTGTCCTCAGCTTTGCCTGCTGCAGACTCTGTGATCTGCGAGCCTCGAGGTGAAGCAGCGTGGCTGTAGGCCAGACCAGACACGGAAGTGTCTCCATCAGGGCCGGGTGTGCTGGTGATGTCTTTAGTCACTCCTGGGAGGCAGAAGCAGACAGACCTGAGTTTGAGGCCAGCTAAGGGTTCCGTATGTGTGCCACAACACACAGACGGAAGTCGGAGGACAACTTGCAAGAGTCAGTTTCTCTCTCCAAAATGTGGGTGCCAGAGGTTAAACTCAGGTTGTCAGGCTTGGCAGCAAGTGCCTTTACCCACTGAGTCATCTTGCTGCCCCCCCCAGGGCGGGGCATAGGCATGTTTAGCTCAGTGGCAGAGCACATGCCCAGCTGGAGGCAGGCCCTGGATTTGATCCTTACCTGCCCACCATCTTCCCCCAAAGACTAGGAGTTCTCAAGTCAGTTACATAGAACATTGTAGGGACTTCAGATAGCCCGGGAAACTGCAGTAGTGCATTTGTCCTTTAAAAACACCGCGGGAAGCCAGGCATGGTGCTGCATGCCTTGTTCCCAGTATGTGCGAGGCTGAGGCAGGAGGATTGCTGAAGGTTCAAGGTCAACCTTGGCTGTGTAGCAAAAACATCTGCAAAAACCAAAAAAATCTTGAGAAGGAGCAGGGAGGCATAAGTAAATTTTATTTGGGATTTTAAATGTTTTCGCAAAGGTTCTGTCAGTTTATGGTAGAGTTCTTATTTCCAGCCTCTGCACTTGATGCTGTGTCTCTCATAGCATTTAAGATAATAGAGATGGCATTGGAAAGGAAACAAACTTTCATGGATGATGTTTAAGGTTCGTAAATACATAGAGATAAAGTTTAATAAATAGGGCTATCCATTTTAAAGGGAAGACTTGCCTGATCATAACGATTCCCGTGTGTTGTTTGTTGCTAGTGGCGGAAGAAGGGGCTGGCCTTACTCTTTTGCATACTGCAGTTCCTGTCGATGACCTGGTAAGTCCTCTATACCAGCTCCCAATGAAAGGGGTCTAGGACATTAGAAGCGTTGTTTGGGTCCTAGCGAGGCCCAGGAAAGGGGGCCAGAGGCCCATTCTGGACAGTGCGTCACTGGTACTTTTGGGTGCACTAGCTGTGGGGTGGGCTACTGTGGGAAGAGAACTGGTCAGTTCTCATAAGAGGAAAAGTGCAGGGTGAGCCCAGGGCTGTCAGGTGCCCCGGGCAGTCTGCTCTCTGTTGCTGTGTGACTCCTTCCAGTCCGACATCCTCTTCACAGCCGTGTGTCTTACTCTGCCTCTGCTCGCCTGCCTGGAAAGCAGCTCCTCACCCCACTTCCTGTCAGGCTGCAGTGCATGCTCCCCTTGCTTGCCCCCTTCCCAGTTGTGTTGTTTTGAGTCTCCTGTTGTCTGTCGCCAGCTGGGCTCAGCTCTTCTGACTCGGTTCCTACCTTTCCACTGTATTCCTGACTCACCATGTAATGTCACTTGACTCATTGACATGTGAAGAACCTAAGCTAAGGGCACTGGCTACTCTCTAAGATTTTGGCTTTTGTTTAATGTGTGCTTGGTTTGCTTTTCTCCAGGAAGCTGTCACCCTTTCTTAGAAGTGTCAGTGTCTGCAGGAAGACAGGAGGGTAGTTAATTCTTAGAGGTGTTGGCGTCTGCTGGGAGCACAGAAAGACAGTTCTTAGAGATGTTAGCATCCACGGGAAGACAGGAGGGTAACTTCTGCAGAAAACTTTGGCATCAGCATCCCTGCATTTTAAAACATCATCTGTTGAGGGTGAGGGTGAAGCTCAGGGGAGAGTATAGTAGGAGCCACTTGTTGGTTACTGGCTGCTCAGCCCCAAAATAACCACACAGAAACTGTATTAATTAAATCACTGCTTGGCCCATTAGCTCTAGCTTCTTATTGGCTAACTCTTACATCTTAATTTAACACATGTCTATTAATCTATTAATGTGTATTGCCATGAGGCTGTGGCTTACCGGGTAAAGTTCCGACATCTGTCTTCCGGCTGGGCTCCGTGGCTTCTCACTGACTCCACCTTCTTTCTCCCAGAATTCAGTTTAGTTTCCCCCGCCTAGCTCTGCTCTGCCCTATCACAGACCCAAAACAGCTTCTTTATTAACCAAAGGTATTCACAGCATACAGAGGGGAATCCCACGTCAGGAGAGGACCTGGGTTCCATCCCCAGCACAGCAAAGCAGAACCCCACAATTAATGGTTGACTCTGATGCCTGAGACTGGAGTCAGAGTTTGAAAACCACTGCCCTATATTCTGCTGCTGAGCGGGCTGTGTGGTAGATGTGGCCAGCAGGAATAGGGGCTGCGGTGTAGAAGGAGTGTCACCATGCTTGGCTCTCTCTTGCAGGTACAGCCTGTCCTACATCCCGTACGCAAGGTGAGTGTCTCTGCATTTCATCTTACTCCTCCTGGTCAAGAGTTGAAATGAACTTCCACACTGAGGTGCTTATGGCTGGGCATAGCGACTCATACCCTTAATCCCACTTTGTGAGTTCAAGGCCTGGTCTACATAGTGAGCACCAGGCCAGTGAGGGCTACATGCTGAGACCCTGTCACAACAGCAAAATATGTTAATTGACTTTGTTACTTTAAGAAAGCTAGTTTAAGCAAGACTTTTAAAAGCTTGACATATGAACTACTTCATATGAGCATCCTGATACATGTCACTGGTGGAGCGGTGCTTGCTCCTGCCTTGGTATGTGAACACTGACAGGCTTTGGAATCTGGATCTTTCTGTTAAGGAACTAAGAGGCAGAGACTACAGCAAGGCCAATTCTACTTTGGAAAATCATGGGGAGTCAAGGCGCAGTGCGTTAATGTTCTCAGTGAGCAGGACGCTCACTCTTCTACATGTTGGGGTCAGGTGTGATAGCAAAAGCCTTTGGATTCTACTGTTGGGGTCCAGCCCAGACATGAAGCGTTTCTCGTGGGGCCGAATTATGCAGGCCCATATTCCTACATTCTTCCTTGCAGGCTCCAAGTGCTCTTCTAGCAAAAGCATGACTTAATTCCAGCCTTAAACCTGATAGATTTTGAAAAAATGATTCTAGTGTGGTAGGGCTGTCTCTGTGGAATCTGAAGACACCTTATATATTTAAAAACCAGCAGATTACATACTGTCTTTATTCTATTTCTCATTATGATTATTTTTGACAAACACTTAAAAGGAAGAAAAACAAAGCAGTGTGAATTGCAGGAAGGAGGCTCAGGGGCAGCAGCAGAGGTAACGGCTGAGCTGGAGTCACAGGGGCTGGCTGAGGAGAATTGCAGTGTTTTCAGTGTGGAAGAAACAGTGTCAGTGAGACGCATGCCCTCTCGTGTCCAGGGAAACAGTGTCAGTGAGACGCATGTCCTCTCGTGTCCAGGGAAACAGTGTCAGTGAGACGCATGCCCTCTCGTGTCCAGGGAAACAGTGTCAGTGAGACGCATGCCCTCTCATGTCCAGGGAAACAGTGTCAGTGAGACACATGTCCTCTCGTGTCCAGGGAAACAGTGTCAGTGAGACACATGCCCTCTCGTGTCCAGGGAAACAGTGTCAGTGAGACACATGCCCTCTCGTGTCCAGGTCACGGCTTTCAGGTGGCATAGCTGCTAGAAAATGACCGTGTTCCCCAGAATTTAAGGCTCCTGAATGGAGAGCTGCAGGCAGCATGAAGAATACATTTCAGGCCGGGCGGTGGTGGCGCACGCCTTTAATCCCAGCACTCGGGAGGCAGAGGCAGGCGGATCTCTGAGTTTGAGGCCAGCCTGGTCTACAAGGGCTAGTTCCGGGACCGGCACCAAAAGGCTACAGAGAAACCCTGTCTCAAAAACAAAAAAGAATACATTTCAAATTATATTAGTGGCCCTTTTTTAACAGGAAGATTTTTTTTAAAGCACGTTGTGTAATGGCGCAGACACTGGGAGAAGATGTGAAAGCTGAAGTTCATCACATTCTTTCGGGGTTGCTTAGGATGTAGGGGTAAACATTTTCCAGTAAAAATGTCTGCTGTCTGGACTCTGCAGCAAATAACGTTGCTCAGCCTTTCCCCACCATGATGCCCTGCTGCTCTCTGGCCAGATCCGAACCTGGGAAGGTCCAGAGAAAGAATCTGTGTAATCTGGTAAATAACCAGAGCAAAGACTGAAATAGCCAGATTGCAAATAGAAGAGGGGACAGGGACGCTGGCTGTCCTTAACAGTGTATACACTGTAAAAACACCAACAAAAGCAGCCTAGGGAAGGAGAAGACTCATTTGGCTTCCATGTCCAGGTCTCAGCTCATCCAAGAAGTCAGAGCAGGCACTCAGGCAGCAGGGATGGTGGAGGTTTCCTGATTGTTGTCTTGCTCGGGGACTTAGGTTTAGCCAGCTTTCTTAGAAGACTCAGGACTGCTTCCCAGGGACTGGAACTGTCCACAGTGGACTGAGCCCTCTTCTCTCAATTAATAATCAAAACAGTCCCCCAGAGACTTACCCACAGGCCCGTCTGATGGGAGCAGCCCTCAGCTAAGAGTTCCTAGATGATTCTAGAATGTGTTGATTTACAGTTAAGCTTAGTAGGGCAGTGGACCTCTCCAGTTCAACCCAGCTTGTTTTCCAACAAGCGGCAGGATTCTTCTGTGCTTCTCTATGGCTGAATAAAACCACATTGTGAGGGTGGGGAGATGGTTCAGGGGTGCTAGTACAAACCCCTGTGGTAAATACCCTTTCCACGATTAGCAAGAATACTCTCAAAGCCCTGGCAGATATCTTAAGTGATTCCCAGCAGAGCTTTGGTTCCTCGGGATGTGCACATCACTGCCGTCTCTCTCCACAGGGACGCGGTGCTCAAGTGCTGCTCCTCGCTCTTCAGCTGAACGGCCGATCTGCTCTCACCTGCGCCTTCACAGCGGTCGCTCCGGAGACGGCAGCAGCCTCAGCCCCTGCGTGTGCTGGTGCACTGCACCTCTAGCCTCTGTTTGCGGCCATTAACCTCCTCTTCCAGAGACAAGGAGGTCGTGACTCTCGCCACTTGTAAATAATTTTACTCAGATGTTAATCTTTCCAGACAGCTTTTGAAATGTGAATATTTAAGGTGTAAACCTGTGTTGTAAGATATATCCAACTTATTTGGCTTTTAAATGTTCTACAATTTTAAAAAAACTTTTTTAACTTTAAAAATGTGAAGCTTTATATACTTTAAGCTTAAAATTACTTATTACATGTAATGAAAAGTAATATATGAATCTTACAGTTTTGAAATAAACCTCCTGGAAATACACTGTTTTCTGGATCAAGTATATAATACTTTAAGTAGCTTAGTTCATTGAAGTTCAGCTTCCAGTGGTGGGATTGGAACTAACCCAGCCTCAAAACCTTCATCCTGCCTGCAAAATATGCTGGAGCAATGGAGGTGCAAAAGTTATGGGAGTGGCCAGCCTCTAATTTGAGGTCTGTGCCACAAGAGGGAGCCCATGTAGGACAGTGTCTGGATAGCCCAGAGACCTAGGATTTAAAAAAAAAAAAAAACAATGAAATGATTATTAATGATATTCTGCAATACTCAAAGATCTGTGCCTAGCCCAATTGTCATCAGAAAAGCCTACAGCCGCACACAAGGTGGAGAGAGCCCTAATTGGAGTTCTGCATCGGGTCCTTCCCATTGTCACCCTTGGGGCATCCAATGTAGCGTAGCTGTTGGTGTCAGGACCTGGGGACTGGTGCTGTGGCTACTTGGGTTTCCAGCAGTCAGCAGAGCTGGACTGGCAGGATGCTACAGAGAGACCAGGCCCAGGCTAAGCCCTTTGCAAGCTGCTTGTCTTCACGTACACTGGTGTGGCCTAAGAAAGCACAGGCTTCGCTCTCCTCTTCCGTGAAAGCTGCCCTCGCCAACTCCTGAGGGATAAGACTGTCAGGAAGGCTGTGAGGCCACTTGGAGGAGTAGTGCTCCTATAAAGCACCAAGGCCAGTGCTCATTTTTCCTGGCTCCATGGAGGGAAACGACTTAAAGAGATTGCCGTCTATAATGAGATCTGGGCCCTCTTCTGGCATGTGTATACATAATAAATAAATAAATTTAAATTAAAAAACGGGTTAAGGAGGCAGGTTAAACTCCCAACCTGTGGGAAAAATATTAGCATTGAATTTAATATATAATACAGTGAGTGAAAATTGCGCCAGAGTGGTGCAGTTGAATTAAAGTTCAGGGCTGGTTTAGGTGAGATTTTTTGACTGCTTATTGCTACAATGAGTTTGATGATCTAAATTAAAATACAGAAATGGGGCTGGAGAGATGGCTCAGTGGGTAGAGCCTGTACTGTGCAAGCAAAAATGGACTGGAGTTTGACCCCCAGCACCCACACAGCCAGTGCTCCCAGAGGAACCAATAGACTAGCCAATAGACTAACTCAAGGTTCTCTACTAGATTCTGCCTCAGTGAAGAGAGCAATCGAGGACAATGCCCGATGCCAACCTCTGGCCTACACCTGCACACGGAAGTGTGCCACACACATGCAAGCATGCATGCACACATGCATGGGAAAAGTGAAATCTGAAGAAGACAATTGAAGTGTAGCTGGGAAACCCATGTATTTAGGATGTTCTGAACTTTTCCAGACATCCGTTCAAGTGTAATGTGCCTTGGTAAAGCCAAAAAATTGTGAGAACGATGAAATGCTTAGAATCATGGTCTTGCTTCCTGGTGTTGCCATCTGATTACTGCCCAGCCTTTCCCCCTGCTGACTCCTTGTGGAGGTGTGGCCTGGCAGGTGTGTGCACATCTGTGGCTCATCTGGGGGTTGGTCTGTCACTGCAGCTGGGGTGCCTTTCTTCAGGCAGTGTTGGAGGAGGGCCCACTTGTTCGCCCCAGCCGCCCAGAACCTAAATAATCACACAAACCATATTATTTAAATCACTGCTTGGCCCATTAGCTCTAGCTTATTGGCTAACTCCTACATCTTAATTTAACCCATTTCTATTAATCTGTGTATCACCACAAGGTCGTGGTCTACCAGCAAAGTATCAGCATGTCTACCTCTGGCCATGGATCCATGGCGTCTCTCTGACTCTGCCTTCTTCCTCCCGCCTAGCTCTGTCTCCCTACGTCTCTGCAATAGGCCCAAAGCAGTTCCTTTATTAACCAATAAAAGCAACACATGGACAGAAGGACCTCCCACACCAAGGCAGTTCATGGTTGTAGATTAAGACGTGTTACCTTTGTTTGTGCTGTGGAACATTGGTTTAATGATGCAAAGATGCGTTGCATTCCTTTATGTTGCATTTGTTTAACTCTGAAGCAGTGTTGCTCTGCCTGTCTAAAACACTTGATTGGTCTATAAAGAGCTGAACAGCCAATAGCAAGGCAGGAGAAAGGATAGGTGGGGCTGGCAGGCAGAGAGAATAGGAGGAGAAAAAGAGGATCAAGGAATGAGATGGGGAGGAAAATGCTAGGAGCCAGCCACCCAGCCTCCCACCCAGCTACAGAGTAAGTGAAAAAAACCAGAGGCAAAAGGTAGACAGGATAATTTAAGTTAAGAAAAGCTGACTGGGAACAAGCCAAGCTAAGGCTGAGCATTTATAAAAAACAAAAACAACATAATATCTGTGTGTTTGATTATTTGACAGCTGGGTGGCGGGCTCCCTTAAAGAGCCAGAAGATAACTAAATAGTAATAAACAATAAAATTACTACAGTTCTCGCCTTTGAGAGCCGCCTGCTATGTCAGTGTTCTGAAAGTATCTTTAAGGCTGTGGTGATGGCTGTGTAATTGGGTTTGCCTGCTTGAGCTGTTTCGTCATCTTATCGATTCGGGGCAGTAAGTTCAGTGGCTACTGTGTGGGTCGCTTTCCATGACTGAAGCAACTTATAAACGAAAGCCTGTGGTTCCAAAAAGTTCCAAAGCGTGGCAGCAGGAACAGCTGAGAGCTCACATCTCAAACCATAGCACAGGGCAGAGGGCACTAACTCAGAAATGATGCGAGCCTTTTGAAATCTCAAAGTTCCCACCTAGTGACATCATCCAACAAGACCACACCTCCAGACCCTCCCCAGACTGGCTGGGGGCCAAGTAGTCAAAAATATGAACCTATGGGCTCATTTTCATTCAGACCACCACGTGTGGGGAGCATTGTCAGCCCTTTCTCCTCTGTGTGCTGTGTGTGTGTGCACACTCGCGTGTGCGCATGTGTGCGATATCGGGAGGTGGGGCGTCTTCTTCCCCACATTGTATGAAATTCCAGGCAAATCTGAATGTTTATCGAAGGAAGGTGACAGAAGCCGCAGACTCTCCCAGGAAATCCAAACGACTTCGGAACAGGAAGTAGACTGGAATGTGCCTGTAGCTCCAGGGAAGATGTCTGTGGTCGGGAGTTTAAGCTGCTCTTCCTGTCAGGACACTGGAGCAACATGGCGCCCCTTAGGCTTCCAGGCCATCAGAACACAACCTACACTTGGCTCTTGTGGTTGGCGTCCCTTCTCGTGCTTCTCTGGTGGAGCTGATGCAGAGAACCTCTTACTTTGCAACCAGACCCATGCTGTCATGTTGGGAGCTAACGTTTTTTCCTGTGCAGATGCTGTGTTAAGTTTGTCTGTTTCAGCATATATGCACATTACATACGGATTTTAACAAACCATTCTTGACAGACTCAAAGTTAAGTTTAATACATAAAATGTCCTGTTCACTTAAAAGAAAAAAAATCTACTTTTTAAATGGACACTATTTTTTTTAAATGGTTGACTTTTTGTTTGTTATAAGTGACCTTTGTCTGGAATGTCTGAGAAGTTAATACTGTGCTGTTGCAGTGGTGGGTAAGGGAGACCCGCAGAGTTACTGTAGAAGGGCTCTACAGTACTGACTATATTTTTATAAGCAAGGGATGTTTCCAGTTATTCAATACATGCTTTCAGTTCTCCTTGGGGCCATGGCCTACATCTGCATGGATGGGTGCATGCATTAGTGTCCATCTTGACCTCTGCATCACTTGCAGAGCTGCGCCTTCGCTTACTGTCTTCCCCTCAGCAGCTTGCCTGGAGGGGAGAATTGGCAGTCCATTTGTCCTCCGGTTTCGCAGGCACAAGAGACTGTAGAGTCCATTGATGTAGGGTTCAGGTACATTGGCCAAGACAGAACCCCAAATCCAAGCCTCTTTCCGTAGAAGTCAGACTTCTGGGGAGCAGCCATGAGACTGACTTGTCAGAAAAGTTCATTGAAGAAAATGTGCCCTGAAAGCCGTTTGATCATTTCACGTCTGGGGGCTGAGCCGAGCCAAGCCTTTGAATTCTACTTTTGAGCTCCCGCGATAATTCTGACAGAAGCTTTAGTTTTCGAGCTCCCGCGGTAACTCTGACAAAAGCATTATTTTCCCAAGCTCCCGCGGTAACTCTGAACAGAAACTTTAGATTTGTTTGCACTTTGTTTTGAGCTTGTAACTGGAAGTGTCTTGCACTGTCCAACCTTCTGAGTGGTCACCTTCACAGTCTCCAAATTGTGTAACGTGGTTCTTTCCCCCGTTGTATATTTTTGAAACATTCAGCAATCACTGTCCTATTTTTATTTTAATGTACTGTATGTAGTTTTGTTCTTTTACCCATCTGATGCTTTGGGCTCCAGTTATTTATAGTAATTTAGGTGTGAGATCGTCAGAACTATCCCCTTCCAGGTGAAACTTGACGCCTGTGGAAAGCTAAGGTTTGGTAATCCCACAGTGGGAGAAAAGCACAGGGTTGACATCCTTTAAGTTACTTTTACCCAGTCACTTCCTACCCATTCTTAGTATTGTCGCCTCATGATCCTGCCCTTGGGTTTTGTTCAGGTCTGTAAAGTTTCCTAAAAAGAAAAAAATTCAATGTTTATAAAATTGCGTAAAAAAATGAACTTGTTAACTAATC
>JABTXL010020138.1:4411693-4456012 GCA_025134845.1 Neodon shergylaensis | reverse complement strand
ACTAATCAATGCATCATGCACCCCCCCTTTAACTACTTTAGGTTGTTTTTGCGTTTATTTCCTTTTGTGTTTGCCTGTGCCCCGCCTACAGCGCCTGTGGAGAGCTCAAAGAATAACTTACCAGAGTCTTCCTCCAACGTGTGGGTCCCAGGGATCGAACCCAGGTCATCAAATGGCAGCAAGGGCCTTTATCAGCTAAGCCACCTTGCCAGCTTCTGCATCCCCACTTTGAAAGTCAAGTTTGATCCCCTTCGCTGTGGGCAATCTCCCTTGCTCCAACTGCCACCTGCCACCCATTCCCACCAAATAGAATGTGTAACGGATTCTGTAACGGTCAGTGTGGCTGACTGAGTCACCGTAGCCACCCCCAGGCCTCCTTCCAGGTGCCCTCCTCTTCCTGACTTCTAAGAGGCAGAGGGAGGCGGGCAGGTGGACAAGTCTGCTCATGTGTAGATGCTGTTCTCGGTGGCAGAAGATTCGGAGGATCCCATCAGAGGCAGCCCACATGAGGTACAGGAGTATATACAGTCCCTTCCCTGAGCTCAGGGCTGCACTGGGGCTTTCTGCTTCCGCTCCTCCTGGACCTGGGGGACAGGCGTGCTTGCAGCTTCCCAGGTTGCAGGCTGCTGAGATGACATGGAACATCCCACCCAGTTCCCAGTTTGGGCCACTTTGGCTGTCACCCTGGCAACCGCTCACCTGCCTCCCTGGGCTCTTACATGCCAGTCTCTACCATTGGAGGTGAGGTTCACTTCTGCTACCTCCCCAGCCAACAGACTCTTCCTTGTCTTCCGTGTGATAGCTCCTTCTGACTTCAGACTCTCATCTGGGGCTGAGCCTTGTTCTGTCTCCCGTATTTCGGAGCTTCTAGAAGCTCTACTTTCCCAGTATATTGGACGAGCAGTGCTTGGCACAGACTTAGGTTAGTGTATGTCAGCTCTTAAAATTATGAGACTGCCCTGTCACCCCCACCTCTGACCTCCAACTCAAATGCTATTACTTCTGACACTCTGAAGCCTCAGGGAGCAATCTGAGCACACGGGAAGCAGCCGATTCCAGATGCTGCATGTACTCACTGGCATCCAGGACATCGGGGCATCCAGCTGTTTGTTGGGTTTCCTCTAAAGCTGACCTCCCCAGTTGTCCCTACAGAAGTAGCTGCTGACCCTTGCCCCTAGCTTCAGTCTGTGGCCACTGCTTACATGTCTATCTCCACAACTACCTAAAAACTAGAGTCTGGAATAACACAAGCATGCCTTCTGTATCTTGGGGGCTAAGCTGCCCCCGTGTCCTAGTGGCCTGAGCTCAGAGGCAGAGGCCTCGGGTTCCCTGGCAGGGGCAGGAGGCTCCTGGGAGTAGAAGAGCTCTCTGGAAGCTAGCTGCTGTTATAGAGGGAACGTAGTGTGGTGGAGATGCCTATGGTGGTTGTGGGACCCACGCCAGCTCCCCCACCACTAGTGAGAAATGCTTCCGCCACCCAAGTTTCCTTGGCTACCCTGGGCTCTGAGTTACTGCTGCGCAGGACAAACAGAAGAGGAGGGGGTGGGGTGTCTGCTGGCACAGAGCACACAGGCCTACTCACTTTCCCATGTGCCACGCGACCTTCCCTGGGTCAGCTATTCACTGTGATGGGGACTAGTTTTGAAGTCTAGATGTTTGATGCTCACCTGTAAGTGAAATGGGTTCTGGGGCTGCCCTGTGAAACCCTTGACTTTGGGGTATGTTGCTTTAACGGTTGGATTGCCGACTTATGGTCCTTTCAGTATTGTGGGTATGCTTCCAAGTATTGACAACCAGAATAGGAGTTGAGGTAAAGATCGGCTGTGGTTTTGAATCCTTCCATGGTGGTAACACATCGCCTTGCCTGCAGTCACTCCTTAAAACAGAACAATGTCTAATATTTCCTATGTTGCTATTGTATAACAACTCACCTTGCCTACGCATAGATAACAACTGGTTTTAATGTGCAAACAACTCCTAAGGAGTGGCATCAACAATGTCAGTGAAACCTAGGTAGCACTGAAACGCCCCACCCGGTTCCGGGTACTTCCCTGCGATTCCAGGAGATTTCTCTCCCGTGTCATCTGAAAGGGTTTTCTGTCTAACATGCAGGGCTCCAGCAGTGACTTGGTGGTGCCACCGGCTCCCTTGAGACCTAGCTTCGGGCTTCTAATGGACTAAGCCTTCGCTTCGCAGGCCATGGGAGAACGGGAAAGCTTGGGTCACCGGGTGCCAGCTCCCGCCCCTGCTGCTCTTGGGCACTTTGTCTCCAGTATTCAGCAGTCGGCGGCGACAGCAGCCCCGCGCAGCCCAGCCCGGGACTTGGCAAGCCCATGCTAGCGCGCGCTCCTCCTCCCGCGGCCCGACCCAGCCCCGCGCGTCTCGGAGGTGCGAACCGGGCGACATCAAGATTCGCCTGCAGTTGGGCGGCTGGTGGCGGTGCCCGCAGGACCCAGCCCGAAGCACCCAGTTAGAGGGAGCTCCTGGGAGTTGCTGTAGCGAGGAAGGGGCGGGAGGAGCCTTCTTTTGAAGCCGCGGAGCATAGGCCGGGGCTGGGAGGGAGCGGGAGATGCTGCGGCTGCTCGCAGGTGGGTGTGGGGGGTAGCGCGCGCGGCGATCTGCAACAGATGGGGAGACGCAGGGGGTCGCTGGGCCTGTGGGGCGGCTCTGCGCGCGGTGACTGAGACCCGCCCCTCTCCTTCCAGGACACTGATGATCCGCTTGCTCGGCGGCGTCATGTCATTCCCGCCTATGCCTCCGCCGCCTCCGCCGCCGCCCGCCCGGACCCCGGGGGGCCCCGCCGCGCGCCAGCTCTCCCGGAGGCCCTGTGCGCCGCCCGTGCCCTCGCCGCCTGCCTCCGCCGCCGCCGCCGGGGAGAAGAAGAAGAGGCCGCCCGAGATGCTGCTCTCCAGCTCCTGGCCCTCCGCCACCCTGAAGAGGCCACCGGGCCGCCGCGGCCCCGGCCTGGGTCCTGGCACCCCGCAGCCGCCGGCCTCCGCACGCGTTCCGCCCCAGCCCTCTCCCGGCCGTGCGGGAACCTCTACCACGTGCTCCGCGCCCCGGCGGGTCGCCAGCAGCCACAGCCCAGCGGGAGCCACCGCCTCGGGGACTTCTGTGGGGGCGGGGGCCGGGCCAGACGACGCCACGCGCTTCTCCTTGAGCCTCACGCCCGAAGCCATCCTGGTCATCCAGAGGCGCCACCTGGAGAAACAGTTGATGGCTCGGTCCCGCAGGCCCTTCCCCACGCCCTCGGTCGACCCTCGGCGCCCACTAGTCCCTTGTCCCCGGACCAGGACCTCGACCCTGCGGAGGGGCGGTCCTACCAGTGTCCCCGACGCGCCTCTGGCTGTGGCTGTCAGCAGCCGTTCTCCCAGTGCCTCGTTGATGCCAGGAGGTCTGCAGGCCACTATACCCATCTCGCGCCCCTCCAGCCTGCGCCCGGTGCTCAAGGTGTCGCTGCTCAATGAGAAGCACAAGTACGACGATGAGGAGTACGAGGAGGAGGTGGAGGTGGTGGACGAGGGCCTGGTGCGCAAATGCACCGAGTGGCTGCGTGGGGTGGAGTCGGCAGCCGCTGCAAGGAGCCGCACAGGGCCTCTGGACGCACTGCCTCACCTGAGCACACTGTGAGCCAGGTGAGCCTGGTGTGACCCACCACTGCCTCCTTCGCCCCTTGCCCACCTGGGCTCTTGTGAACCAGGTAGGCCAGCAAGGGACAGGACCACAGCCTGGAACTTTGCTCTGGTGCACTTAGTCATGGGTGACCCACAGTCTCCTCTAATGCCCACCGCCCACCTGTGCACCGTGCACCGTGAGCCAAGTAGGTCAGCGTGGGACACAGCAGACTTGCCTGACTCCAATGGCTGTCCTCTGCTCTTCCTGCTCCCCCCGTGGGGAGGAAGGACTTGTGAAATGCCTTCTAACCTCTTACCCTAAGGAGTGGTCCCAGTGGCCCTCTGCCCCAGGTGGTATCCCACCTCTTGGGGACTCTGCAAGCCTGTGACCACCGACCGAGGGTGGGTGGTCTCCTTTTGTAGAACCGGAACGTGGTGCTACATTTTATGATTTGTTTCCTTCCGAAATCAGAAAGATGTTGGGTGTTGGAAAGCCTAGAAAGTCTGGTTAACTTGTAACTTGTGGGCCCTGTGAGTGAGCTCTTGTTGCCACAGGATGACCCTGGTGGATTTGTGCTCTGTCTGCCAGCCATGTGGTCAGCCACCCCACACCCCACACTTTCACACATATGCACACGAGAACACTTCCCTCCAGTGGGCACAGGCACACTCATGCCCATAGCTACACATGCACGGCTCCGCTAGCAGTCATGTGTGCACGCACACATACACAATCACCCGCACATGCCCGCGGTAACACATACATTGCCACTCTCACATATATGTGCATTCATGTACATACACCAGTCTCACTCACGGTCACACACGTGTCCCCAGGAGCACAGAACTGTTTTCAAGAGCTGCATCCGGGAAGGAAAACAGGGGTTACGGTTGGCATTTGCTAAGAATGCAGCCTTTATTTGAGGGCACAGCAATGTCTCCCACACTGGCTAAGGAAAGGGTACCGGGGAGGGGAGGTGCATGTTAAAGGCAAGGCAGGGCAAGTCTGCCCACTGTGGAAGTTAGTCGAGGGGAAAGGAGGAAGTACCTGTGGATGAGGGCAGCTGGCTTTCATCACTGTGAAGACAGGCGACACAAGGGTCTGTAAGCTGTAAATAGCGACTTTTTAAATTTTATTTATTATTTGAATGAAGGGTAAAACTCCTGTCTCTTGGTAGCCATGCCCTCCCCACTAACTAGAGGGTGATTCTTTCTTATTTCTTCTGTGCCTGAGTGGATTTAACCCCAAGGATAAGAAGGAAGTGTTTGTTCTAATCAGATAAGGTTGGTTGTGGGAGAGTAATGCAGTACCTCAGTTTGCTTGTCTGTTACTTATCTTATGCAAGTCAATAACTGGTTTAATGTTTTCGTTAGACTTTAATGTGTCGACTCTTAATTGTATTTTAAATCGAAGCCTTACATTTTTAAGAACCAACTACATATTTTCCTTGTAGAGATCTTTGCTCTCTCCGTCTCTGTCTTGTTTCTCTTTCCTTGGCACAAACTTTGTCTAACATGAAGCCTTAGTTTAGAGGGAGCTACTCCAGCCACCAGATGAGTTTAAAAACAAGCTACTTATTAATTCGTCTTTCCTGACCCGAGGTTGAAATCTGAGAAGTAGATTTTCATTGATTTTAAATGATTAATGCCAAAGGGGCAAAATAAGCAACCCTGGCATGAGCAGAAGGGCTCTTTCTCTAGGTAGGACAGTGGAGAGGGTACTACCTCTGCACCCTAGCCTGGCACAGTGTGGCTTCATCTCATCGGCACCCAGAGCAAACAACAGTACTGCCCTCTGGGAGAAGCGGCCTCTAGGGAGAGCTTCCTCGTTCTCTGTCCATCTTCTGGTCTTCGTACCGCTCTGTCCATCCCTGTCTGTGTCTGCTCTGACTTCTTTCCTCACTGTCGCCTCCAGACGCCCCTCCCTGACTCCCTTTCTAACCGGCCTCAGTGCAATGCTAAGCACATTTTCCCTGGTTGGTTACTCATAGGGCCTTGTGCGCCTGGTCCTCCACTTTAGAGATGGGGGAGTGTTTGTGTTGGACAGCCGATGACTCTCCCCGTAAGGAAAGGAAGGTCTGTGCTCGTGGGGTCTCTTCATCATTGCTGACGTTCTGAGGACATTTCTATCACTGTGCTACGATTTCATGTTTAAATAAAAGAGGGATTGGATGTGTGTGCTGCTTCTTGGAGAATATAACTGATAACCATCCACAAAGGAACCTGTGAACACTTGTTAGTCCTCTAAGATGGTTTCTTCACTGCCTGCCCTCCTTAGGCCCAGGGACTTCTGGGGTCACCAAAGGTCACTACTAGAAATTGCCTGGATTTCTAAGAATTTTAAGAACAAATGCTTTCTAAGCTATTGAACAATGACAAACTTGTGACAGATCGCAAATTCCCACGAGAGCTTATACACTCCTAAAGCCGTTACACAGAACAAGAATGGTCTGCAGGCAGTGAACGTATATTCCAGGAAGACTGTGAAGTCTGGACAGACACCTCCCCTATACATTCAGCAAAACCTTTGCTTTTGCCTATCTAACTTGTAGGCTTTCCCAGCTAGATGTAAGTGGTCCATTTGAGTAATGGCCAGGGTTGCTACCATATCGCATAGTAAGTGTGGTGTGATATTAATTCTTGAGTCCACGTGGAAAAGAATAGTGACAGTAAACGTAAGAGCCATCCCCTCTTTCTGTCTTATATGTACATGGGAGAGGTTGATGTCTGTCCTAGAGGGTAAGCGTGTGTGTGGAATGAGAGCGACAATTGTGCACCAGGCCTGTGGTGTGTACCTGTGAGTTCCAGGGTCGGACTCGGTGTGACTTCATCAGTGTGACACTTAGGGGGATGTGACTTCATCTCCACACCTCGTGTGACACTTAGGGGTGCCTGGCACTTTCACTTGGGTATTTGTAAACTAGTAATGGATGCCACAATGTCAGGACCTTTAGTTTTCTGGTTTTCTCTGAAATGGTCCCATTCAGCACAGGGCGGTTGATCTGTGGGATCCAAGCATGTTAAGCCTACCATTTGGACCCCTTGCTTTTTGCATGAGAACTTTGTAGAATGTTGTTCAAAGAAAGTGGTGAAGTCAGTCTTCCATCAACGCAAGCAGCACACCACATTGGCCTCTGTGCAGCACACCGCATTGGCCTCCGTGCATAGGCTGTTGTGTCTGTGAAAAATCCATCTTCTGGTTACTTAGTCCCTCCCTGTGACAAGGATCTGGCTCTGATAAAGGGGCTTAGAGAAGAACGGGTTCGTTTTAGCTCACAGTCTGAGGGGATGAGGTCCCTCGTGGAGGGGAAGGCACATGTCAATCAAGAGAACAATGCAACCTGTCACACCGCATCTGCCCTCAGGAAGCAGCGAGAGGTAAACACGGCCTGATTTCTCCTATTGTTGTTGTTGTTGTTATTATTATTATTATATTTTATTTCACCTGAAGTGCCGGCCTATGGGATAACACTACCTGGATTCCTGGCAGGTGTCCCTTTCTCAGCTGAGCCTCTTGGAACCACCTTCACAGACGTGCCCAGAAGTGTCTCCTAGGTGTCTCCTAGGTGATTCCAAGTTGACAGCTAAACCGTCACAACTCCACCCCTTAGCAACCTGACACCCAGACACACACTTCTAAAGGGAACATTCCACCCCTGCCCATAAAGGCTCATTCCATCTAGTAAAATACATATCGTGCAAAATCTCCATAGCATCTTCCAGTCCCTACATTGCTCAAAAGTTCAAAGTCTCTTCTGTGACTCAAGGTAAGTCTTAATTTTGAACCTCTAAAAGAGCCAGTAAAAAAAAAGACAGTAAACAAGTTACATGCTTTGATATACAGTGGCACAGAATAAATCTTGTTATTCCAAATGGGAGGGACGGGAACAAGGCAAAGAAGGATTGGGCCAGAGCAAGACCAAAATCCAGGTGGGCAGATGCTGAGCCCTGCAGCGACGTGCCTGGGATCTGGGCTCAGCTGCCTTGGGTAGTCCTTTCCTCCGGCTCTTCCCACCTGCACTCGGCCCCTCTCTTGCTCTGTCTCCACTCTGTGTGAAGCTTTCCATGGGCATCTCCTATATTCCGGGGTCTCCACTGCAATTTAGACTTCCTCCTCAGTGGCTTCTCTGGGCCTCCCTTTAGAGACTCCAATCCTTTTGCACCTTGTCAAGTCTTGGCAGCTTTCTGGAAGCTGGGCGCGAGCGTCTATGGTCCTGTAACTCTTGCGTTTTCCAAGTAGCTGCTGCTAAGGTCTGTTGCCAGCTAACAGGCTGTTATCTTCCTATCACAGCTGGATTGGCCTCTATGCACCTTAGCAAATGACCTGGGGAAACATTTCCTTGGATAGATGCTTTTGAGTCGGAAGACCTTCCAGCAATGACATCAGCTCAGTCTCTCTGTTTAAATAAGCTCGCATTTACACAGCTGGAGTCTACGGGAGTGAGGGCTTTGCCCTCGCTTTCCCTATGGTCCCAGTAGCAGAGCTCCCATCACTCTGGTTTTAATGTTTACTTTTGTGTTTTATTTAATATTTTTACATGTTTTTCTGGTATATGCGCCTGTACACTGTTTGTGTGCCTGGTGCCTGTGGAGGCTGGAAGAGGGCATTGGATTTTCTAGACCTGGAGTTACCGTTGTGAGCCATCATGTGAGTTCTGGGACTCGAACCTGGGTCGTCTGGAAGAGCAGCCAGTGCTCTTCTTAACCACTAAGCCATCTCTCGAGCACTTCCAGTTTCTCGTCAGCACCTCTTTTGTCCTTCTTGTCGGCATCTTCAAGCTCACCCACTATTTTCCAAACAGCACATTTTATTAAATCTTTCTGCTGTCTCTCACCAGAGATCTAAGAACAGTGAACAATAACCATTCCACAGCTTGAATGTTATTCTGTCTTAGGAGTCCCCTCCCCACCAAATAACTAAGTCCATTACTTTTTCTCACACCCCCTCTCCAGATAAGATTTCTCTATGTAGCTCTGGCTGTCCTGGAACTCACTTTGTAGACCAGGCTGGCTTTGAACTCCCAGTGCTGGGATTAAAGGCTGTGCCATCCCTTGATGCTCAGCTTCATTACTTTCGAATTCAGCATCACTCAATTTTTTTCAGGTTAAAGGAAAAATACAGCCAGATTCCCTGCCAGAATATAATGTAAATGTCCTCTAATATATTTGCAAAGAATGTTCTTATTCTCTCCCATGGCCTTATAAACTGGGCCCACACAGTCTACATTTCTCTCAGTGCCCTGATCGCTGGGCCTCTCACCCAAATGGTTCATTAAACTGTGTCTACAGCAACTGAGGGCTTCTCCAGCCCTTGGCTTCAAACTTACCTTTCCCATTTTCTGCTCTGAAAACGACAGCATCAGGAAGGGAGGATTTAAGATCCTTGTGGCCGTGACAGCAGAAATGGCTTCAGCTGTGGCAGCAGGAATGTGAGTGGCTGGCCAGTCGGGAAGTGGCCGGTCACATTGCATCAGTTGGGAAGCAAGAGATGGGAGCTGATTCCTGCTCACAGGATGGTGCCACCCACATCCAGGAAGGGCTTTCCCTAAGTCAATCCTCTCTGGATGTGAGTCTCCTGTGTGTAGCCCACTCCTGCCAGTGACACATATCCCTAGACTTTAGGACGATATCCACAGATGACTTACCTTCATCAGGACAGCCCCCAGCAGGGCAGAACCCTCCAGCGAGTCCTTTGAAAAGAATGTTATTTCTGCGGGATCCTGTTCCCTACAAACCTAAGGGCTTGGCCTGTGAGGAGAGGCTGTTGAGAGATTGTCCATAGCCACGGAAAATGACTAATCAACCCCTTACCAAAGCCGTTGCTCAGTGTCAGCCGTAGCCAAGTACAAAGACCGGAGAGCTCAGAGGACAAGGCTTCACCAGTGGGGAACATTCACACCCTTAAGCCCAAAGCTCAGGAGGCTGAGGCAGCAAGGTTTCTATGAGTTTGGGCTAGCCTGGGCAACAAAGTGAGATGCTGTCCAGGACCCTGTCTGACAGTCCCCTAAACTTACACTGACCTGCCTCCCTTCCTGATGTGCCAGTCTCAGCAGTCAGCAGAGGGTCATGTGTGGCATCCCTGGGCATCCCCTGTCTGCCTTCTCCCACCCTATGTTAAAGTTCACCCACATGGAGTTCGATTTGGGTCTTGGTGAATCTTTCCACCCCAGGACCCAATACCAAGGGACAGGTCACCACAACCTCCTCATGACACAGCCAAGGGACAAGGCTCAATTTCCCAGCTATGACCTTTGCCCTCAATTTGCAGGCAATTCCTTGGCCCAACTAATAGCTCAGGGGAATGCTGTGGGCAAGATGGCCAGTCAGTCACGGCCTCCGTCTGCAACCGTCCTGTCCCTTCTATAAAGCACATGCCCAGAGGGACGTTGAAGTCGTCCCACAAATGCACCCTCAACAAGCTCCCCACATGTCCTTGTCACCCCATCACTTTATAGCAGAGGGCCAGTCCCACCCAAATTCAGACAGTATAGCCGATGACGACTTCCTCACCTATTGTCACAAGAGAGCACAGTGAGGGAGCCACTTAGCTATGATCACAAAGGCATGAGCCCCTTACTCTCAGGAACTGCTAACAGATACACCTGGGTGAAACCAGCCATCTGAGAAAAAGACACACAGTGCAGGAGGACCCTGGGCAACCATGGTGGAGGCAGTATCCCCAGGTGGACTGCACTCTGTAAGGGGCAGTGCCTGGGCCCCCACCTGGCTCATTGCTTGGTGCCTTCTAGTCAGCCACATAACCTCCCACCGTGCCTGCTGCCTCCCAGCTGTGGTGGCCAGGCCGGGCTGGCTCCACAATAGGACGGTCCTTGCCATGCCCAGTCCTCTGGCACTGCCCCAGGTCTCAGGCCTCGCTGACCACAGCATGCATGTGCAGCTCTGCGACAATGAAGCTAAAGAGTTCCGAGACAATCGCCCCTGTCTGAGTCCTCTTACGGAGCCGTCACACTCCGGAACAAAACACACCCGAGGCGCTGAAGGGACAGGGACTTCAGACAAAGAGCTTTGTCATCATGGCCGCTCCTGTGTGTCAGCCTGGGGTCTGTGTAGAAACAGCCAGAGCAGAAGTCTCATTTAAAGAGACCCCTAGATGTGGTCTCCTCACCCGAGTTCACACGTACGAATGCCGGCTGCCACAGGAAGGTGGGCTCTGAGGATGATGGCACCCATCACACTGTTCGCAGATTTCCTGACCTGGAGGCTCCCGGGGAGTGTCTTCTCTGCAGGCAGCACCCTGTTGACCTTTTAGGGGTGTGTCTAGGCCGAGGCATCAGCAGCCTCTTAGCTGCATCATGTTTCTGCCCCACAAATGATGGGAATCCTGTCAGGATTTGAGAAAACAGCATCTAGCACATCCTAATGATGATGGGGGGATGGGCTCTCACACCATCGGGGAAGAATACATGCACGGGTGCCCAGGGGAGGCAGATGTCACCCTGTCTGTCACACTGTGTTGTGTGTAGATATCTGGACCAACAAGTGAGGAGCTGAGAGAAGACAAAGGTGTGAACCGCAAGACGACAGGCAGAAAGCCACTGTGCGGGCCAGTTTTCTGTCCGCTTGACACAAGCTAGAATCATCGGAGAGAAGGGAGCTTCTGAGAATTGAGAAAATGCCTGTGTGAGATTGGGCTAGAAGGCGTTTTCTTAATTAGTGTTGGATATAGGAGGGCCCAGCCCACGGTGGGAGGAGCCCCTCCATGCCCTCTGCATCAGCTCCAGTTCCAGGTTACTGCCCAGTTTGAGTTCCTGTCCTGACTCCTCTAATGATGAACAGATGTGGAAGTGTAAGCCAAGTAAACACTGTCCTCCCCAGCTTGCTTTTTGGTCATGGTGTTTTATCAAAGCAATGGTAACCCTAACTAAGAGGAGCTGGTACCAAGACAGTGGGGCGCTGCTGTGACAGACCTGGCCGTGTTGTTTTGGGGAGGCCTGTGCAAGGACTTTAGGACTTTGGACTAGAAAAGCCATGGAGTGTTGAGAGCTAGGTGAGCTCTGCTCTGTAGGAGCCTGGAAGATGAGCGTGTTGGAAACGCTGCAGATGATGGAGCCTACACTACTCCAGGTGTGGAGGCACACACCTGTGATCACAGCACTACTCCAGGTGTGGAGGCATACACCTGTGATCACAGCACTACTCCAGGTGTGGAGGCACACACTTGTGATCACAGCACTAGGCCAGGTGTGGAGGTGCAGGGCAGGAATCTGGAGGCAGGAGCTGATACAGACAGAGACCATGGAGAGGTGCCTGCTTACTGACTTGCTCCGTCTGCTTTTAAAAAAAAAGATTTGTTTGTTTGTTTATGTATTTATTTGATGTATGTGAGTGCTCTATCTACATGTTTGACTCTATACCAGAAGAGGGCATCAGATCCCACTATAGATGGTTATGAGCCACCATGTGGTTGCTGGTAATCAAACTCAGGATCTCTGGAAGAGCAGCCAGTGCTCCTATTCACGGAGCCATCTCTCCAGCCTGTTCAGCCTGCTTTTTATAGAACCCAGGACCACCAGCCCAGAAATGGCCTCACCCAGAATGGGCTGGGCTTTCTCCCTTCCATCAACAACTAAGAAAATGCCCAACAGGATTGTCTATTTACAGTCTGATCTGTGGAGACATTTTCTCCACTGAGGTTCCCTCCTCTCAGGTGACTCTAGCTAGTGACAAATGGACACAAAGCTAGCCTGCACAGCAGCTTCTCCAGACCTGGTCACGGAGATTCTCAGCGGTATGTAGCAAGCCACCGCAGGCAGTCTCTGTGCTCTGTGGTGAGTGGCTAGTGCTTTGAGGGCAGAGGGGAGGGATGGGGAGGAACTGGGTAGCAGCACAAGGTAACAGAAGGAGCAGTAGGGTACACTGTTTTCCTACCCAGTGACTGTCAGTCAGGCGTACAGCTGGACGCCTCCCTGCTGCAGGAGCCCTTCAGGGCTTATGTGCCTGTGGAGGAGGCGGCAAATAGTAAACGGTGTGGAAATGGCTTAAGATTAGATGACATGGGCAGTGCAGGGAGAAAAAGCAGATCAAGTTCCATTAGGGCCAGGGGAGGGCGGGGCAGGATTAAATTAGGAGCTCCAAGTATTGAGTCACTGGGAAGGTGACCGAGCAAAGATGTTTAACCAGTAACCAACCAAACACCAGGGGAGACTGGCCAGGCAGAGGACAAAGGGTCAGAGGGCCTGAGCCACAAGCCAGTCTGTAAGAGAGCCTGGGAGGGAAGAGGAGGCAAATTAGAATCCTGCAGGACCCCACCTGCTAGAAGACAAGGAAGAAAGTCAGGGGGTCACTTGTCCTTGCTGGGGTGTGCACCTTGTTAGGAGGTGGAGCCGAGGGTCAGGATGTGACTCAGTGGTGAGCACCAACCCAGCACAGGTCTGCCCAGCAGAGTTGCTTGAGATGACCCTGGGGCCCTCACCAGGCAGCTGAGCGTGTGTGTGTGTTTTAATATTTATTTATTTTATATGCATGGATGTTTGCCTATGTGTATGCATGTACACCATGTGCATGCCTGGTACCTGGAGGCACTGGAACTGGAGTTTCAGGCAGTTGTGAGACACCCCTACAGGGGTAACAAGTGCTTGGCTGAGCCATCTCTTCAGGCCCCCCCCCCACACACACATACAGGGTTTCTCTGTATAGCCTGCCCTGCAACTCACTCTGTAGACCAGGCTGACCTTGATCTCCCAGAGATCTGCCTGCCTCTTCCTCCCGAGTGAGTGTGCCACCACAGCCCACCCCCAGGAGTGTTCTTAATGTCATGAATCAGCTCGAGTGTCTGGGGGATCCCGATGGGCCATTTTCTCAGCACTTGGCTGGGGACAATGCTGGAGTGAGAAGAGGCTCTTCAGAGGCTGAGTGAGCTGGGATCATGGCAAGCACAGCTCACTGAAGACGTCCTGGAAGGGTAGGGCCCAGGAACATGACTGTGACCCTCTGCCTGCCACAGAGCTGAGCTCAAAAGTGGTTGCTTCCTCTGTGTTTCCAGATAGAAAAGTAGATACCGCATCATTGGTATTCCACGGTTAGTCTAACCAGGAGTGGAAGGGTTGCTAGCGCAGGCAGTTTGGCGGCTTTCCGTGGTTTGCCTGGGTTGACTTAATGCAATGGATAGCCAGAGCCCAGTGCCAACACCTGGAGGAAAGATCCCCAAAAGAGCAAGAGACCTGTAGCTGGGAGAACTCAAGTTTCTCTCCGGCCAGACAGCCTGTGCCACAGGCCCAGAGGGCGAGCAGGACTCACGGAGTTTCCTGCACTCGTTACCAGGGCCGCCTTGTTGTGACAACAGAGTGTCCTGGAGATTGTGGAAAGTCTGCCTGGACCTGACTGTGGAAACCTGAAAGGTCCCAGCCTGATTGGGTGGGCACAGCTGGTGCCCTGGAGGAGAGATGGTGGAGGGCGGTGGAGGAGGAAGAGGAGGAAGGAGCTGGGCACACGCCTGCTCTCTCAGGGCACCTGGACACCAGCTGTGTGGACCCAGAAAGGACCTCTGGCCTGAGGATGGTAGGTGAGGGCAGATACAGTGTAACCCTGACTCAGTGAGATGTGAGTAGTTGGGTTCCTGATGGGAGAGGCGTCTCTTGCAAAATTAAATCTAGCTGCTCATGGCAGATTACTGTTCCCCTCTAATTTTCATGAAGATTCGATTAAAGAAAAGTCAGGGGCTGGGGTTGTAGCCCTGTTGGCAGAGTAGCGTCCTTAACAGGCACGAAGTCCTTGATTTGATCCTGGGACAGCATAAACTGTGCGATGTCCCACACGTCCTCCCAGCACTGGGAAGGTGAGGCAGGAGAATCAGGAGTTTAAGGTCATTCTAGGCTATAAAACAAATTAGAGGGCAGCCTGGGCTATATAAAATTCTATCACAAATATTTTTATTACATTTCCTAAATACTCTTGGTAATTATGTGAACTCCCATCCCCACTATAATAACAATAAAGAGCAACAATGTCAAACCACTTCCCTTTCTTCCCACCAGTGTTCTTTGTGAGGCATTGATATCCACGCTCAGTCCTGACTGGTTAGAAACCAACCAACCAGGGCTGCAGGCCGTACACCTGGTTCTGAAAGAACAGCCAGGACTGCAGGCAGTGCTCCTGGCTCCGGGAGGATGGACTGCAGGCAGTGCACCTGGCTGCAGAAGGACAGACTGCAGGCAGTGCACCTGACTCCGGGAGGACAGCCAGGGCTGTAGGCAGTGCACCTGGCTCTGGGAGGACGGCCAGGACTGCTGGTGGTGCACCTGACTCCAGGAGGACGGCCAGGGCTGCAGGCAGTGCACCTAACTCCGGGAGGACAGCCAGGGCCTGTCACCAGCTCCTCAGAGTCCCTAGTCCATGTACTCTCTTCCTCTTCCTCCTCCTCCCCATCCTATCATGACAATGTTGGAGAACTCTATGTTTGGAGTATAAGGGAGGGGTCAGAGAGTTCCAGGGAAAATTCAATTCCCAATAAATCCAAAGAAAGCTGCCTTCTGCCTTTCTCATAGCTGAAGCGTCCTTAAGCAGTGCTGAGAGTCAGGTAGCTGAGGCTCATGTGGGGTCTGCACAGGACCCACCCCTTCCTGTTCTAGATTGGGGGCCCTAGGACGACAGATCCTTCAACTATTGACTCAAGGAGGTTCTTTTCAATTCCATTGGCTAATGAGGCTGGTGGGATCTACAGGGAGAGAGTGACCCTAAGGCATTGTGTTCATCTGGGAAGAACTTTGTAGCCAGGAAGGCTTGGGGATCAGAAACTAAAAACCACAAGGCCATGGTTAAGGTGTCTGAGAGTCCTCCCCTTCGCCTGTGGGTCTCTCTCTTCAGCCCACTGACTTTGTTCCCTCCCCACAGCCACAGGCCTGTCTCCAGGCCTGCCCTGAGCTGAGTGCGTCCTCTGTCTTCACAGGTGTAGCTCCCCAGAACATGGCCACGGACCCCCACGCTTACCACAAGGGCTTGGATCTGCCTCTCCTGAGCAGCCACAGAGCACAAAGCCCTCACCAGCAGGTAATCGCTTTGGGGAGAGGCCACGGAGGATTTCAGAAACTGCATTAAGCTGGAAGGGACAGGTTACCCGGTGACTGAAGCTTGCATGGAGCACATTCTACATACATGTCGCTTTTGGTCATAGAGGTGAAATACGCACGTCAACGTCAAAACAGCTAAAACTCATTATAGTTGAATATTTCGCACACATGTGTAAAATACCAAACCCAACTCCATGGCACCTACAAAGGTCCCAGAAAAACTGAGAAATCCAGTTCTGTTCTGGTCATGATCAGGGTGTGGCTGACCTGGAAGTGGCTTGGTGGCTCCCTAGAGGAAAGCCCATGTGGCACCTGTCTCTCGGGTCTCTCATTCTTAGGGCTCTGTCCAGGGTTCCTATTTAGGTGACTGCTGAGCACCTGGGGCCCAGAACAACCGTCATTGGGTCATGTGACAGCTTTCTCCCTCTGTTCTGGGGAATTCTTAGCTGAGAGTGCACAGACCCAGAGTCTGTGGCACCTGTGGCCCTGTGGAGAGGAGCTGTACCCCGAACTCAGTCGCGGTGAATCAGTCTTCACGGAGACACCCAGACTCGGGAAAAGGGCTTTGCGAGAAGACAGCTGATCCGTCTTTAAGACTCGGGGGATAAGCTCGGCCCGTCGCGTGTTTGGAGGCTTTTGGGGTTCTGTGAATCCTGGGTGGGGTGGAGTTGACATTTCCCTCTCATCCCAGTTTCTAGTAAAGTCCCAGAGGGGCGTGGCTTGGCTCCCTTGTCAGTCTGGTCCCTACATGGACACCCAGTAGGTGAGATGCTGAGGCCGCCTTGCCTAGGTGGTAGACGGAAGCTCAGGAGATATGCTACAGCTGAGGGTGTGTATTGTGTGTATCACGTGTGGTTTGTGTGTGTTCAGAGCATTCTCTGGAGGGGTGCTGCCTGCTACTGCCCCCACCCCAGGCCATGATGTGTGAGGCTGGGAATAGGGTACAGAGAACAATCAGGATACAGGGACATGAAGCCCTCACACCACACTACAGCGCATCCTTGCAAGGGAGTCACCCTAGGAGCCATAAAGTCCCCTCAGGGAAGAGCCTGTCTGTGCTATTCAAGAAGGGAATCTAAGAGGACTGGAGAGCAGGCTCAGCAGCTAAAAGCACTGGCTGCTCTTCCAGAGGACCTGGGTTTGATCCTGTCGCCTACATGGTGGCTCAAAACCATCTGTCACTCCAGTCTTCCTCATCTGGCTTCCTCAGGTACCGGGCATGCAGGTTGTATACAAACATACACAACGGACAAACACTCATACACAAAAAATAATTAAGTTTAAGAAAAAGAGACTCAGGGAGGTGGCGAAAGGGCAACTAGCATATGCTCATGGTTGCTGATGTCTGTCACCAAAGGAACCTCACTGAAGGGTACCCAGGAGAGCAGCCCACACTGGCTTTTGCAGCACCTTCCATGGGGCAGGAGGGTCCGAGCCTAAGAGGCACAGTAGAACGCATATTCTCAGAGGCAGTGAAGGAGCAGATGGCGTCTGTCCAGGAAGCTTGTTCTGTGATCTCCGTGTGGCCTCAAGGCTAACTGGACAGAAAGACAGCTTTGGATTTCCCAGGCAGAGTAGACAGGAGACTTTAATGGCAATCTAAACCCATAGCCTAACTGTGGACAGGTGGGAGGCTCAGACATTCCTCAGATTTGGGAGGTGTGTTGGTCTGGCTTTCTAGTCTGGTTCCAAGAGCCCCATAGTGCTTGGTCCCCGTAGAGGCCACTAACTATGCCAGCCACCTCACAGTTCCACGGTCACAGCACCAAGGATGTACCATTGTTCCCAGCAGATGCTGCTCTTGTCCCTCCTTACTCTGTCTTTCCCTGGGGCTCTACCAGGTAAACCCAGCACCAGGTCTCCAGGGCTGTTGTGACTGGCCGACTTGTTTGCATGTTTCTGCAAAGAGAGGGAGGACTGAAGACAGAAATAGACAGGAGACAGAAGATAGGGGCTTCAAGTGAATATGGTATACAGTAACAGCCTCAAGTTCATTATTCATCGTCTTTATATACACCAATCAAAAGGGGAGGGCAAAAGACTTCCCTCCCATGATATGAGGAACAAACAAGTGTAATTACCTCCTTATATCTTAAAACACCTGGTAACCACACCCTAAGTCAAGCATCCTGTTGTCTGGTCTTTGAGTAGCAAGACATCCAGTAGCCACACCTCTGCCCAAACATCCTGTTATTGGTTCTCCAAGAGGTCAAGGACCAGAGAGAACCAGGCTGAGGTGTTAAAGGAGCCCGGGACAAATATGATTCCTATACCAGAGATCCATGGGTATTGATGTTGTCACTTGTGTTTGTTTTATTTCTGTTGTGTTTTCAATTTTTTACTTATTTCTCTCTCTCTCTCTCTCTCTCTCTCTCTCTCTCTCTGTGTGTGTGTGTGAGAGAGAGAGAGAGAGAGATCACGAGCCTAGGGGTCCTAGACAATCCCTGCACCCCGTCAAATGGAACACGTTCTGTGTCTTTGTGGCCTGCCTGTCAAATTTACCATCTTCACTGCCATTGCCCCACTGCCCCATTTTAGCTCCCTCAACAGTTCTTATCTTGCTACTATATTATTTTCTCAGTCACCCAGCCCTCACCCGGGGACCTCCATCTTGCACACTGGGGTCTCTTGGAGAGCTCTCAGGAAATACCCACAGTGGGGACTTTACTTTAGACTTAAGTCAGAATATCTAGGAAAGGTGCCTTGGGCTTCAGTGCTTTTAACTGTTTCTCAAATTCTAATTGGTATTTAATAATAAAGAATTGCAGTCGGCTATCAGGGATGAATGCTGAAGGCTAGAGAAGCAGAGCGGCCAGCCACTAGAGAATTCTTACCTCTGCAAAACTCCCTCTGCCATTGACCGAGCGGCTCCAACCATCATGCGTGGCTGCCATGACGGCCCCTCTGAACCCTGAGCCAAAAGAATGTGCTTCAGTCACGGCAAGGAGAGTTGTGCTGCATTTGGTTCTGCCTGCTTCCCAGACTCATTAACCTGTCATGTGACTGACCACTCACACTTCCTTCCCAGTCCGTGTTCGTGATGGCAGCTCTGATGCTGGCACCCGTGTCATGGGCTTGTGGGTCATCAGCTCACAGGAGCTGCTATGAAGACTCATTGCTGAGTGTCCCCTGTCTCCTCCTTCCTGTCTCAAGATGCTGACTCCCAGAGTCCCTCTGTTGGGAAGCCTCTCTGGCCCACGGACAGCCCCACTTCTGTACAATCTCAAATGTCTGATTGCACTCGCTAATAGCTTTTAAAACCCAGTCATGGATTCTTGAACAGGGGACCACCCTTTTCCTCCCACCTGCAGTGCCTCATGCTGAGGTGGCCAGCATGCCACTGTCCATGCCTCCAGGTATCCAGTCCTCATCCTGAAAGGACAGCCTAGCTCCTAGGTAGGTTGTGCCTTCCCCTTCAGGAGAGGCCCTGGGTTGCCTTTGGAGGGCACTGGCGGTTGAGTGCAGGACTGTGTGCAGGCCAGCGCTCTTCCACTGAGTATATCCCCAGCCCCGCTAAGTCTTTTATATGCTATTTCACATAGTATTTATATGACAAAAAATACTTTTATTTTAAACCATGTTTTAAATTTAGGTGGAACAAGAGACTTATAAAACACATGTATTCTGCTTTCCCTAGTATTAGCTGTAGCAGACAGCTTCTCTATTCAGTTTTCTATGAACATTCCCGGCTGCCACATTTGTTGAGACACACAGAACAGAATAGCATCTAAGTGAAGCTAGGTCAGTCTTCCAGTGTGAGTGTGTATGTGTGTGTGTGTGTGTGTGTGTGTGTGTGTGTGATATCCTGATTCTTTCACTTTCTTACCTTTAAGAACAGGAAAACCGGCTCCTCTGATTTTTAGGTTTAACTGTGTGTATTTATCTGTGTCAGTGTGTGTGTGTGAGAGAAATTTCCTGATTCTTTCACTTTCTTACCTTTAAGAGCAGGAAAACAGGCTCCTCTGTTTGATTTTTAGGTTTAACTGTGTATATTAATCTGTGTCAGTGTGTGGGTTGGTGCACGTGGGTGCAGTGCCTGAGGAGGCCAGAAGAGGGCATCAGATCCCCCGGAGCTGGAGTTACAAGTGAATGGGAACAGAACTGGGATCCTTTGCAAGAGTAGGATGCACTCTTAACTGCCGAGCCCTCTCTCCAGCCTGAACCCTGCTTCTGATAAATGGAAAGAAAGAATTTAATTACTTGAAGATGTCTACTCTGAAGACCAGGTGTTTCGGGAAGGCCATATTTAGAAACCAGCCTCTGAGAGGCCATCAGACCACGAGGGATCTTCCTGAGAGCGGGGGCTCAGATCCTTGTAAGAGGAGGCTTCATCAGTGTCCTCTCCTCCCTGTTCTCCTCCATTCAGGGCTGTGGCTGTGACCATCACCACACACCTGTTGCTCATCTGTCTGTCTTTGAGGACTGTGAGGAGGCAGACTCCTGTCCTTTGAGGACTGTAAGGAGGCAGACTTCTGTCCTTTGAGAACTGTAAGGAGGCAGACTTCTGTCTTTGAGGACTGTAAGGAGGCCGACTTCTGTCCTTTGAGGACTGTGAGGAGGCAGACTTCTGTCCTTTGAGAACTGTAAGGAGGCAGACTTCTGTCTTTGAGGACTGTAAGGAGGCCGACTTCTGTCCTTTGAGGACTGTGAGGAGGCAGACTCCTGTCCTTTGAGGACTAGCCAGAGCATGTGACTCTGTTGTAGCCGTCATCCTGAGACTTCACCTTCCTCTCGGCATTTAACCCCACCAGTCTCATTTTTCCTTTGTAATTTTCCCATTGAAATGATTAGTTTTCAAGCTGGATGTGGTGGCATACACCTTTAATCCCAGTGCTCCAGGTAGAGGCAGTTGAATGTCTGAGATTGAGGCCAGCCTGGTGTTCAGAGTGAGTTCCAGGATAGCCAGGGCTACCCAGAGAAACTCTGTTTTGAAAAACAAAACAAAACAAAAATTTGTTTTCAACAGTGCTCTTTTGTTCCTTCCGGACCACAAACACTGAGGCTAATTTGTGCAAGTGTGGGCTTGTCTGCTTTGGTTCCCGTTGCACGACCCAGGCTTCAGTGAGGCTCCCTGCTTCCAGGCAGTCTCTGATCTGTTTGGGAACACACTCCAATTACCACACAGTCCTTGCTGCCCCACCCATGACCTGGCAGCACTTCTGAACATTCCCATTTGCCTGGTGTGTACACTTGGATCCTTCTGTTTTCCTTCTTGATAAATTTATTCAGCAAACTGTGTTCTTTTCAGTGCCGACCACGTGAAGCAACCCAGGCTATGCCAGTTCCACTGTTTGTCTATACATGGTAGTGATAACCTCAGGATAAAACTTAAAGCAAAAAATACCCACCAGTCAATTAGAAGGCTATTCTAATTAAAGGCTGGTGGGTGTGGAGAAATGGCCAGAGTCATGCAAATCCCATACTGTACCAGTGTGCACTGGGGATGGGTTGGAGATGATAAAGGCTAAGATAAAGGACAGAGGTGGACCTGGAGAGGAGGGGTGGGTAGCATGCATAAGCACTGGAGGACTGGTCAGGCTGGTGGTGGTGCACCTGTTTAACCCCAGCTCTCAGGAGGCAGAGGCAGGTGAAGCTCTGAGTTTGAGGCCAGCCTGGTCTATGGAGTAAGTTCCAGGACATCCAGAGCTACACAGTGAACCCTGTCTCGGGAAAACAAACAAACAAACAGACAAGCAGCCCTGGAGACAGGTGCCTGCAGGGGAGGGATAAAAGGGTCAGATGGCCCTCAATTTCCATCCTGGTGAAGGGGAGGGCATTTGGAGAAGATCCTGAGTTCAGACTTGATCGGACTTCGGGAGGGGACAGAACCCCCCCCCCTCCAGTGCTTATAAGACTGAGTGAGATGGTTTTCAGGGATTGATATGGGGTGGAATTGTGAGCACCCTGGAGAACAGAAGAGAAGGAGCACCAAGACCCAAGGGAGAATGGAGAGGGAGCTAGGGTTGGTAAAGCCTGAGATAACTTGCAGGAAGCAGGCTGAGAATGACACAGAGGAAGAGACGGAAAAGGTGGGACTCACTGAGGCAGGAGGATTATCCCTGTATGAGCAAAGATGACATAAAATGAAAGGGAGGAAGTGATGCCCCAGTGTGGCACAAGGGAGCTGGTGGGCTTGGCATGCTGTGTCAACCGTGATGGCAGGAGCTGGTCCCGTGGGTCGTTTGGTAGAAACCGGAACACAGTGGGACTCAGAGGGAATGGGAGATATTGAGAAAGTAAGGAAGAGGGCAGTTGACAAGTGGTGTGGAGTCTGCAGAAGCAAAGGGGGACTTTTGTTGATTTTAATAGTCTTTCTAGACTGCCACATCATACAAAAAATTGTGCACCCCAGGCCTGGAGTGTGACACATTTTAACAGGGGTGTGCCTTCGTGCTGAAGCGGTGAGCACACCTCCACCCCCATCTCCAGTCCCTCTAGGTCCCTTCCTGCTTCTTTCAGTCCCACACTAGAGCAACCTCCACGTGGCTTTTTTCTCACTGTAGATTAATTTGCATTGTCTCGCATTCTCTATATGAAAAACCCTCCCATTTGGATGTCCTGTCACCTTGGTCTCGGAGAGCTGATGTCGTCGGAGCGTGTAGTGTCTGGCTTCATCTCTGAGAAGTCTGTGTGGATGGAAGGTTCAGTTCCGTCCAGTCCCTCAGAGCTGATGTCGGAGCATGTGGTGTCCAGCTTCATCTCTGAGAAGTCTGTGTGGATTGAAGGTTCAGTTCCGTCCAGTCCCTCAGAGCTGAGGCTTGGTTGTCAGGTCACACCATGACAGATGTGTGGATTGTTTCCAGTCAGGTCTGTTCAAATGGAGTGAGTGTGCTCACTGGTCCAGGCTCTGTGCACGTGGAATACCGCTTGGACAAGTCCCTTGAGTGAAAGAGGGATCTCACCATAAGCCAACTATTAAGGAGACTGTCGTGTGGTCACATGGATAAGTGGTCACACCCATACCATTTCTGCTAGCAAGTGAAAGATAGACCATGGCCGCCCAGCTGACACTAGTGCCACAGTTTGGTCCTTGCTGTTTCTTTTTAAGATGGGGTCTCACTACGAGGCTTAGCTGCCTGGAACTTATTATGTAGAGCAAGCTGCCCTTGAACACACAAAGATCTGCCTGTCTGTTTCCTGAGTGCTGGCATTAAAGGCATGTGCCACCACACCCAGCAGTCTTAGCTGTGTGTGTGTGTGTGTGTGTATGAGTGGCTTCCCTGCATGTATGTGCACCATGTGCATGCAATGCGTTTGAAGACCAGAAGAGGGTGCCTGAACCCATGAAACTGGAGTTGCAGACTGTTGTGTGCAGCCATGTAGGTGCCGAAATTGAATGTAGGTCCTTTGTAAGAGCAGCAGGTGCACTCCACTGCTGAACCCCATTCTTCCAGCCCCATTTTAGCTCTTCTTAAAGGTCTGTGGTAGAATCTTGCTGTTATTTTCCTTTTCAGTTTATGAATACAAACTGCTGGCTACCGTTTTTATTTAACAGTCCTTTATCTTCTCAATAACAGCTTATTTTGCCGTGTGTGTGTGTGTGCATGCGTGTGTGTGCACGTGTCACCATGTGTATATGGGTATATGTGGCTGTCAGATGACAATCTCCAACACTGTTCATTCAACTTGTTTTTGCTGTTATTTTGAAAGTCTCCTTCTCACTGGCCTGATGCTTGCTGAGGAGGCCAGGTTGGCTGAACACTGCTGTTCTGGGATCTGCCTATCCCTGCCTTCCCAGTTGTGGGATTACAGTCCATATCCCTGCATCCAGTCATTGTAATGAGGGTTCTGGGGCTCGAACTCAGGTCCTGGCACTTGTGCTGCAAGCCCTTTGGTGCTATCTCCCGGCCCCTGACTTCACCACTTCAAAGCTGTTTTCCTATTGCTAGTCTGACTCCTTTCGTGAAGAGTCCCTGGCCTCCAGGGACCCACAGAAGGCAGCCTCGCTTTCTGGCAGTCACATACGGAATGAGGACCCTAGACAAGGAAAACCCACTGTGAGCTGGCAGAGCAGTCTCTCGATGAGTTCCAAGCAGAAGCCTTGAGCTTATCCCAGGGGAAGACACTGCAAACTGGGAGACGCTTTCCCAGTGAGCTCTACACAGACAGAGAGTGCAAGAGCTGGACCCCAAACGCTGTGGGATTAGCTCAGAATCCGTAAACTTCACTTAGAAACCCTTCTCCTGCACAGGAGAACTGGACTAGGTCTTGAGGGCAAGTGTCTAGGTGACTACATTCTCTGTAACTTTAGCTCATGTGGGAGTTTGTTGTTGTTGTTGTTGCCTGTTTTCCAAGATAGGGTTTCTCTGTTTCTGCCCTGGCAGTCCTGGAACTCACTCTGTAGACCAGACTGGCCTCAAATTCAGAGGTCTGCCTGCCTCTGCCTCCTGAGTGCCGGGAATAAAGGTGTGTACCACCGCTACCTGACTTGGCTCAGATATTTTTCAAGGCCTAGGTTCACCCAGATAGTGCTGACCTGGCAGCTCGCACTCTCCTCAGGTCCTGACTCCTCCTCTCTCTTGAAACTTCTTGGTAGGATTTTCCCGAGCTCTGGATGCTCCTAACTTCATCATTCTCCCACTTAGACACATTCACCGGGCAGCTCATTTCTCCAGTCTCCTCCCTTGTAGGGACCTGCTGCTCTGCCTCAATACACTTCTGCTGGATCTTCTACTACTCTTGCTCATCGAGCTGGCCTTGAACTCACAGAGACCTGCCTGCTCTGCCGCTCTTTAAAAGCTACCACACCCAGAAGTCTTAGGTATTCTTTTTTTAAAAAAATATTTTTATGCGTATCAGTATTTTCCCTGCATGTACGTGTGCCATTCAGTGCACATGATGAGGTGTCCACCCTGGACCAGTGTGACTTGGGCAGCCATCGCATTTCCAGGGCTCCAGTTCCTTGCGTTCAGCCCACCCGAGCCGAGAAACAAGCTGCCACACCCACCCGAGCCGAGAAACAAGCTGCCACACCCACCCGAGCCCAGAAACAAGCTGCCACACTCAAAGACCCTGCAACAGAAGGATTCAGTATTCAGTGGGAAGAAGTGTAATGGACGCAGCACCCACGCATGGGCCTGGCACCTGGTGCAGTGCAGCTGTGGCCCTTGCTTTCCTTAGACATTTTCATTTGCTGCTTTTGCTTTAAGAGCCTGAGTTTCTCTCCTCGGCGACTGGACGGACGCATCAGCATGCACATTCGTCACAGAGATGAAGCAGGGAATGGATGAAAGCCAGACCCGGCTCCGAAAGCCAGACCCTTACGCTGTGCTAGTGTCCCCAGCTGAATCCGGGGTGCTGGGTGGCCTTTGTTCTCTTTGCTGCCCTTAAGTCAAAGAAGAGCGGTCCTCTTCCTTTGTCTCATTTCCCCATCACCGAGTCGAGGGATCTGGTTTGATTTGAATCTACTGCTGGGCCCCGATCCAAGTTCCTGCTGTCCCTGAGGAAGCAGGATTGTGTCTGCTTTGCCTCCTCCTGGGTCTCTGGACCACTCTCTTTGATACAAGGGGAAAGAAGACCTACAGGTCGCTAGGCCCTTGTAGCCCTGCCCGGATCCTTTCTACCCTGTGGAGGCGGTGGTGACAACTGAAGGTTTGCAGGGTCCCTGCCTGGCAGCCAGTTTTCACAGCCAAAGGAAGCGGCATGATGAGATAATAGTGACAGGGCCATGGCAGGGAAGATGTTGCTATGGCAACACAGCAGAAGGCCTCTCCTGGGAGGCTGCATCCTAGCACAGCACACTACAGATGACGTTGATACCGTGTTGGCCTCTGCAGGGCTGGCACTTCCCCTCCTGCTCAGGGTCGCCAGAGACACTGGATTCAAGAGAAAATGGGGCCAGACGTCTGGGGCCTGCTCCTTCCTTGGTATGGCTGTCCCCTCATCAGCTCACCCTCATGGTGCCACCTGACACAGCCTCTGCTCAGCCGTGCAGGCTCTTTCTGCTCCCCGCCCCTGTGCTTGCTTTGTTTCCAAAGCTAATTAACACCAGGCTACACTAGTGCACTGTGAAGTCGGGGGCCCCCACCACCTGCTCTTCCATGCTTCCACTTATCTTCCTGGTTTTCCTCCTTTCCCCCTTGCAGGATGCCGATCTGATCTTGTCGGTGACCACCCAACCCCAGAACAAAATGTATGTACATGGTGATCCTGTGTGTCTGTGTGTGTGTGTGTGCACGCGCACGCCCATCTAAAGCAAAAGCTCAACGAGACAATGCTTACCCTCACTATGTAAATGCTGATCTTTCCATATTATACAGAACATAGCACATTATTTTCTCTTCTATTATATAAAATATTCTGCTGGCCGTACCTGCTTGATCACATGACTCCAGTGGTTTCACAGTTTGGGATGGCCATTCGTGTTCCTGTGCCTGATGAGGGATGGCTCAGCCCCTCTCCCCTCCTTCCCAACCACAACGGTGAGGGGGGTGCTAGCTGGTGTCATGCTTCTAGGAGCACCAAGATGAGGCAGGTATGATGTCCTTCCTCCAGTCCCACAGCCACAGGCTCACAAGCTGCTTGCCTTCCTCAGTGTTGGGCCAACACCTCAAAGAGGAGCATTTTGTAGATCTTAATAACACTGAAAAGAGAACAACCAAGCTCCAGTTGGCTCACACAGATCCGTCACGTTCCCTCTCTCCCTCCCTTCCCGTCAGGGTCCAACGTTCCAGGGCAGGGGCGTGGGGGTTAGAAATGTTAGGCAGGAAAACAAAACAAAACAGAGACACAAAAGAAATAGACAGATGTTGGGAGCTTCAGACTTCTTGACTTTCTTTGCCTGCAGCTGCTCTGACCCTGATGGCGGGCTGAGGAGACCAAGAGCTGGGCGTGGCTAAGGATCCCTCTATAAGCTTCCCCTGAGCACAGTAAACTGGGCCTTGGTGTTCTTGTATCAAGGATGACCCGTGTCCGCGTCTCTGTCACTCTATCTGTCTCTGTCCATGTGTTTTTAAGTCTCAAGCCTGGCTCCCGGCTCGCGTACTGTCTTGTAGTGGCATGGGCGCTACAGGACAATAACAGGACCTTTCGGGGTTTGCAGACAGAGACAGAGGATAGCTTTAGGAGGGGCTCCAGGCAATACTGAAGGAAGCCTAGAGTTTATTTTTCCACCATCCTTTTATACCCCAACCAGAAGGGGAGGGCGAAAGATGTCTTTACCAATGATACAAGAACAAGCAAGTGTGACTTCCTCCCAACATCACAAAGATACCTGGTAACCACTCTAAGTAAGGACTCCTGCCTTACGGCCCTGAGGAGCCACACTTTTGATGGAGGCATCTTTTTGTTTAGGCAAGACATCCTGTTAGCCATGCCCTAGGTCAAGCATCCTGTTGTGTTAGCCTTAGTGCAACAGTGAGCTAGAACCCTCTGACCTTTAGTCAGGATAAAAGTGGAATCACTTCCGTGGGTCATCACACATTCTCCCCCCTTTCTCTCCTCGCCTCTTTGTTAGAGGAGAAATGGGTGCCCAGAAATGGGTTTGTGCCTGCAAAGCAGGGGCTCTACCACAACCTGGCATGAAATCTTGGAAGAGATTAAGGATAAAGAGTGTGGGAAAAGAATTCGGACATAGTTACTTCTGACTCTTAAGTCCAGTCCTGTTTGAGGCCAGGACACTAAGTCAACTCTTGAGTCCCACTAAGACATCAGACTTTATCACCAGGATTGAGTGAGAGCTGCGTACAGCGGTGCACACTCAGAATCCTGGCATTCAGGTCAGGGGGCTTGTTTAAGTTCAAGGACGACATAGCAAAACCCTGTCCCAAACAAACAAAGGACAAAGATTCAGGGGTGACCAAAGTGAATCAAGAAGTTCACATAAAAGTTAGGGAAAGTTAAAGAAACTACACTCTAGAGAGAATCACAAAATTTGATTTTGAGTTTGTCTGTGAACTTGCCATTGGCGTGAGTTAGGAGTTAGGCGTGAGGCCGGGCACAGTTGACATGGCTACAGTCTTGACTCTGCTGTGAGTCACACAATAGTCTACCATCGGGCACACGCAGTGCACAGACATGCGTGCAGACAAAACACTCACACGCATAAAGTAAATCTAGTATTTTTGGTTGTGAGCCTAATCTTTAGTGACTGAGCTATCTCTCCAGTCCCAAATAAATGAACCTAAAGAAAAAACCTTTAGTTGAATATTACTGCTATTGTTTACTTAGGGTTTCTATTGCTGCAAATGAAACACCGTGGCCAAAAAGCAACTTGGGGAGGAAAGGGTTTTCTTGGTTTATCCTTCCATATTGCGGTTGATCATTGAAGGAAGTCAGGGAGGAATCCAAACAGGGCAGGAGCTGGAGGTCTGTTTTCTTATAGGACCCAGCACCACCAACCCAGGGATGTCACCACCCACAATGCACCTGGTCTTCCTGCATCAATCATTAATTAAGAAAATGCTTTATAGCCGGATCTTATGGAGGCATGTTCTCAATTGAAGTTCCCTCCTTCTAGATAAACTCCAGCTGTGTCCGGCTGACAGAAGACATGCCAACGCACTTTCCCTTCTTCGTGCAATGCCTCAGCCTTTGTCGCTCATCTTGCAGGTGTCTGTCTTCCGTGGAGTTACAGAAGAGTTCTGACTTTGCTTATCTTAGTCTCCCAGTGATTCCGAGAGACAGGTAGTGCCTTAAGGTTTCACCGCTACGACAAAGTACCCAAGGAGATAAGACAGCACAGATTTATTTGGGCTTGCAGCTTCATGGTGAAGCTCAGTATATGGTCAGCTGCATCCCTGCTGAGTCAGAGAGAGAGCAGAAGGCCTTGGAGGATGGAGGCCTCTCCCCTCAGCTGCTACCATGCTGCCCGTTGCTCCCCAGCCACTCCCTTTGTCCTTGGCCCATGCCCTGTGGCATCCTCACCTGGTCATCCTCACACGTTACCATGTGAAGCCCGGTTTCCTCTCATGAGGGCATAGGGTTAGATCAGGGCTCACTCTGTGAACTCACTTAGCTCAGTCACCTCTTCCAAGGCCTCCAAATGTAATCATATTCTGAGGTGCTGAGGAAGGTGGGGGCTTTCACTTGTGACTATTGGGGATCATGACTGAACCTGGAACTCTAGAGCCTGAGAGTGAATGAGGCTGCAGGTGTTGGAGAAGGGGGGCGGGGTGACTGCTGGCGAACACGGTTCTTCCTGGGGTGATGAAAACCTTCAGAACTTGACTACAGTGACCACTGCACAGCTCTGCAAAGCCCCGCCGAGGCCCAGTGAATCATAGGCTTTAAAGGGTGCGTTTGAGTATAGGAAGTAAATGCCTCAACTTAAAAACTATTTTCAACTTATTTTATGTGCACTGGTGTTTTGCCTGAATATAAGTCTGTGTGAGGGTGTCAGATCCTGGAGTTACAGACAGTTGTGAGCTGCTATGTGAGTGCTGGAAATTGAACCCGAGTCCTCTGGAAGAGCAGTCAGTTCTTAACCACTGAGCCATCTCTCCAGCCCCTAAAAACCATTTTTAATTATGTGTATATATGTAACTCTGTGTGTGGTATATTCATGTGCACGCAGACAGAGGTCAGAAGGCATCGGATAACTCTGGAGCTGGAGTTACAGGTGCTTGTCAGCTGCCTGCCATGGGTGCTGGGTCCTCTGAATGAGCATACATGCTCTTAACCTCTGAGCCGTCTATCCAGATCCTACTCCAGCTTGTTCATCAGAGAACATCCTCCTGCAAGTTCATGTGATATAGGTGGTTGTGGGGAAAGAGAGAAGGAGGGGTAAGGATGGAATCATCAGACTGTCTTTCCAGGGCCCTGTGATAGCTGTCTGTGATGGTTGCTGGTCTCCTACAGAAGCCCCAACTCAGAATGCTCTGCCTCCATTGCCAGGGTCTTTGACAAACCACCTGCCAGGACTTCCTTCCACCATCCGGCACCCCTTAGTCCTGTTGCTGGGCTACAAAAATCAGAGCATCGCTTACTGCTAGGACCACAAAGCCAAGAAACAGAAGGAGCATGCTTAGAAGGAGGGGGCTGGGCTGGAGGCATCAGCCAGAGCCAGGCGGCTTCTGTTGCTGTTGTGCTTAGAAAAGCAATTCCCTTTCCAGCGGCATTCGGGAGGCTCGGAGTTGTCTTGCCCGCTTCCTCACCTTCTTTAACAGCTCCTGTTGTGTGCCCACCCTGTGCCTGAGCCAGCTCGGGAAGACGGCCAGTTTGCAGCATCAAGGAGCTGCTGTTCCCATGTTCCGAACTGCTTCCAAAGAATTGCTCGTGCATCTTTTTCTCTGGGGGCACATGTAGGCACGGGCAAGCTAAGTGTCCAGCACGCCACAGTATAAAACAATGTCTAGCTGTATGAAAAGAAGTTCTAATCCAAAATTTAATACGAATTCTTTTGTGACTCAGGGCGTCCCAGATTTTGAGAGACCATTCAAAAAAGCCAAAGGAAAGAAAAGCAGAGACAATCGCGCCCAAATGGAGGACACAGGGAAGGCAGCGCAGCAGATCTTGCCGGAACAGGTAACCACTGTTTGTGTTATTGTGAACAAAGAGAGTCAGTGTCGTCATTGATCTTCCTCTGTTTAATGTCTCCGTTCATATTCCGGCTGAGTAACCACGAGCGGCAGGACAGAGCGCTGTGCGATCGGAACACCAGCGAGGAGCTAATCTAGAGGATTAGAACTGCGAGAACATAAAACTATAACAAAGTTTTGTTTTGTTTTAAGTTACTCCCATCCCGTCATCCAGGGTCGCATGGTGAATTAAAATGCACCCAACGGAATTATATGGCAAGTCCGTGAACAAAGGCTCCTTGTTCTACGGCGCCCTCTGGTGGAGCACAGAGGAAGTATCGTATCTGAAGGGAGAGAAAACACTTGACTCCAACCAGGACCCAAAAGCTTCCCTCACCTCCACTCCAGCAACCTTGATACCAAGGAAAAAACGACGAAAATCTTCCTGTGTCCTGTGAATCCACCCTCGAGTTTCAAAGTCCAGAAACTTGAGATCTGTAGGAGAGAGATTTTGTTTACCTCAGGTGCACATCGAGGCCGGGGTTCTGAGTAGGACGACCCTTCCCACACTTCAGCATCCCCGCTAATGAGGGAGAGATGGCCAGGCAGGCCAGTTCGGGAAGACTTGGTAGAAGGAAATTAGTTTCTTTGACGGAGGCTGGCGGCCACTGAGGCGAGTAGGGGATACAGTGTAACATTAGTAGAGGCTGCTGGAGATGCCGGGCAGCACCCCAGCTGAAGGACACAGGGATAGTGCTAGGCATGCGGGGTTGGGGAGTCTCTCCATTGGGGCCCGGGAAGTACTGCTTCTCTCCTCCGCTGGGCTGGTGATATACCTGTGAAGCAGTACTTCCTTGTGCAGGCTCTGAGCTCCCTTGGTCGAAACGCTTGGGGACCCGTGCACTGGTATAGCCAGAAGAATGAGGGCTGGGAAAGACAGAAAGAAATGGAGCCACTGGGCCATCCCAGGAGCCTTGGGAGCTGCGCTGGTGTTACTGACAGGGAATGATCTCACACAGGAAGGAAACCATTTGACCCTCTTGGTACCTGAGACATTTGGAACCTCTGGGCACAGTCCGGAGGTTCCAGTTTTCTGTATCTCAGAGCTAACTAGATTTCTAGTTAAACATAATGAAGAAAATGCCCGCTTTGTTTTTTTATTCACAGATTAAAGAATTCTAATGAGAGATTTAAAAAAAAACCATAAAGCCTCCTAGTGTTGGTACTATAAAGATTATAGATTTGGTCTCCAGCACTACATGCCCAGCTCACAGCTCCTGGAAGCCCCCACACATGAACACACACTCACAAAGACCAAGAAGATATTTTTAAAAATTGCCAGACAGAAGCCAAGCTTTCATAGTGGATAGGGTGAACTATGCATGTGAGCTTCTAAATAAAGTAGCCCTCTATTTTAGTAATTTACTCTTTAGGCTGTGGGGATAGCTCAGGGGGTAAAGCATGGTCTTCACAAGTGTAAGAATGTGGGGTCTGGGGGCTGGAGAGATGGCCCAGCAGTTAAGAGCACTGGCTGCTCTTCCAGAGAACCCAGGTTCAATTCCCAGCACCCACATGGCAGCGCACATCTGTCTGTACATTCATTCCACCTCTGGCCCCCACATATGTGCATGCGCACCATTGAACTGCATGCACACAAACATGCACGCATGCATTCAGTATTTAATAAAGAGGAACAGGGCTGGAGAGATGGCTCAGCAGTTAAGAGGTCTTGCTGCTCTTCCAGAGGACTTGGGCTTGAGTCCCAGCACCCACATGGTGCCTCACAACCATCTTTACCTCCAGTTCCAGGGGCTCTGACACCCTCTCCTTTTGTCTCTGCTACCACGAGCAATGCAGGTTGGCACACAGATATACATGCAGACAAAACACCTTTCCATGGGGTTCTTATTGCTGTGGTAAGATGCCGTGGCCCAAACATCTCGGGGAGGGATGGGGTTCATTCCATCTTGCACTCCATCATGTAGGGAAGTCGCCGCAGGAAATCAAAGCCGGAATCTAGATGCAGAAACTAGAGCAAAAGTCACAGAGTGGTGCTGCTTAGGGCCTCGAATCCCACGACTTCTTCACCCTTTCTTATAGCGCCCAGGACCACCAGCCCAGGGGTGGCACTGCCTCCATCAGTCATCAATCAAGAAAATGCACCCGAGTCTTGCCCACAGGCCAATCTGATGGGGACGTTTCCTCGGTTAAGATTTCTTCCCCAAACGAGCCTAGCTTGTGTAAATTTGACATAAGCCAGAATGACACTCATACACATAACATTTTTTAAAATGAAAATACGGGAGGAGCAACTTAAAGACCTGGCCCAGGGTGGTCAACTGTGTACAGCTTGCCCTATCTCACCCAGGAGGTCCCTCTGAGAGCTGCTCAGGCTGGGGACAGGACTGCAGTCTAAAGAGCCACAGGAATAAAACAACAGCCACTGTAGCCTCCAGCCTCCCAACCTCACTGCTACAGCTGCTGTTGGCACAGGGACAAAATTACCTCAAGACAATGTTGCTAATGAAGGCATTCTCTGTAAGGGTACAGGATGGACGGTCACTAAAGTGTCATGCCTTGCAGGCTGGATGGTGAAACCGTGAGCAGAGAGGAGGGCTTCTGTGCCTGGGTTGGGGAGATCTCTAGAGCCTGGGGTTGCCACTCTAGGTGGCAGTGTGAGCCTGGGAGAGTGGGGCCTAGAAATGAGGCAGACTAAGGTCTCATGCAATAGCCAACTTTATTCAGAGCATCAGACAATTTATCCTCCAAGGGTGAAGAAGAGTCACTTGAGTAAAGGGTACAATCACGAGGACAGGCTGCATGCAGTAAAAACCGATGACAACAGCCAGTTGTAATGAACTGGCTCCTGTCTGCTACACCTGGGAGGGGCATGAAAACACATTCCGAGAACAATCCTGTGTTTTGAAGAAAATGAGGTCACAAGACTCTTGTCTTCTCGGAGCTTACACCTAAGCGCTCATAATTCTCCTCATAATTCTCTCCATTCTTGGACTGTGCTCAGACAGCCTTGTGCCAGGGGAGAGCAGGGTACAGCAGCCCAGACAATATCCGTGGAGAAACAGGAATATACTCATGTATGTTTGAGAGAGGACTCTGACTGGGGTGATCTGAGTGGGAAACCATGTGTTTGAAGGCGTGGAGCCCAGGTGGTGATGGTGTCTTGTGAATAGGAGCAGTGGGGCTGCGTTCTGGCGCCCAGCCACCCACACGGCTAGCTTTTGCCCCGAAATAATTACATGGAAACTCTATTCTTTTAAACACTGCTTGGCCCATTAATTCTAGCCTCCCATTGGCTAGCTCTCACATATTGATCTAACCCATTTCTAATATTCTGTGTAGCTCCACGAGCTGGCTTACCAGGGAAGATCTTAACCTGTGTCTGTCTGGAGTGGGAGAATCATGGCGACTCCCTGACTCGGCTTCTTTCTCCCAGAATTCTGTTCTGTCTACTCCGCCTACCTAATTTTCTGTCCTATTAGGGCCAAGCAGTTCTTTTTTAATTAACCAATGAAAGTAACAGATAGATACAAGACCCACCTCCATCGGTGTCTGAGAAGGCTGTGAGGGGCACAGCCTCGCTGGAGAAAGCACTTCATCCCGAAGCTGAAATTTGAGAGTGCATACCTTTGCCCTACTTTTGGTTTTCTCTCTGTCTCATGTTGTGAAGATGTGACCTCTCAGCTTCTAGCTGCCTGCCACGTGTTGCTATGCCTCCCCACCATGCTGGACTCTCCCTCTGGAACCGTTGGCCCAAATGAACCCTTCGTTATGTTTTCTCACGGCAACAGAAAAAGAAGCAACAAAGAAGGAAACTGGGAACTCGTGAAGACAGAAACCTGCAGGGAGCAAGGTGGAGGAGAAGGGGCTTGGCTAAAGGAAGGCACAGTTTTTCCCAAGTATGGAAAGGAAAGAACTCTATATCCAGATTCCCACCCCAGTGGGAATGCCCTCGGGAAACGAATGAGAAATCAAGATGGAAGGGATTCATGATTTTCTTTTTATAAGATTTATTTTTATTTTCTGTTTCTGGGTGTTGTGCCTATGTGCATGTCTGTATACCACCTGCATGCCTGGTGCCCAAAGAGGAGGCAGGGAGATTCCGGTGAGTTCGAGGCCAGCCTGGTCTACACAGTAAGTTCCAAGACAGCCTATCTTTCTTTCTTTTTTTTTTTAAATATTTATTATGTATATAGTGTTCTGGGCACCAGATGTCATTACAGATGGTTGTGAGCCATCATGTGGTTGCTGGGAATTGAACTCAGGACCTCTGGAACAGCTATCAGTTCTCTTAACCTTTGAGCCATCTCTCCATCCCAACCTCCTATGAAGACCCTGTCTCAACGCTCCCCTCTCCCCAAAAAGAATTTGACATTGATGGTCAAGGCCTAAGTGTGTTTCCTCTAATGTTGTGAATGGAGCATAAACGCCCATTCTCATCATTCTTATTCAGTGGATCACTAGCTCAATCATCAAAACACAGAACCAAACACCACAGAGACTGAAGAATAAAAATATTTCATCTGCAACTTACAAATAAAATCCTTAGTTACAAACCCAGAAAAGGTGCACAGGATCCTGTGTGCTGAAAGCTACAAGAGGCGAATGGGAGAAACCAAAGTCCGAGCAAATGGGAAGAGATGCTGCCTTAAACGGAAGGATCGCCAAGTTCAAGGGCGGAAGCTTACTTGCCGGGTCAGAGTATTCAGTAAGAGTCGGGCATGTAAGAAGTTGTTTAATTGACAGCTCTGGCCTGGAAAATGAGATTGACAACTTTATAAAGGGCTTGAGGGGGTGAGGGTGCTCTTCCCCCTCTGTTACCATGGACACAGCTCCTGAGAGGGCACAACACCAAGGAACCATCTTGGAAGCAGAGGGCAGTTTTCCTTAGGTTCACACCTTGACTTTGGGCCAAGGTGTAAGCAATACAAAGAAGTTTGTGCCTGGTCTATGGAGATTCATTACAGCAGCACCACCAGGCCGAGACCAAAGCTGGGGTAGAGAAGGTGTCTGCTCTGCCTAGACAGGCGCAATGCCAGCCAGTCATTCTGTAGGTGGAATTAGAGAGTATTCCAAAATGTACGGGGCTAACGAGACCAAGCCCATTTTGAAGAGGAAGTCTGAGGCAGCAGGAGGTGGTCTGCCTGCTTTCAACAAGAAAATTATAATAAAGCTTCACAGTGAAGACTGCACAGTGCTGAGGGAGAGGAGAACACAGACGGGCAGGAAGAAAGGACTTGGCAGTGAGCCAGCATGGGCAGCGTTAAAAGCGGGCCTGGGGAAAATGTATGCTAGGTGAGCATTCTACCACCACTGAGCCACACTCCCTGCTCTGCCCAATCAACTGTTCCCATGGTTACAGACAGTTGTGAGCTGCCACACGGGTTCTGGGAATTAAATCAGGTCCTCTTGGAGGAGCAGCCAGTGTTCTTAACCTCTGAGACATCTCTCCAGCCCCAGATTGCTAATGAGATGTTGAGTTCTATGTTTTGGAAATTAGCCCCTGATCACGTGGAAGGTTTACAGCTGACTGCTGGTTCCTTGTCTGGGACCAAGGGCTCCAGTAGCAGCTCCAGTCTGAGATCCCTGTTAGGAACAAGGAAGACCCTGCACATCTGAGAGAACAGTAGGCTTGGGCACCCCGGTCTTCACTGCGGCTCTTTCCTAGCAGGGACCCCCAAGCTGCTGCTGGGTACCAGGCTGGATCCCTCAAGCTCACCCTCAGGAGCACACTCGAGTTTGTGAAGCCCTACTGGGGCAGGGTGGGTAAGTAAATACAGTTCCCTGGAGGCTTCACAAAGTTTACACCTTTCCAAAAGGCCATTGATGTGGATATCACCCCTCAAAACCCCTGGCTCTGGAGGCCGGAGGCAGTCCCCAGACTCAAACTCCTTCCCTCCACTGGGCTCTCCCAGCTGCCCCCCACCCCTGCCACCGTCCCCACCTTGATGGGATTAAAATACCCCCATAGCTTTCTGTTGAGAAGACTCGGTGTCAAATGTCACCATCCTTGCTGGAGGCTGATTAACATTTGATTAATATGCACATAAAATGTTGTCTGAGCCCAAATACACAAGTTGAGAAATCAAAGAGTACCCTTCACACCCTTTTCTGGCTTCGTCCTGAACGTTTATTTTGTTTGAAACAACTTCCTTGATTTCCTTCCTAAAAGAAAGGGAGATCTCCATTTTAAAGTGAAGCCCCCCCCCCCGCAACACACACACACACACACACACACACACACATCTCCAGCCGGTTCCGCCCCCATAAGCTTGGAGGCTCAATCAGCCCTCCCTGAGTCCCTCTCCACAGCTCTGGGTGAGAGCTGTGTATCTTACCCAGGAAATTTAGAAGCTAAGAAGGGCTGGTGTTTGGCTGGGAACTACAGTAAAACCTAAGTGATGCTTATGGGTTTGGGCTGTGTTACGTGTGTGTGTGTTGTGTGTGTGAAATAATTACTAAACTACAGTATGCTTCCAATTGTGTTCCCATGAGTAAATGTCAAAGATCTTTAACAGAACGCTTGTGGATATAAAGCGTAGGTCTCCGACTGGGAGCTCCATCTATGACTGTTTGAAAACGCTACCCACAGAGAGCACGGGGAAAGAGGGGCTCGAGGGGCTCCTGTTTTAAGAGCTTGATTACACTAGCAGACTCCATTGACTGATAACCGGCGAATGCTTCCAAGGCAGCAGAAGGATTTGTTCGGGTGACAGGTTGCTTCTGAGACAGCCCTATCGGAGACTTAAAGTAAGAACAACTTGTTGAGGGATTTGATTTTCTCCACTCCTGACCAAAACAGTGAAAATAGGAAAAACAAAGAAAAGCAAAAACAAAACACTTTTGAAATCCAACAAACTTTGAAAATATTTCCCCTCCACTTCTTACTTTGCAACAAAGCCAGGGAGAGTCCAGGAGTCGGCTGTGGGCTGAGGAGGGGAGATCCCAGCCCAGATATTCTGCGTGGTAGGCTTCAGAGATGAGGACTTTCTGGAATAGTACTTAATTTCATTCACTAAATCCATCTGTTGTTTTGCAAATGAGCGGTGAGTGGAAGGCGCTTTCACGGGTGTGTTTACCCCAATCTGGTGGGGACTTCTCATCCCTCCCTGGTCTAATTAGGCCCTGCTGGAATTTGTTTGTTTGTCTTTGAGACAGGGTCTGGCTGTGCAGCTCTGGCTAGCCTGGAACTCTTCATTCTCCTGCTTCCTGCCTTCTGTGCCGGGACCACAGGCATTAGCCACCTAGTTTATGTCAGTGACCTTCTCAATCTTTCCCCCACTTCATTTTCCTCATTGAGACGCATCGTGTAAGGAGGAGGTGTGCTGGGGTACGGGGGAGGGGGAGATGTGGACCATGGAGTCTATGGGGCTCCCTCTCTCACTCCACACTTTAGCAATGGGACCGGAAGGTCAGGTTTTCCTGGCTCTTCCCAGATACTAAGGAGTGATGGTGGGCACCACCCCCAAAGACATCCTTAAACTTGACTTTTGAGCGACAGACTTCAGGCCATTATTTCACAGGGGACACAATTAGTGTGAAAGTCCCAGTTGAGTTGACAGATGAACAGGGTTTGAGGGCCCTGGTGTCCCGCCTGGCTGGAGGAGGAAGGACAGAAGTAGATCCCAGAGCTGGATAAGGATGCAAGAAGAAGGAGGGTTTGTGTTTTGTTTTGCTTTCCATTCTAATATTTCAAATTTGGTTTTAATTTTGGGAGAGATGATACTAGGAGTAAAACTATAGGACCTTCTGCACAGGCTCACATGCTCTGCTGAGCTCAGTCCTTGGCCTGGGGCTTTAATCTTAGACAGGAGAACTAAGTCTAATAAAGATTTATTTATATATGTGCATAAGTGTTTTGCCTAAATATATATAATATATATACACAGACACACACACACACACGTACGTGTATACAACGGTGGAGGTCACAGGAAAATTTAGGGGATTGGGCTGTCTCTTTTCCACGTGGATCGAAAGTCAAACTCGACAACAAACATTTTTTACTCATCGAGCCATCTTGCAGGCTCCCCCCAAAGTGCATTTTTTGGTGTTGTTTGGTTTTGCTTTCGAGACAGGATTTCTCTGCCCTGGCTGTCCTGGAACTCACTCTGTAGACCAGGCTGCCCTTGAACTCACAGAGATGTGTGCTCCACCACTACCCCACCCAAAGTACATTTTTAATTTGCATATTATTTATTTGTTTGTTTGTTTCGGACAGGGTTTCATGTGTAGCTTTGGAGCCTATCCTGGAACTCGCTCTGTAGACCAGGCTGGCCTCGAACTCACAAAGATCCGCCTGCCTCTGCCTCCCAAGTGCTGTGATTAAAGGTGTGCGCCACCACTGCCCAGCTAATTTGCTCATTTAAATGATGGAAGGGATGTTGATTTTTGCCTGTTTGGGGAACACGGTTTCAGGCTTCCCCAAAGACCATTAGAAAGATTTTGGCCTATAATGAAAACAACTTTCCTACTTTATGAAAGCCAGTGAAATGTAAAAGAGGTAAATGTGAAAAAATTCTTGCAACTGAACTGATACTAGTGGACAGACAGAACTATTCCAGCTTGTTCTCAGCAACAGTACCATATACATTGTTACACAGCAGCAGGCTGTGATAAGCTGCCGAGCCTGGGGCTGCAGAGGGCAGGTGTCAATCTGCTTTCCCCAGAGCCCCTGCTTCAGAAAACCCTGGGGCCAGAAAGTGGAACCAGCAGACGGAGGCCGAAAACTGCAATCCCAGAGCCTCTAATTGACACTGTTCACAAAGCTGAAAACAGTACCCACACAAATAAAAAATAAACATGGCAGGGCCTGGAGGGGCGCTCAGAGGTGAAGAGCACACGCTGCTCTCGCCGAGGACCCGGCTTTGGTTCCCAGCATTTGTTTGGTGGCTCACAACTGTCTGTAACCGAAGTTCTAGGAGATCCAATAGACATACACGTGGTACATGCATGCAAGCAAAACAAAGTAAAATAAATAACTCTAAAAACTCTATACATGACAAAGATTTAATGACTCAAATTGGTTCTTGGACCCACAAACTATGGGCCATGCTGGTGATCTCAGACCCACAAACACTTGGGCTATGCCAGTACTCTCCGTCATCTTCCAGATTGAGACAGTAAGGCCCTATTCTTAAGATACCAACCACATATTGAGTTATAGAACATAGGGAGAGACTGGAGAAACAGGTCCATGGTTAAGAGCACTCCCCTTGGGGGCTGAAGAGATGGTTCAGCCATTAAGAGCACTGACTGTTCTTCCATAGGTCCTGGGTTCAATTACCAGTAACCACATGGTGGCTCACAACCATCTGTGAGATTTGATGCCCTCTTCTGGCCTACAGACAATACAAGCAGGCGGAACACTGTATACATAATAAACAAATCTTTAAGAAAAAAAAAACTTTTTTAAAAAATAAAAAGTACCCCGCTCTTCCAGTTAACACTCATACCACTGGAACTCTAGCTCCAGGGAATGCGTCATCCTCTCTGACATCCACAGGTTTGCACACATGTGGTCACTGCACACATGCGGTCCACAGACATACATGCAAGCGCTCATACATAAAATAAAATACATCTTAAAAAACCATGGAGAACTCATGCTGGTACTAACTTGGAAGGTTCATCCCTCCTGGCTGTCACGGAGGGGAGGTGCTATTCATACCCACAGGAGAAAGGTAATCACTCATCTTAGGCAGCTGAGAACCCTGCGAGCCGTAGTAACGACTGCCCTGGCAAGACAAGACCACGGGTGCAATCCTGGAACAGATGCTGTGTTCGGGGGTGACCAACCATTTTCTGATTGGATTTAAGGTCTACTCCACCAACTGAAACCCGTATCTTGGAGCCATTGTTAAATTCCTGTGTTTTAGGTTTGAGTTCAGTTAGAGTCAGTGTATCAGGAATTCCATTACAAATTGGTAGTAATGTTGAGTGAATGGCACATGAAATATGCAAATGAAAATATACTCGAATTTGTTTTTATTGAGCAAAATGAGCTGTCAGGACCGTGAAAGTGGAGGCAAGTGTGCACACACTCACCCTGGGACCCCAGGGGCCAGCAGACTTGATTAGCAGGAAGAAACACCCTTTACCACAGGTCCTGCTGGAGTTGTTTAAAGGGATTTGTGGTCTTCAAATTTGACTAAAGTATTTATGACGATCTCTCTACTTAGATGACACCTCCTTCTAACAAGTTCCAGGTAGTGCTAAGAGAACATCTGCACAAACATCTAAGAGCGGTCTGAAACGTATCCTCAGCTGGCTCTCCCACGTACCTTCAGAGCCATCTAGGGAAGGGAATTAATTCCTAAGCCCCCCTCTGTGTGTGGTCTGGGGAAATGACTTGGAGAACGACCTGTGAGGTTGCGCTGGATACCAGGGATGGCCGCTGGGTGTCGCTGCTGCGAGGATCAGAAGGTATGAGGACCAGCAGCTCTCAGGATGCTTGGAACGTGGGCAAGTGGTGCCCCCCGCCCCCACCGCACGTCCTCGCCCCAGAACCTGCAGGAGGCCGGGACGCACCCCTGCCGTAGAACGCCAGCCCAACGCCCAGGAGTAGATGATATGAAATTTCAGACAAGCCAGTGGTCCTTTGAGCAGCTTGGAAGCACGTTTTACAACTTGCGGAACATTTGGGAAGTCAAATGACTTCCTTTAAAACGAGAAACAATTTCAGCAGACTCTGGAAGGTGGGCTGAACACCCCTGGTCTCCCACCGTGGCCAGCCAAGGTTGAGGGTGGGAGGCAGGCCGGTAGCCCTTTACCTTGAAGTTGGGAGCCCATCTGCCCCCAGCAACTGCGGGTCCCGAGAAGAGATCACAGCATCCCAGGGCCCTTCTTGTTATCCCTAGCGACACAAACTTGAAGGCGGAATCTAAAAAGGGAACCGGTGGAGACTACAAACGGGTTTATGGCCTGCCAGCAGGGCTCTGGGATCCAAATTGCCGGGAGAGGCAGTCCCTGGTGGTTTTGGCCGGGCGGGTGCGCAGGGCCCTGCGGTGCGCTCATTAGCGCCCACTCTGCTTAATGGCTTCCTGTGGCTGCTTGTTTACTTCTGTGCCCGCGGCTTTGTTCCTGGACCTTGCTTGCCTTGCTCACCACTTTTCTTCGCTTGTTTGCAGGCACAGCCCGAAGGCCCTCCAGCATTCCCGCCCAAGGCCTCAACCCGGTTCCCTTCAAGGTCCAACACCTACCTGGTAAGACAGGACCCCCGGTGTGCGGTTCTCTGAGCAGGAGCAACACACCGGACTCCCAAAGGCCCAGGAGAGCGGCACCAGGTCCCCTGCCGCTCCAGGCCGACCTTTGCCACAAGGCTCTCCAGCAGAGACAACCGCCTGTCACCTACCTGCTCAGGAGCTGGGGACAGGAAACCCAAACCCTATACATCCCTGGGCCTCTGAGCCTGGCTCTAAGACTTGCGATGGCAGGAATTCCCTTAGCCCTGGGTTCTTTAAGTATTTCCTGCAGAGGGGTAAGAGGTCTCCCCTTACAGAGCCACTGCCTGAATCTGAGACTGTCCAGTCTCCACAGAAAACCAGATTAGCTGACCTCCCATTTCTGCATCAGAAGTGAGAGCCGGGTGGGGACAGTGTCCGTGGAACAAGCTGCATTTTGATCAACCAGAACAATTCCCTAGCTAGAGGGCAGTGCGTGGCCGATTTTATTTTACTCTTGGGTTTGTGAAATCCCAGGACACATTGTTTTGCCTGCGCTGGGCCCCTGCATGTCCCCTGCAGGGCATCTCTTGTGTAGGTGTCATGAACTCAGGCTAAGCTCTGTGTCTGCCAGGTACCAGGAGAGACTCACTTACCTAAGGCTACCCAGGAAGTCAGGGCTTAACCTCTGGGTGCAGAGTGACTTCGGAGGAATGGCCTTTCCCTCAGGATCACATACAAAAACCTCTGACAACTAAGTACACGAGTGCTTTTGCCCTTTCCCAAACTGGGTCTCTGAGACTCTAGGAGGCCTCTCCTCAGCCAAGTGTTGGAGGCAGCTGTTCCTCTATATGTCAGAACTGGCCAGAGACGGATACTTGTATCTATGTAGCAAAATTATATTTGAGAGAGGGTGAGTCCTGAGGCCGCCTTTCTGCTAAATTGGCAAGTGTATCGTGCCTTACAGCTAACAGCGTATTCCTATGTGGCAATTAGGATAGAGGATGGCGGTCACACAGGACAGCAATGACCTTCCTCCTGATGCCCAGACCGGCCCTCCTCCCACGCAAGAATCTGCTAGGGTCAACTTCTGGCTACTACTAATTAGCCTTTAAAAAAAAAAGAAAGAAATTGGACTGCCTGCCTTCTGATTGTTTCCTTTAACTGTGGAAATGCAAATGAATGCACAGAGTTTTTGGACAGAAAACTTGAAACATGTGATGGGTGGTATTAATTCTGTGTCAATTGTGACATGGACGCTGAGCTGAGGTAAGCCAAAGTCACCCAGAAGGCACTCTGGTGTTTAGAAACAGGATTGCCATTTTCACTCATCCTAGGGTTTGCCTTTAGAAACGTCAGAGTGCAGTGTGTGTTTATTTATATACCCATTCTCTTTGAAAATAAGATTACAGGGTTGCAAAATGAGCTGACCAAAAGTGGGATTCTGAAGAACATGACTGACCATGAGGATTTCTGGAAGCTGGTTCAGGAGGAAGATCTTGGCGTGGGAATTAAAGAAAAACTCGAGAAGATAAGATTTAAGTGTTTGTATATTTCTTTTCTCTCCACACTGGGGATGTTTGTTGTTACCTTTAGCAGACGGCTCTAGGAAGTGACCTGTGGTCTGGCTTTCAGCTGTGATCAAAGATTTAAACGCTGTATTGATTTCTAATAACGTTAGTAAGAAGACAAAGGTTTTGGTGATAAAATAAGCACCAGGAAGGAAAAGTGGTTAAGGTGGGTAAGGTTTTCCTTTCTGTCAAGTCAGCAGAGCTGGCACTGCCGGGAACCGGGCCCCGGGGAAGGAGAATTACTGAGTTTTTCCCCCTGGATCTTGCCAGGGCTTCCCACCTCTCTCACCAGAGTGAAGAAATTCGTTTTGATAACTATTCACTGTTTACTTCTTGCTAAGAACCGAGTGTGCGGTTATGTGACAGACGGGTGGAGTGCCGGAGGGGAGGATGCTTTGCCTGTGTCTGTGTGCGCAGTGCCTGGGAGGGAGAGACTTGCTGAGGGTGGACCAAATGACGCAGGGTGGTATAGCTTTCAACAGTGAGCTGTTTGTCCATCTTCCATCAGGACTGAAGTCTGGGGAAACCCATAGGCTGTAAGTCTTTCTGCATGAGCACAGAAAGCCATGCGGCTTGGGCAAGCAGTTTAAACAGTTCACAGGAGTTAGAGTTCACAAACGGTTTTCACTGTTGAAAATGCCTTTGGGTGAAGGTAAAAAAAATGCATTTCCAAGGTCAATTTAGAAGTGTGACTGATGTCAAAGCTGTTCATGGCCCTTAATGATTTCCATATTTCATAGATCCATATTTTATAAAAGAGACGTGTGGGGCTGGGGCTGGGAAGTTGACTCAGCTGTACTAGCAAGAGGGCCTGATTCAGTCTCCAGACTAGGTCATGTAAAAGCCAAGTGTGGAAATAGCACAGAATCCCAGCCTCAAGGAGATGGAGACCAATAGGGATCAATGCCCAGTCAGGCTGGCTGAGCTGGTGAGCTCCTGGGCACTGAGAGACCTATCTTAAAAATAAGGTGTGTGTGTGTGTGGGAGGGTGGTAGAGAGAGCACTAATTGTTCTTCCAGAGAACGGGGTTTCAATTCCCTGCACCCACATGGCAGCTCACAACTGTCTGTAATTCCAGTTCCAGAGGATCTGATACCATGGCAGGACAGCAATGCTTATGAACAAAACAAAACAAAGCAAGGTGGGGAATGTTTGAGGCAGATCTGTGGCCTTCACACCTGCCTGTATACATGCATGCACTCACACACACACGCACGCATGCACACACACACGCACGCACGCACACACGCACGCACGCACACACACACACGCACGCACGCACACACACACACGCACGCACTCACACACACGCACACACACGCACGCATGCACACACACACACGCATGCACACACACACACACGCACGCACACACACACACACGCACGCACGCACACACACACACACGCACACACACACACGCACACACACACACACACGCACGCATGCACTCACACACACACACGCACGCAT
>JABTXL010020138.1:4399931-4411151 GCA_025134845.1 Neodon shergylaensis | reverse complement strand
TCTTTTCTTTTCTTTTCTTTTCTTTTCTTTTCTTTTCTTTTCTTTTCTTTTCTTTTCTTTCCTTCCTTCCTTCCTTCCTTCCTTCCTTCCTTCCTTCCTTCCTTCCTTCCTTCCTTCTTTCCTTTCTTTATTTTTTGGTAAGGAGAGGTTTGAGACAGAGTTTCTCTGTGTAGCTTTGGAGCCTGTCCTAGAATTCACTCTATAGAACAGGCTGGTCTCGAACTCACAGAGATCCACCTGCCTCTGCCTCCTGAGTGCTGGGATTAAAGGCGTGCGCCACCACTGCCCGGCAGAGCTGTATTTTCAACATTAAGCAGCCAGTCTCAACATGAAGTCACACTTTTCCTGCATATAGGGTAATGAACATTTATACAATTACAAATTTGACTTGTTGATAACGCTTCAATCTCTCTCTGCAGTGATGAACCCCAGGCCCTGGCCGCCAGCTGCTGAAACCAGGAGGCTGGCCAGCACTGATCAAGACCGTGGGGGCCGCCAGGGGGCCCAGGTAAGAGTCCCTCTGGGGATGGAAAATGCGCCTTCTGATGCAATGGGTTTTTGGGTTTTTAATTTTTTTTCATATTGAAAAATGTTTGACATCTACATTTTGAGATATTTTTGTTATTTAGCAGTAAAATATCCATTTGAACAAGTAGTTGGCGTGGCATGCAATTTTAGATTCCTATTACATGAAAAGCAGTGTTTTTATATCCCCGATCTAACTTCACTGAAGAAGGTGCAACAAAATGGCAGACTCGATTCCCACATTCCTGGTGATCTCAGGAGAAACACCAGGGGACTGAACAACTTGGGGAGAGGGCTGGGTTACCAAGACAACCAGTTACTGCTTGCATCACTATGACCAAAGCAATGAACACAATGGAACAGAAGGCATGTTTACTGTGACTCTCAGTCCACTGTGGCAGGGAGGGCATGGCGCTCATGCCTGTGGGAGCATGTGCTGAGATGGCCCCATCATGGCAGAACAGGAAGCCGACATCAGCTGGACCCATGGGAACCTTCAGAGGCCCATGCCTAGGGGACCGTACTTCCAAAAGCCAGATAGCACTTTCCCAAATGGTCCACAGCCTCCCCAGCAATGCCACCAGCCAGGGAATGAGTACCTAAGATGCGAGACTCTATTCAAACTGCAACAACTGGAAGCAATGTTTTGGCGAGAAAGAAAATGACTCATTTTTTATTCTATAAAGTCACAGTGTAATCAATTCAGGAAGCCTTGCTATCAGAGCATGGTTGTTGGGGTTGGAGGAACACTCAGTGGTTAAGAGAACTTGCTGTTCTTCCTGAGGCTGTTAGTTCAGCTCACAACTGCCTGTAACTCCTACTTCAGGGGATCTGATAACCTCTGGCCTCCATGGGTACTGCACACACACACGCACACGTGCACACGCACATACATGCACACATACATGAACACACACGCACACACATGTGCAAATGCACACGCACACACTCACGCGTGCACACACCCATGCACACACACATACACATGCACACATATACATTCACGCATGCACACACACACAAATCTTAAAGGAAACTGAAAGTAGGCTTTTTGTGATCTCACAGGGTCTGTGTTTTGATGAGGAAGGGCTGTTCTTTGGAGTTCAGGCTGCTCACATGAGCTGGACTGAGTCCTTGCCTTAGTGAGACACTTGGCTCTGTGATATGGGATTCCCCTCTGCATGCTATGAACACCATTGGTTAATAAAGAATCTGCTTTGGGCCTATAGCAGGGCAGCATATGGCAAGGAAAATTCGAACAGAGATAGAAAGAGAGTAGGCAAAGTCAAGGAGATGCCATGTAGCTGCCAAAGGAGACAGCTGCCAGTTGCCAGCCAGAACTTTACCTGTAGGCCACAACCTTGTGGTGATACACAGCTTAATAGAAATGGATTAATTTAAGATCTAAGAGTTACTCAGGAATATGCCTAAGCTTTTGGCTGAACAGTGTTGGAATGAAAATAGATTCTGTGTGATTATTTGGGTCTGAGAAGTGGAGAAACGAGCAAGCAGTCTCCGACTACAGCTCCGCCTCTGTCCAGTCCTCAGCTCCATGGCAGGACACGAGGCTGCTGATCTGATCCACCACAACCTGCCAGTCCCCCACCCAGCCCTGCTATTCTGTGTATCTCCACCCCTTCCAGCTAGGTGATTCCGTGATAAGGAGCCTCCCCATCCAGGCAGAGGGCCATAGTTTGGATATTAAAGCCTGAAGGCTCTCAGGAGTCAGTGTGGATCATGGATGCATGTCCAGGCTGTGCTGGGTCAATGGTATTTCAGTATTGGGTTTTGTTTTTTGTTTTGGTTGTGGAATTTTTTTTTTTTGAGACAGGGTTTCTCTGTGTAGCTTTGGAGCCTGTCCTAAAACTTACTCTGTAGACCAGGCTGGCCTGAAACTCACACGGATCCACCTGCCTCTGTCTCCTGAGTGCTGGGATTAAAGGTGTGCGCCACCACTGCCTGGGTTTTAATTTGTACACTTATCATGATGATAACGGCGAAGTCCAGTCCTGGGGAAGGAAACCTGAGTTTGACTTTTGACCTTGCTCCCTAACTGGTAGTTTGGGCAGGGCATTAACCTCTTTCAATTCTTCCTCTAGAGAGGCACACTTACAATGTCTATTTAAGAGGTCCTCATAGGTGGGCCCACAGGCAAAGGTCCAAGTCCCGATTGCTCCGAGGGGAAACGTGAAGCCTGAGTGCTGCTGAGAATATTTTTTTCCACCACAGATAGTTGTGTCAACTTCTATTTTTCTTTCTGAGATAGAGGCTTGCTGCACAGCCTAAATTGACCTCAAACTTGCAATCCTTCCGTCCCAGGCACTCAAACCCTGGGACTAGAGATGTGTGCCACCATGCTTAGCTTGAAGAGTCTTACCAACTTAACGTGTTGTGTTTTGAGCTTCTCTACTGGGAAGCTACTTCTGTCCAAGAGGGAGCCAACATACTTAGACACATTCTTTCCACTGTGCCCAGCCTGCAGGCAGTGCTGAGCCACGGTCTCGTGGGAAGACTGCTTCACACACAGGTGCAAGGAGCACCCCATTTTCGGTTTGCTACACAGACCGTCTCTGGTGGGGAGGACAGTCCGTCAGATGGCTGAACTTGGCTGAGAGTTTAATTTACAGTCAATGGTTTAATTTACTTACCGACTGCATTCACCGGGGAGGACAGAGGACCCTTCACTGTAGATTCCAGATCTGCCCAGCAGTTTTGAAACAAATTAAGCCTTACACACAGTTCAGGAAAGGCACTTTTCTCGATTGGGGGTAGAAACGGGCAGCTGTCGAAGGCAATCTTCATCTTTATCATCTTTGTAGAAATGTCAATATGATGGGGTTCGGGTAGGTGTGGGGGAGGGGACTGGGTTTAAGTGAGGTCAGGATGAATGTCCTCATAAAAGGGTCTTGGGGGGGGTGCTGTCCCTCCTACATGTGAGCACTTACTAGAGGAGGTGACTGTCTCCATTCCTAGGACCTGCTGTTCTGGCTCCAAGTATCTCACTTCCTCCTTTTGGGTCATGAGAAAATAGATTCTTACTATTTAAACAATCCAACCTGTGATATTCTGTGATAGCAACCCGAGCTAGCCTGAACTAAGACAATAATATTCCAGTATATGCATTGCACAATTTCTTCTTTATCTTGGGTAGCTTCAGAGACCAGAGCGAGGATCCATGGGAAGACATCAGAAAACTAAAGTTCAGATCAGTGTGAGTGATGTTGATCTGAGCCACAAACATGGGTCAATACGACCAATATGACTCAGGAAGGGTCACAATGCTTCCGCTAACTCAGGATGTATAAGAGCTGAGAGCAGAACAGAAGCAGCTAGAAAAGTGAGCCTACATCCCTCTCTTGACAGCTATCAGTCACCTTTAGCTCTAGGAATGGGGCCTTCTGAGATGGCATGTCAACTGGTGTCATTGTGTGGGTCTCGCCTAGGTAGCCATATTGTTGAGATGTCATGGGTGTGGCCTCCATGTCATATACCGAAGACAGGTTTGCAGCAGACACCCTAGGCTTCTGCCTCTTCCAAGCTTTCCACGCCCTCTCCTGCCATGTTCCCTGAACCTCCAGTGTAGGGCTTGTGTTGTAGATATACCAGCTGGTGCTGGTCAGTTATTATTTTAGCCAGTTGTGGGTTTCAGGGTTAGTCTTCATTTTTTGATAAGATATATTTTTAAATGCTGTATAATTAAGGAATTAGTTTTTTAGATTTTTAAAAGTAATTTACATGTGTGTGTGTTTTGCCTGCATGTATGTCTCTGCATCAGGCGTTTGCCCACTGCTCACAAAGGCCAGAAGATGTGTTGGGTCCCCTGGAACTGAAGTAGGATGCATTGTTAGCTGCCATGCGGGTGCTGGGAATCAAACCCCATGTCCACTGGAAGAGCAGCTAGAGGGTTTTTTTATTTAATTTGTTTATTTTACATCCTGACCACAGTTTCCCCTCGCTTCTCTCCTCCTGTTCCCTCTCCTGAGCTCCCCTCTGCCCCAACCCCACCCATCCACTCCTTCCCTGTTTCTGTTCAGAAAAGGAAGGCCTTCCATGGATATCTACAGAATGTGACCTGTCAAGTTGCAATAAGACTAAGCTCCTTCCCTTTGTATAAAGGCTGAGCAAGGCAACCCAGTCTGAGGGATAGGTTCCCAAAAGCCAGCCAAAGTGTTCGGGGCAGCCTCTGCTTCCATTGTTGGGAGTCCCACACGTAGATGATGCTACACAATTGTCACACATATGTAGAGGTCTAGGTCAGTTCCTCGCAGGCTCCCTGGCTGTCAGCTCAGACTCTGTGAGCTCCTATGAGCCCAGGTTAGTTGATTCTGTGGATTTTCTTATGATGTCCTGTTGTAATAAAGGCGGCTGGCTACGTTCCGCCACCCACACGGCTAGCTTTGTACCCAAAATATTTACACGGAAACTGTATTCGTTTAAACACTGCTTGGCCCATTAGTTCCAGCCTCTTATTGGCTAGCTCTTACATATTAATCTAACCCATTTCTAATAATCTGTGTAGCCCATGAGGTGGCTTACCAGGGAAGATCTTAACCTGCGTCTGTCTGGAGTGGGAGAATCATGGCGACTCCTAGACTCAGCTTCTTTCTCCCAGCATTCTGTTCTGTTTACTCCGCCTACCTAATTTTATGTCCTATTAAAGGGCCAAGGCAGTTTCTTTATTTAACCAATGAAACAACAGATAGAAAGATGACCCTCCTCCATCAATGTCCTTGACCCCTCTTGTTCCTCCAATCTTTCCTCTCTTCAGCAGGATTACCTGAGTTTGGCCTAATGTTTGGCTGTGGGTCTCTGCATCTGTTTCTATCAGTTACTGGATGAAGACTTTCCGATGACAATTGGGGTGGGCACCAGTCTATGGGTGTAGCAGGATGATATTGGGCATTGTTCCTTGGGCTTTCTTTTTCTCGGATCAGGTGTGGTTTCTATGCTAGGTCTCTGGATCGTCCAGCCTCTAGGTCCTGGCCCTCCAGGCAGTGTCGGGGATGAGCTTTCTCTCATAGTATGGGTCTCAGACTGGAACCGTCACTGGCTGGCCACTCCCTCAATCTCTGTGCCACCCTTACCCCCAACACATCCCACAGGCAGGACAGATATGTAGGTAGAAGGTTATATGGCTGGGTTGGTTTCCCATTTCCTCCCTTGGAAATCTTGCCTGATCACAGGAGACAGCCAGTTCAGTCTACGTATCTCCTATTGCTAGGCATCTTAGGTGGGTCATCTTGTAGATTCCTGGGAGTTTTTCCTGCACCAGGTTTCTACCTGACCCCCAAATGCCCCCCTTTTCCAGTCATCTCTTTTAGTACTCTCCCCGCCACCCTCCCAGGGAGACCTAAGCATCCCCCCCTGAGCCCTCCTTGTGACCTAGCCTTTCTGAATCTGTGGACTGTGCCTGGTTATCCTTTCCATATAATATCCACTTATAAGTGAGTACACACCATGCTTGTCTTTCTGAATAGGGGTTACCTCACTCAGTATGATTTTTCCTAGTTCCATCCATTTGCCTTCAAATTTCATGATATCTTTGTTTTTAAGACCTGAGTAATATTCCATTGTGTAAATGTGCCATACTTTTTTTTTATCATCAGTTGAAGGACATGTAGGTTGTTTCCATGTTCTGTCTATTACAAGTAAAGCTGCTGTGGACATGCTGAGTAAGTGTCCTTGTGGTATGTTTGAGCATCCTTTGGGTATAGTTGGGTCTTGAAGTCTATTGATTTCCGATTTTCTAAGAAACTACCATATTGATTTCCAGTGTGCTCCCCTTGCTCCACATCCTCTCCAGGATAGGCTGTCGCTTGAGTTTTAGATCTGATAGGTATAAGAGGGACTCTCAGAGTTCTTAATCTCTAAGCCATCTTCTTAATGATTTATTTATCTTTATTTTATGTGCATTGGTGTGTGTTTTGCCTGCCTGCATGTCTGTGTGAAGGTAGCAGATCCCCTGGAACTGGAATGTAGGTGCTGGGAATTGAACCCTGGTCCTCCGGAAGAGCAGCCATTGCTCTTAACCACTAAGCCATTTCTCCAGCCCCCTGGCCCCAGAGAATTTTTTTAAATGAGTGTTTTGCCTGCATGTATGTAAGAACACCAGTTACATGCAGTATCTGCTGAAGCCAGAAGAGGGTGTGAGGTCCTCTGGAAATGGATACACAGACATTTCTGAACCTGTGAGTGGGTTCTGGGAACCAAACCTAACCCTGGAGTCGGCTAACTCATGATCCTCCTGTCTTAGTAACATGTGATAACTAAAGGGCGGTGGAGAAGACTCTGGAGAATAAACCACAGTGATTAGTGTCCTGGGTAAGTGGTTGACACGAGGAAGCCTGGTCCCCATGGGAGGCGGTGAGACTAGGCCTGGTGGGAGATCAACAGCATTCTTGGTTAATCAGAGCCCTCAGTCGGGGCAGGGGTGAGCCTGAAACTTTTAGCAGACTCACTCTAGAGGTGAGGAAAGAGTTCATGGAAGAAGATACCAGATAACCACTGATATAGAGCTGGCCCTGGATCCAAACCCACCCTATCCCTAAAGCCCATTCCCATGAGCTGGGGATTACAAGGTTCGCAGGGCAGTGCATGCGGGAAATGTCCCATGAACAACAACTGTGAGTTTATGGATTCCAACAATTTACTATTTATTTTTAAGGATACATTTTATTATTTTATGTGTATGTTCAGAAGCAGGTGGGTGCCGAGGAGGCTGGGAGAGGATGTTAGATCTGCTGGAGCTGGAGTCACTGTGACTCTGGTCCTCTGTGAGAGCAGCAAGCACTCTTAGCCTCTGAGCCATCTCTCCAGCCTCCAATGTCAAAATCCACAAGTAAATCAGACAGTGGCTTCTAAGCCTGGCAGGCTCTCCTTCCATTGCCTTTGCTCTGTGGCTCCTGTCTCCCTGCCTGAGGAAAGTCAGGTGAATTTGAAATTAGTTTCAATACAGAGGCTGATGCAGCTCACACCAAACTGTGAGAAAGCCTCTGCCTTTAATCTGGCCTGGCCCACAGGGAGGCCAAGCTCCTGTTTGGTCTGAAGGAGCAAGGCACACACACATCTGGGCTCCTGGTGGTGACTCAGGAGCTGTCAGGAGGAGGGGACGGTTCACAGCAAGGCGAGAAAAAATAAAACCAGAAATGAGTTAAGACTCTTTCAAACATGAAAAGGGGGAGAGGTGCCACTGAAATTAAATTCAGAATGAATCTAAGGTAATGGCCCTAGCATTGTCAACAAGCAAGGCACGGGCAGCTGTGGGGAATGGCCCAGATAAGGGGAGAGAAAGACAGGGCTGCACCAGCCTAACTCCGATCCACATGCCGTGCGCTTCCATGGCGTCTGTGTGTGCGGGCTCACGGGTTGTCTAACCGCCTGGTATGAGATGCAGCATCCGTTAGAGATGAGATTCAGATTGGTGTGTGTGTCATGAAGTTGGTACTGGATGAGGCATAACCACTTTTGAATTAGGGTTACCGTGGTACCACTGATATGATATGTTTAGGCCTGACTGTGTGGCCCAGGAGAAACTCCTAGTAGCCTTTGTCTCATGGAGATGGCTGTGTCTCCTCCCACCACACAGAGATGCAGGCAAGATGCCAACAGTGCTCTCAAAGAGAGTCCAGCACGAGCCCACCTTCCTCCTGCGTCTGCCTGCTGTGGGAACTGCCCGCTCCATTGGGAGAGTACCTCCCATTGTTCCCTGGATGATCACTGCCACCTCCTTGGTATTGTTTTGCTTTCAAACAGTGTGCACCCAGGGATGGAGGCTACACTTTGCCGCTGGTAAATGTTGCAGCCACCTGAGATTACTGTCAGCATGGTTGATGCTCAGATGCAGGCCAACTCCTGGGCATCCTCTTCATTTCCCTGTCCTGGAGCAGGTGACCCTGTTGCAGATAACCCTGTTGCAGGAAAATGGCTTAGGGGTTACTGTTTACACACATGGGGCAGTAGCCCCAAACCCGTCAATCCTGTAAGGCACACCAGATTTATGGCTGAGTGATTCTGTGTCAATGACCTCGGGATACATTAGAATGTAAGTCTCCAGGCCTTCTTCACTTCCTGAATCTGAAACTCTGGGCTTGGGCCAATCCTCCGGGGACTTCCGGCATGGAGACCAATCTGAGATCCAGGTGCTAGACACCAGTTCAGCTCAAGTGTTCATGCATCCGTGCCGAGTTGGCTGCACTGGATCTGTGAGTGACAGGCTGCCTGAGAGTGGGTCACCAGTGGAGAGCTGGCTTTTCAGTGTTGCTTCTGTGCTTTGCACACCAGTCCTGTGTGGTGCCTCTCAGGCTTGCCACACTTCCCCAGCCTTGCCGAAGACACGATGGCAGGATACCTACGCCTGAGATACGTGTTCACTGGTGGATTTGCCCTGGCCTGGAACCTAGGGATAACGCGACATACTTGGGAATGCTTCATCCATTGTTGCTTTGGGTTTTGAGACAAAGGTCTCACTAAACAGTCTCTCCCAGACTGGCCTTGGTGTCTCAGCCTCCTAAGTAGCTGGGAATGTGGGAGTGCTCACCACAGCCAACTCTGCTAAGGACTCTGCAAGGCTGGTTGGTAGTTGGGATTTTCAACGCTGGGACTGGAACATAGGCCCCCACCTTTACTAACCAGATGCTCAGGCACTGAGCAAATACCACAGACACCAGCCCCCAAGTAACTAATACACCTTCCCCCCCAAATTCCCTGGGAACCAAGTTGTTCTATTGTGCTGACGCTAAGTCTGTGGGATCATATGGAGTGCGTGAGAGCCTGCGACCACAATTGACATGCCACAGGCTCTGGTGGCCTAGTGTGGAAAGCTGAGAGGGACCGAGCTCTGTGTGTGTGAGATCGCTCACTCTCGGTCTACTTGGTGCTGTGGAAGGGAATGTCTGAGGCCCTTCTCTCGCTTCTGAAGACTGGGAGGATGAAGGTCAAGGGGCCTGCAATTGGGGAGGACTTTCTTGGTGTACCTTTCCTTGGAGGAAGGTGAAAGAACAAGAGGTGAGGAGAGGGAAGATGGGGTGGGCACTTGTGTGCACGGACGAATCTATCAGTGAGAACACTGACCCATTCCTGGGCAGAGCCACGTGGCCCAACTACCTCTGGATAAGTCCTGCCTTTCACAGCTATCGCACGAGGGGTTAATCCCAACAGGTGGACCGACAGGCTGTCAAAACACAGGCACGACCCTCTCTCGACACTCAGCCTGCACCTCAACTGGTTACCTGTGCACTTCCAAACTAAACAGAGGCCCCAGCCCCAAATCTCAGGTGTTTCTTAGGCCTAAATCCCCTGTTACTAAGCCAGGGAGGCCCAGCACCTGAGTATGTGCGTAGATGGTTCCTAGAGTTGTGGAAGCTCTCAGATGACCGGAGTGTTTATGCAGGTCTGTGTCTGTCATGCCCTTCTGTCTTTTCCCAAGTGGGTGTGTAGTTCAGAACAGGCACCCAACAGGGCATTCGTCACAGAAGCTGGGCAGAGGAGAGAGGAGAGAGGAGAATTAGGGGAATAGGAAAACAGGACAAGGAAGGGAGGGGGAAAGACACTAAAACAGAAAGTAAAGCATTGGAGAGTTACTCCTTCCGGTGAAGCCCTAGGGGCTTTGGTTTGGTTTTGCTGTGAGTGTGTATGTGCGAGTATCTGAGGACCAGGAGTCTTGAGCACACACAATTGTGCATGCACACACCCACACACACACATAAACACATAGACACTACACACACACACACACACACACACACACACGCATACACACACGCATGCACGTGCACAATGCCAAAAAGAAAACTTTTCCCCCTTGTGACCCTGTTTTGCTCAGGACCTTTTCATGCATTTCTGGGTAAATGCGTCCCTAAAGCGGTTACACAAATCATTGTGAGCAGTAAATCACAAAGACATTTACATTAAGAGTTCTTTGTTCTACATAGCCGTCACCATTTACTAAAGAGAAGGCAAATTTTCATGCTAATGAGATGGTGTGCTTATTTGTTTTGTAAAGAATGAAATCTTTTTTGACTATTTTGATCCTTCAGGACACAGAGCACATTCAGTGTTTATCAGGGTGGATTGATATTTAGATTTTATAACTCCCAGTGCTGAAAACCTCACTCAGCATGTGTGTATAATAATGATAGCAGAAGTCGTCTTCAGTGCTGAGACTGCACTTGGCATATATCCGGAATGACAGCAGAGCTCTGTTTACAGCCACCCCCGAGCATGAATACATCCTAACAATAAGAGCAGAAATAGGTTTGCGGCCATCTCAGAAATTTTGGAGGCTCTGTTCTAATCCCAGATCAAATTTTACTTAATAATATTTTGAAGAAGTCAAATTCCAATCAGCAGCTCAACTCATAGTGTTTAAAATCAAGCATCCCAACACAATCCAGTCCAAAGATGTACGAAAAGATGATGGGGAAATATCCAGAAACCTTCCATGTTGCAACATTCAGTTACTCTACTCTACTTTCTGTGAGGTTATGACCCTCTGTTTAAGCAGCTGTGCTCTGTAAGAGACTGTGTGTTGTTAAGATCAAATGCTTACTTCTAACCTTAACTAAATATCACCCTCCCACCTATCCACACACTTAGCCACCCTCATAACCATCTACCCAGTGACTCACCTGTATATTCATCCATCTGTCCGTCTATCTATCTATCTATCTATCTATCTATCTATCTATCTATCTATCT
>JABTXL010020138.1:4382292-4392519 GCA_025134845.1 Neodon shergylaensis | reverse complement strand
AGATAGATAGATAGATAGATAGATAGATAGATAGATAGATAGATAGACAGGTAGATGGAGGGAGGGAGGGAGGGATAGGGAGAGAGAGAGCGCGCCTGACCAAACAACAAACTTCTGGGGAAACCGCTAACGCCAAGGACCTGTGAGTTAAATCTGTGCACCTGGCAGGTTCTGTGGCATTAGGAGGCTGCCGAGACCCTCATTGTCTGTCCCACCCTGTGCCAAATAAGGCCAGGGGATGGGATGCTGTGAACATTACATATGGAAGCATACGGGGAATGATCTGCAAGCCCAAAGCCTGGGGCGCCCCTCTATTAACCTCTCCCTCACCCCCAGTCTGCCTCCACACCCCCTTGGTGACACCCGCAGTGTAGGTCACCTCCGTGTCACTGGGGCACAATACCCTGGCTAGAGCAACCGAAGAGAGGACTTGCCTTGGCTCGTGGCATGAGGATTTAGTTCATTTTCGTGGGGGAAGACATGTGAACAGGAGCTGTTAGGATTGGCTGTGACATGGGGACCCTGCTCACCTCTGGGCAGCCTTCTAGTGTGCTCAGGACTTTTGCTTGTTTGTTTCTGTTTATGTCAACCATTGGGGTGTACGCTCACTTTGCTCAAGCACAATTAGTGGGGAAGGATGTTGCTTTTGTGCCTTTGTTAGCACTCGGGCGTATCACACAGGTGCATTCTGGGTGCTCTAGTGTCTTCTGCCGTTTTGCCTGCGTGCGTCTCTGTTACCAGTGTCACACAGACTTCATTAGCGTAAGCCGTTCTGTTGGGAAGGGTCATGCCTGTCATTTTTACTCTCTTCCAACCTCCCTCCCCTTTTCTGACTTTTACTTTTCCATACAGATGTTAGAGTACATTGGTTTACATTTATAAAGATTTGGCAGAATCTTTTAACAATTATTTGTGTATTTATTGTATGTGTGTGCAAACATGTATACACGTGTGTACGTGCCCCAGAATGCACGTGGAGCTAACAGGACAACTGTCAGGAGTTGCCCTGATTTGAGACTGGGTCTCCCTTGTCTTTCTTTCTGCTGCTTGGCTGTGTATTCCAAGCTCCCGGGCTTACACCTCTATCTTCTTGTCTCCACCTCCTATTTTCCTGAGTGCTGGAACTACACGTGTGACCCGCTGACATGTGACCCACTGATATGTGCACTGCTGGCATGTGACCCACTGACATGTGACCCGCTGACATGACCTCCTTGCCTTGGTTTTGGTCCTAACGGAAAGTCTCGTGTAGTTCAGGTTAAGTGTGATGTTGGCTGTGGACTTCCTGAGAAGGTTCCCTTCTATTCCCAGTCATGAGTGGGTGTAGAATTTTCCAAATGATTTTTGGGTATCAGTTCACTTCCGTGTCTACTGAGACAGCAGAGTCCGCTGACTGACACTTGGATATTGGGCCACCTTTGTCTTCCTGGGAAAACTCACTTGCTTTCATACATTGCTGGCTTGGATTTGTGTGTGTGTGTGTGTGTTCACACTTTTAGTAGTGAAGCTATTTCCTTGAAGTCTGACGTGGCATATCATGACGCCGAGTTCCTGTGACAGCCTGCAGAGGCCCTTGGTCTGGGACACACGTCAGATACACACAGGGCGTTCCTGACACCTGCATTTGCAGTGGTGGAGATGGGGCTCAAGGATGTGGGGAGGAGTCTCCCCTCTTCCATCTTCTGCAGTGTGTAACATCTTGTGTCAAAATTTCCTTAAGGCCTGGGCACAGTTGTTCCGTGACACCGCCCGGGTTGGTGGCTTCCACTTGTCCGTCTCTTTAATTATGATCACCAAGCCTGTGTTTCTCATCTTGGGTGAATTGTGAAAGTTGTGGATGCTGAGGAATCGTCTGTTTCCCCCAGGTCGCCACATTCGTTAAAGTTGGGCTCTGCTCCTGTTGCTTTAGGTTTTTCTGTGCTTTTCGTCCCCAGCCCCAGCCCTAGTGTGCCAGCAGTGTTCGTGTGTGTCGTGGTGTGGTCCACGGAGCCTAAGATGCTCTTCCCGCCCCATCCCTCATCTCTCACTCACTGCATCCTGCTTTCCTTCGGATGTTCCTGGTGTCTATACGACGGGTTCCAGCCATGTCACCAACTTTCACTGAGTGAGGTGACAGACACCATGTTCACAGCGGGAACAGCTAGCACAAAGGCTCCTGGCCACGTGAGGCTGCCAAGTCCAGAGGGCAGACCCCAGCCTGGAGTCCTGCACTGAGGACAGGACTGTCATGAGGTGACAGAGGTGGAGGGGCCAAGGCATGGCTTCGAGGTTTGATGAAAAGGATCCATTGGAGAACATTTGCAACAAGATCTCCTTTGTTTTCTTCCAAGAGCCTTCTCTCTCGACTTACGGAATGGAGAAAACGGTGCCAACAGCGTGCAGTGGCCCCGAGACTGCCCCACGAACAGGGGGAGGTGAGTGTGAGGAAATCAGCCTCACCTTTGGTTACCTCTGTCCTGTTGGCCCTGGGCCAAGGGTCCAGGTCTCAGTGAGGAATCGCAGTGGGTAGATAAATGGTTTCCTATCTCAGGCCTAGGGGCTGGCACATTCCCTCCAGCTTGGGCGGTCCCCCTTCCCGTCCTTCCTTCCTCCTTAGCTTTACCATTTCTAGGTCTATTTTCTTCCTTTTGGATCACCTTCCTCCCATCTAGCAGTCTATGCTTTGGGATGGACTTGTATATAGTTTTTGTTATTGTTCATTGTTTCTTAAGCAATTTCTGGCATGGGGTGTAGCCCACGGTTTGCATATAGGTTTAGCATGCTTGAAGTCCTGGGTTTGACTCCTAGCACTGAAAGGGGGAAAAAACTAGATAAATATAAATATTTCCCCACACTTTTTAAAGAGTGGTACAATTCATAACAGTATTTTGGGGTTTTTAAAATACTACACAGCACACTGGATGCTTCTTTTAGCTGTTATTAAAATGACACGTTTGGTCTTACTTGGTGTTGTCCTTTGAGAGGAAGGCTGAACAGCCTAAGTAGTGACATCACACCTACAGGAATGTGGCCCAGAAAGGCCAGGGTGGGATGTCCACCCATCACAGGCATGAGAGAGTAGGTGTTACCACTTAACTGTCATGGAACATAGGACAGTGTTCAGCTCCTGCACGTGGCATCTTTGCCCGTCTGTACCAGAGTGGTACAAAGAGGTTTGTATCTCCATGCTTGACAAATTCAAATGCTAGCTAGCTACAAGACGTGTAGCTAAAGTGAGCAGAAGAGATGTGTTCATGGCGAATTGCATCTTACAGAGCAAGATTGTGTCTAAGACAAGGACGGATTCCCAGAGCAAGAGATATCTCAGTCGGTTGGATCAGATGCATTCTGCCTCCCTGGCTAACATGGAATTCTCCAGAAGGTAAGCCCCACCCCCTGCAGGCACCGTCTTGGGGGCTCACTCTGAGTCCAAACTCAAAATCACTCTGCCTTGACTCCCCAAAGGCTGGGTTTATGGTGTGAACTGCCATATTCACGGGTTATTTTCCTCTTCCCTCCCCCCCCCTTCTCTCAGAGACTTCCCTCCCTCCCAACCTTCCTCCCTCCCTCTCAACCTCCCTCCCTCCCTTCTTTTCTTACCCTCCCCACAACCTGGCTAAGCTAGGCCCACTGAGCTAGGGCCAGCCCTGGGTGTCTGCTTCTATGCTGTCACCTTCTTATTTCTCTTCATGCAAACACCGATTAATTGTCGTTACCAAACAGCCTGCAGGCTGCCTCTTAGACAAGGGAGAGCATAGAACCAATCATGAGGGGAGAAACTGGTGTAGTATCAGATGGGGAAGACGGCTCTGCCACCCTGTGAGGCCATGAAGGAGCTCCCGCCCAGGACTGGGGCCACTGAAGCTCCTTGGTGTGAGCTTGAGTCTCGTTCCCGCTCCAGCAATGAGTAGGATGTTAGCAGACTTCCCTGGGAGCCACCATGGCCTCAGGGTGTGCCATTCCCTAGTGACCATGCTGCTTAGTGGGGTGGGGATGTGTGAGATCAAAATGGGCATAGTTTGTAAGCTGACACACAAGGCAGGCGTAAGTGTATGTGTGTGTGTATACGTGTGTGTGTATGTACGTGTGTGTATGTGTGTTGCGTGTGTGTATGTATGTATGTGTGTGTGCATGTGTGTGTGTATGTATGTATACCATTGTAATGATGGCAAAACAGTCTCTGCATGTGTTGTATGTACTTTTCTTCAGCAGCATGGAGATGTGGGCATTGGTTTCACTCCTCCTCACCCCCAAAACTGATGAAGGACACAGTGACCCCCAGTGTATGGGTCCAGGACCTGGCCTGAGGTTGCCACCTAGGAGTTGAACTTGGACCATCTGACTCTGGCCTGCCCTGTGAGCTCAAGGCAGAGAGAACAAGCAGGCAGAGGGTCCAGGCTGTGCTGTGTCCTAACAGATAGGGAGTTGGGTCCTAGAGAGCCGAGAAACCAGCCAGGCTCTCCACTCAGAGTCCACCCACGAGAGGCCTTCCAGAAACTGGGACAGTGGTCATTCTCAAGGTATTCAAAAGATGCATCCAGTCTGTTAAAACATCCCAAAGCCACAACATGGGAGGAGGTTCTACAGGAGACCAAGTTCTTTTCTGGCAGAGGCTTGTGTGGGTGGAGGCATTCCCCTGCCCCCACCTCTGGGAACTCTATTCTCCCACCACTAGGGTGTTTCCCATGAAACATTTAACAGAACATACACCTGGGAGAATTCTGGCAGCAAAGAAGTCGCTTGTTGGTCATTTGCGGGGTGGTGGGTGGTGTCAGGGGAGTGTTTCCCTCATTTAGGGACCAATTCTGGCCCCGCTGTTAGCATCTGAATCGGGCAGCCCAGTTGTTTTGATTGAATAGAGAGGGCAAGCCTTTGTTGTTGCAATTTAAGGAATAAGTTGCTCTCTGGTCCCCTTTAATCAGCTGGAAGGGGGGAAATGGCAATGGCTGCCTGTCTGGGCTGAGGATGCAACAAGGCTCACCTCTACAGCTCCTTCCGTGGGAGCCCCAGCCCCGCAGCACTGGGCATCACGGCCCTGCCCACTGCTGTCCTTTCCAGCAGAATTTCCTTCAGCCCCTTCAGAACATTCTCTTTGTCTGGATGAAGCCAATTCACATAATGATAGAAACACAGCAGGTCCAGGTGGTAGAGCCGGCCACACACAAGGGCCAAGGACAGGCGGTCACTTCAGGGACCACTGCGCAGTGGATGAAAGGCCCCTTCAAGGGCATTGAACTGTATGTACAGCCTTTAGCAGTATTTAATTTACACAACCTGGCAGGGTAAATTACTTTTATTTCTTTAGTAAGTAGCAAAAGCTTCAAGTTTTAGGGTAAAAAGACAGAAGGCTAAGCTTTCAAAAATCCTCCATTTTCTTCCTTTTATCTGAAACGTTTCTGAGACAAGGTTTCTCTGTGGATTCCTGTCTACTCACTCTGTAGACCAGGCTGGCCCGGAACTCAGAGACCGGCCTGCCTCTGCCTCCAGAGTGCTGGGATCAAAGGCGTGCACCACCACTGAACACACAGTGGCATAAAGACCGGTGTTTCCCGAAAATGGAGGTGACTCGGGGTACCCCGCTGAGGGAAAACCTTGTAGGAAGCTGCTGTGGCGCGCACAGCTTACTTTGCAGAAGATCTGTTCTGTCCCTGGGCCTGCCTCCAGGAAATCACTCTGCTCTTCCTCCCTGGTCTTCTCCCCAGAAACGGGAGATGGCCACCCTCCGAGAAAGGCTTTAGCCACACCTCTCTAGGAGGCCTTGTGTGAGAGCCTTCTCTCACCCACCCCTGGCTAGCACGGAGCATGCAACCCTTCCTCGAGTAGCATTCTCCAGCTGTTGGGGTTCCCTCAGTGACTCAAAGGAACCACCCAGGGTCCTAATTAGTGAACATCCTCCCACAGGCTGGCTTCTCCAGGGAAAGCAGTTTGTCAAACAGCTGTTTGGGCCGATAAAAGACTGTTTGCTGTGTCCTGCCTACAAAGACAAAGGTCACCTGTTCTGTCCTAGTGCAGCAGAATCCAGCCCAGACTGGCTTGCCTTTGCTCCCTGGTGACCCCCAGCTGTTGTGTGAACTCAGCTGAGTCCCTTGGGGGTGGGGGTGGGTGGCCCACTCCTTTGCCTCAGACATTCTGGGCATGCCAGGAGTAGCACAGGAGGCAATGAGAAGCATCCACAGGGCCTTGTTTATCACCTCACTCCTCACTCAGGGAACACAGTGTGGTTGTTTATTGGTTCTAGAGCCTATGACCTCAAACACAGCCCCAGGGCCTGGCAGAGGGACAGACAGGCCATTAAACTCAGCACTCTAGAGGCAGAAACAGGCAGAGTTCTGTGAGTTTGAGGCCAGTCTGGTCTACATAGCTAGTGCCAGGCCAGCTTATAAGACCTGTTGTGAGAACCAGTAAGAGCCCCTGGGGAGACTGTTAATTGAAGGGTGATCCTGAGGCTAAGCAATGATGTCATTTATACTTTAACCTGGGACAGGGCCACAGTTTATTCACAGTCTACTGTTTTGGGGGGCTAACTGAAGATATTAAGGAAATTTCCTACCATGCATATGTGTACACACATGTATACACACATATGTGTGCTCAACACGCATGTGTTTACACTCACACACCTACATATACACACATGCATACACTCATGCACAATACATACACACAGGCATATACATGCACACATATACATACACGCACACACACTCATACACACATGCATACACACGCACACGTGCACACAGACACACAGTGTCCCAAGCACCTGTGCTCAGCACACAGGTGAGGTCCATCGAGTGCCCGGTGCACCTTCATGATGAAAAGTGTATGCAGGGCACACGTAAGTGTGAGCATCTTCATGAGGGCCGTCAGCCCTCAACACTAGCTGCAGAGCCGAAACGAGGCTCAGGGCAGCTAGTAGGCTCACTCAAGAATACAGTGAACCAGGCTTCAGAGGGCACTGTCCCACAAGCCTGTTCCAGGAGGCTTCCCTCCAGCACAGTGCGCTCCTTCAGCTACAGGCTCTCTGGGAGCAGGCCCATTTCTAGGCCAAGCTTTATTTTGTACACATGGAAAGAGTCTCCTCTGAAAGTCATACCACTTGTCTGGCCTAACCACACTATGTGAGAGCTGTCCCGTCCCTGTGGCCTCCTGCAGGATGACCCAGCCGAAGGTGTCCAACGTGAGGACAGGGAGGGCCTGTGGCTGCAGCCTTGTGTACTCAAAGGGTGCCGGTCCTGACAGCTTCTTCTGTGTTTGCTTTTCTCTGTTTGGTGCCATCCGGGCAGACTGCTGGAGAGAGACGGCCGCTTTGCAGACCTGCTCGCCGAGCACAGGGCTAGAAGCCTGGTCAGTGTCTTGTGGGCCTAGAGATAGCACCAAAGGCATTTTGTCTTGCCGGGACGTAGACTTGGGAGGTGCAGAGGGACCTGGGAAGGGATGTGCACCGTCTCCTGGCTGCAAGATTGAGTCCGTTCTCATTGAACTGGGGTTCAAATTGGGACCTTAGGTGGTGGTGGCCAGGGACAGAAAGGTGGAGTAAAGTCTTCAGTCTGGGGCTGGAGAGATAGCTGAGTTAGCCAAGTGTTTGCCTAGCCTGCAGGAAACCTTGGGCTCAAACCCCAGCATCACATAGACAGGCCATGGTGGCACATACCTGTAATCTTAGCACTTGAGAGGTAGGGGCAGGAAAATTGAGAGTTCCAAGTCATCCCTTGCTAGGCAGTGAGTTTGAGGCCAGCCTGGACTACCTGAGGACTCTGTCTCAAAAGAAAATTACCGTCCAACTTAAAAGCAGGACAAAGCCCAAACCACCCCACCTTCCTCTTCTCCTTCCCTCCTGGGTGTGAGGCAGTGACTGGGAGGAACGGTGACAGGTGCAGGCCTGCCGGGGGACCCCAGAGGTAGTTCCGGGTGCCAAGGGAGGATTTTCTAAGGTAGCACAGTTTGGGCAGTGGCATTTAAATTTAAAATATGAGTAGATACCTTCACGCCCATTGCTCTCTGCCCCCGATTCTGATCTATAACCCGTTTCACAAAATGACAATGTTCCTTCCTTCCCGAGCTGGACTACATGGTCCCACGCAGGCACACGCAGGCAGATGCTCCACCCGGAGAAATGGGGGTGGAGGACCCCTCAGTCCCTGGCCAGCAACTTCAAGCACCACCTGCCCTCCGATTCCTCAAGTCCCACAGCCCAGAAAGTCCGCAGAGAAGTTCCCTCTTGAAGACAGGAAGACAGCAAGTGACCCTGTGTGACATGTGAGTTATCAAAGCCCTGAGGACAGGGCCAGTGAGATCGCTCAGCGGGCAGAGAGGGGCTGGTTGCCAAGCTTGACCACCTGAGATCTCTGGGACCCACACAGTGGAAGAAGAGAACCAGGTCCTACACGTTTCCCTCTGACTTCCACATGTACGGGTGCACACACGTGTGCGCACAAACATACACACACACACACAATGTGAGAAAATAATAGGTTAGGAGCAACTCGCCCAAAGCAAACAAGGAAACAACAGAACTATACCGCGGCATTAGAGGACTTTGGCGGTGGAAGGGTGAAAACAGAGAAGTAATTGGGATTTCACCCCCAGGATCCCCCTTGTGGGTCTCAGCCAATCCCAGACCACTTTCTTCACAGTCCTTCCTAAGGCCCCTGGGTGGAGCAGGTGTCTACCTCTGCTCCCTTCAAACTCCATCATCCCCCGAGTCAGAGGGCGCGCCTTCTGCCCGCCACCCTCTGCTCCCGTGGGACACGCCTGTGGTGTTTTTTAGTTAGTTTTATTTTATTTAAAATATTTTTAAATGCTGGAGGTTGAATCTAGGCTCTTGTGCATGTCAGACAAAACGCTGTGCCATGGGGGCTCTACCCCAGCCTACAGTTTATCTTCTGTACGGGCTCCTTACTCCCTGCTCCCCACTGTGAGACCCTGTGGCAGGGCGGGCACTGCATATTGACACAGGTGGGGCAGCTCAGCTCCCTTCCCTGACCTCGTCACCTTGTTCCCTGTCCACGATGACACCGGCTTCTTGGGCTGCTGCTGGACTCAGCTGAGTGACGTGAGCAGGGTACTCTCCGTCACATTTCTCGGGGGCACCAGCTCTTGGGATGTCCTGTCCATTTATGATCATCTAGTCCATACCCACTCTCACTCCCCTGACAGTAATTTCATAAGAGGGAAATGGAAGGCTGCTGTTGGCCAGTCCTCGATGGTCACGCTGGGTTAGATCTTCCTAGGTGTGGACACTTGTGTAAGACAGCAGCAAATCACAGGGAGCTTCAGGCTTAGGGCTATTCATTGAGTGAACGCTGTCTGACCAAATACTTCTTGTGTCGGTGAGCCTATCTCTAACAAGAAGTCCAGTCTCCGCCCAGCCCCCGATGCCCTCTGATGCCCTCTGACGCCTGTGATGCTGTGGACAGCCACTTTTGATTGCACTCCAGTTTGGTGAGGCTCGGTAAAGCCTTCCATCAGAGCATTCCCTTCAGGCGTCTGTCTCTTTGGTAATAAATGTCCGTTTTTCTGTTTGGAATTCTTCTAGATTGAGTGCAATGAGCGAGTTGACATTTTCAGCAAAGCACCTTGTATTCTAGAATGAAGCCGTCATTCACCCTCCCATCCTTACGAAGCAGCCTGCCAGGGCTGGAGAGATCGTTCACTGGTTAAGAGCACTTATTGTAGAAGAACCAAGTTTAACTCCCAACACTCACAGTTATCCATAACCCCTGTTTCAGAGGATCAGACGCCAGCCGTGTTCTGACCTCTGAGGACACTAAGCAAACACATGGTGCACACACATGCAGACAAAGCATTCATATACATATAATAAGTCTAAAAAAATCAATGCAGCTTCCTGGCTTTATGATTTCAGACAGCCCAGGAGAGCCTTGGATGCTGCCAAGACCCTGGTACAATGTAAGTGCTGATGGGTGAGGCCAGTGCTCCTGTCCAGTCTGGAGCCACTCTGATTCCTGCCCTCCAAAGTGGTGCAGATACCACTCTTGTGGTCTCCTTTGCAGCACCATGGCTGAAGAAAGGCGGGAACAGAGTTGTCTGATTCAGCTGCCTGGATTTGCTAATGAGTCATCCTCAAGTTACAGGCTCTAGAAGATCCCCAGATGCCACCTGTACAAAGTGATATTAAGTTAAAGCCAACACAGATGGCAGGGAAGATTCTTCTCTAATTTCTATGCGTTTTCATGCAAGTTTCAGGACACTTGATATTTTCACACACAGAGACACACACACACA
>JABTXL010020138.1:4354864-4382192 GCA_025134845.1 Neodon shergylaensis | reverse complement strand
ACACACACACACAGACACACACACACAGACACACACACAGAGACATTCACATAGATACACATACAGTCATGAAGAGACCCAGACACAGACATATAAGACACACACAGACACACATGCACACACACAAACACAATACACACACGCACAGATGTTCACACAGACACATACATGCACATACACACACAGTCACAAAGAGACCCAGATACAAACACGAGAAAACATAGACACATATGCAGACATATATACAGATACACACACACACACATCAACAAACATATCAGACACATACACACACAGACATGCACCGCACCCACTGCTCTTTCAGAGGACCTGGGTTCAATCCCCAGCAACCACATGGTGGCTCATATCCAGCTATAGTGGGATCTGGTGCCCTCTTCTGGCCTGCAGGTATATATGCAGGCAGAACACACACCTAAAATAACAAACAAATAAATGAATGTTAAATAGAGAAACACTGTCTTGAAAAACAACAAAAAACATTTTAAATTACATTGAGGAAGTCTATGATCCAAAAAGGTTAATGTCGTGGAGATGACTGAAGTGGAAAAGTTGTATTTGCAGGAAAAAGTCCTGTCCTGGTGTCAACACCATTGGAGCTGACGCAGAGAAGCAGTCTGAATGCCGTCTGTAAGAGAGTCTCCTCTCTGTCCTTTAGGAGCAAGCTTTCAGATCATGTGAGGGGCAAGCTTGCTCCTGCGGGGATAACCACAGACCCCAGGCCGACAGCACCCCTGACCCTGGAACACATGATCCAGACCCATCCTGTGGTGGTAGGCTCCTGTTTGCTCTCTGCCTGTGCGGGGTGGAGGCTGTGGCTCTCCAGGAGATCAAAGGACAGATGAGAGCAGGAGATGGAGGAGGACTGGGAGGTGGGGCAGAGCAGGAGGCTGGCAAGTGTGAGATTTCTGAGATTTCCGGGCTGGAGACTAGATGGGCCTGCAGCCCAGAGACGAAGTATGGGAGATGTCGGGTAATGGCGGGCACTGGAGGGGATGAAGAGTTTTCTAACTCCCTGGAGTTGGAGCATACAACTGTGGGCTAAGTCAGTCAGTGCCTGGTACAGCACTCAGCGTGTATCTATTTTGTGAACAGTGACAGAGGCCATGCCAGTATGTGTTATTTTCTTCTTTCATTCATTGTAGGAGGCTAAGACCACACGTCGATACTGGGTGAACTATGTGGACGAAGAATAAGATTTTATACGGTTACTAGATGTAAAGAAAATCCAAACATGATGATAAGCAACGAGGCTGACATCCAGTAAAGATGTAAATCCCTGACATGAGACACCTGGCACGGATCGTTCTTTCCTTATATAGGTGACGTCACCATGCAGAGCCCAGAGCCATGAATTCAGAAGATGGGGTCGGCCAACACGGACAGGACAGTAGTCGTTGCCAGCCTGCTGAGCAAGCTTAGGAATGGGACTTAACCTGAGGGCTCTTCAGTTCCGCTGGCTCAGCGTCCTTCTGCCTGCTGCTGTGTTCGCAGTGCCTTAAGGAAAATATGCCTGTTTTCTTTCTTAAAAATAAGTTTTTTAAAAAAAACTTTCAAATTATGAGTGAGCATAAGGAGGCAGGAAAATGGATCAAAGATGTTAAGTTTTTTTAAAAAACTTTTAAATTATGAGTGAGCATAAAAAGGCAGGATCCATTGATCAAAGGCATTTGGTGAGATGAAATTAGCTTCATAAGGTAGAAAAATATAATCAATGGAGGTAGTAGCCAACACTTGGTTGGATTAGGCACACCTGAAGACAGCATGCAGGAACTGGATAGGCCAAAGACTTACTTGGTCTGATGCCTACCACTGACAAACAGCTGGCCTTCCTAGGCCAATGGGGTTTAATCCCAGGTCCAGCAGCAATGACAGAGGGGCGCAGGAAGGTACAGCAGCAGAAAAGAAAGGTATTTCTAGAATTGGGGGAAAATGTCAATCTTTAGATTTAAGGAGTCCAAAGAATAACAAGCAGTAGTAAAAAAACAAACAATGGCGCCAGCTGGGGATGCGGCTCAGTGGGAGAGGGCTCCACTTGCATTCTCAAGTTCCTGGGTTCGTTTCCCAGCACTTCAAGAATAAGATAATAATAGTAATAATAATAACAATAATAATATTAATAACAATAATATAACTAAGAAAATAAAAAACAAATTAATAATAATAATAATAGGGGATGTAGAGATGGCCTAGAGTTTTAGAGCACTTCTGCTCTAGCAGAAGATCTGGGCTCAATTCCCAGAACTCACACGGTGGTTCACAGTTGTCTATGACTCTGGCAATGTCAGGGGACCCGAGGCCCACTTCTGGCTTCTGTGGGCACTGTATGCACATGGTACACAGACATACATGCAGGCCAAACACCCACACACGTAAAAATATGAAAAGAAGATTTTTAAAAAACTAGCTAAAAAAAAAATAAAGTTCAGCCAGGCATAAGATGCACACCTTTAATCACTACACTCACACTTGGGAGGCAGAGGCAAGAGGATCTTTGTGAGTTTGAGATGAGCCTGGTCTAAGTTCAGAATGGCAGTAGAGATCCTTAAAGGAGCCAAAGGAAGAGGCCGATCTCACCGAGGAATAGCATCCAAAGGCGAGCAGCTCCCTAGTGGGGATGGCAGGTAGAATCTTAGAGAATCTTTTTCTTAAACTAAATTTTTTATTGATTTTTACTGAGCTCTACATTTTTCTCTGCTCCCTTCCCTGCCTCTCCCCTTCCCTTCAACCCTCTCCCATGGTCCCCATGCTCCCAATTTACTCAGGAGATCTTGTCTTTTTCTATTTCCCATGTAGATTAGATCCTTTTATGTCTCTCTTAGGGTCTTCATTGTTGTCTAGGTTCTCTGGGGTTGTGAATTTATAGGCTGGTTTTTCTTTGCTTTATTTCTAAAAGCCACTTATGAATGACTACCTATGTATTTGTCTTTCTGGGTCAAGGTTACCTCACTCAAAATGATGTTTTCTAGCTCCATCCATTTGCCTGCAAATTTCAATATGTCATTATTTTTTTCTGCTGTGTAGTACTCCATTGTGTAAATGTACCATATTTTCCTTATCCATTCTTCGGTTGAGGGGCAATTAGGTTGTTTCCAGGTTCCTGCTATGACAAACAATGCTGCTATGAACATAGTTGAGCACATGTCCTTGTTGTATGATTGAGAATCCTTTGAGTAGATACCCAAAACTGGTATTGCTGGGTCTTGAGGAAAGTTGTTTTCTAATTTTCTGAGAAACTGCCACATAACGGGGTGTACAAGTTTGCACTCCCACCAGTAATGAGGGAGTATGCTCTTTACCCCACAACCTCTCCAGCATAAGCTGTCATCAGTGTTTTTTATATGGACCATTCATACAGGTGTAAGATGGAATCTCAGAGTTGTTTTGATTTGCATTTCTCTGATAGCTAAGGATGTTAAGCATTTCCTTAAGTGTCTTTCAGCCATTTTAGATTCCTCTGTTGAGAGTTCTCTATTTAGGTCAGTACTCCATTTTTTTTATTGGATTATTTGTTCTTTTGATGACCAATTTCTTGAGTTCTTTGTATATTTTGGAGATCAGACCTCTGTCTGATGTGGGGTTGGTGAAAATTTTCCCCCATTCTGTAGGCTGTAGTTTTGTCTTGTTGACTGTGTCCTTTACTTTACAGAAGCTTTTCAGTTTCAGGAGGTCCCATTTATTAATTGATTCTTAAAGAATCTTTTTAACAAGAAGTAGAGTCAGGTGGTGGTGGTGTGCACCTTCAATTCCAGCATTTAGGAGGCACAGGCGAGGATCTCTGTGAGTTCAAGGACAGCCTGACCTACAAAGTGTTCCAGGACAGCTTGGGGTACACAGAAACCCTGTCTCAAAAAACAAAGCAATAAGTACTTAACAATTAACTAAGGCAAGTCCACCACTTATAAGCCTCCCTCAAAGAAAGTAAGAAAATGTCGGGCACATTGGTTCCGCTGGCATATTCTGCGGGTGTGTCAGGAGGAAGCAGCATAGAATGAAACCCGCATGTTCTTCTCGGTAACTACTTCTCCCAATAAAAATAATAGCAAATCATAAAAAGGAGAGTGTAACATGGAGGGGGGGCAGGCCTGCTTGTTTGGGGGTTCTGTCCCTCCTGGTACCCCACAACTGTTTAGCCCCAAAGAAAATCACACATCGGTCTCCATAAATTATAAGCTGATTGGCTCATTAGCTCTAGCCTCTCACTTGCTAACTCTCACATCTTGATTAACCCATTTTTCTGATCTATGTTAGCCATGTGGCTCAGTACATTTTTTTTTAGCTGGCAGCTCACATCCTGCTGCTTCGGTGGTCTGGGCAGGAGTGGGAGAAATCAACTTCCTCCTTCCCAGAATTTTCCTGTTCTCATTACATCATTTCTACTTCCTGTCTGGTTTTTCCGCCCACCACTTATAAGCCTCCCTCAAAGAAAGTAAGAAAACATCAGGCACATTGGTTCCGCTGGTGAATTCTGCAGGCGTGTCAGGAGGAAGCAGCATAGAATGAAACCCGCATGTTCTTCTCGGTAACTACTTCTCCCAATAAAAACAATAGCAAATCGTAAAAAAGAGGGGGAATCCTTGAGCTAATCAAATGTTTAACTACACATGTGTGAACAATGGTGTGTGTAACAGCGACGTAGTGCAGCCTTGTCTTTGAGGTGGGAACAACACAAGGATCCCATCATTTTCCACTCCGTTGTGAAACTATACCAGAAGCTTGACCCACACAAGGGTGAAAAATGTGTAATGCTATAATGCTATCATCTTTTGTAAGTTTTTGCTTTCATTTTATTTCATGTGTATAGGTGTTTGTGTACACCTGCACACAGTGCCCCAGGAGGCCAGAAGGGAGTGTTGGATCCCCTGGAACTGTAGTTGCAGATACTTGTGAGCTGCCGTGAAGGGCAGAGAGTTGAACCTGGGTCCTCTGGAGCAACCAGTGTTCTTACCCTCTGAGCCATTTCTCCAGCCCCATCTTATATGGTTTAAATACTACAAGAAAATTTAGCTCTGTTTTATTTTGGTTTTGTTTATTTGGTTTTTGTTTCAGATTTTCAAGACTCCACTGCCTCTGCCTCCTGAGTGCTGGGATTAAAGGTGTGTGCTGCACAGCCAGCTGATTTAGCTGTGTTTAATTATGCAAACATTTCTCCTCCCAGTAAACAGAATTTTAAAAGAAGATTTAACTGTTGTGTGTGTGTGTGTGTGTGTGCATGTGTGTTGTGATTGGTCCATTCTCCTAGTGCTGGAGTTACAATTGGTTGTGAACTGGGGACTGTGTGGGTGTTGGGAACCATAGTTGAGTCCTCTGCAAGAGCACTGAACCTCTGAGCCATCTCTCCAGTCCAGCAAAGAGAACCGGTAAAGATACTTGACTAAGAAGGTCATGGAGTTCCTTCATTCCACAGGTGACAAATATGTTAAATATAGCTACCATGTCATTAATGCTAAGAATATTCATGAGAGGTATGTGTGTGTGTGTATGTGAGAGAGAGAGAGAGAGAGATAGAGAGAGAGATATAGAGAGAGGGAGGAGAATGAATATCTCAGCTTTTAGGTTAGTTGAGATGGGAGAATCTTTTGAGCCCATGAGTTCAAGATCAGCCTCATCAACTTAGTGATACCGAGGGAAAGAAAGACCGAAGGAAGGAACCACGGCAGAGCGGCAGGAGGAAGGAGAACTAGAGGGATGGAAGGAAAGGAAGGCAGGCTGCCACTTTCCTTCTTCATCCGCAGAGAGCAAGAAAAAGAAGTGGTCTAAGTAAGCGATGTCTGCTAGCACTATATCCTAACCCTGAGATTTGTGCGCACAGCAGGGCCTCAGAAGGCTGAAGACAAGCCGGACCTCCTTATGCACGTCAAGGATCCCTTATCTGGAACGTTTGTGACCAGGAGTGTTTAAGACTTTAGAGTCTTTCAGATTTTGGAATATTTGTACAGACTTTAATGTTTAAACATCTCTCAAGTCCCAACATCTGTTTCGTAACTGGGGCTGGAGCCAGGTAGTCTCAGTGACTAAGAGCATTTATTTCTGTTGTCAAGGGCCCAAGATAAATTCTCAGCACCCACATGATGGCTCACAACCATCCGTGACATTTGTTCCAGGGAGTCTGATGCCCTTTTCTGACCTCTGTGGGCAGTGCACATGTGATACGCTTACATACATGCAGGCAGAGTACTCAAACACTAAATAAAAATAATCTAAAAGCAACAACAGAAAACTCACCTTACAGCCCAGCCAGAGATGCCGAGTGGCGGCCACACACAGAACTGGTAGCTGGACGGGCGAGCAGCGCTGATCCTGCCCTGACCACACACAGGACTGGTAACTGGACGGGCGAGCAGCGCTGATCCTGCCCTGACCACACACAGGACTGGTAGCTGGATGGAAGAGCCGCGCTGATCCTGCCCTGACTTCAGGGGGCTTGCCTAGCCCTGCTTCTGAAGAACTGGGTCCCTAGCTGGTACACTGTTGTGATTCACTGGGAGGGTGACCCAGTGCCCTCTGTGAACTTTTATCCATTTGTTGTGTGGTCATCAACTCAGGGACCAACTCCCGAAAGGCTTTCCAAACTGGATTAAAGATGCAGCCATAGGGCTGGACTGGATGGCTCAGAGGTTAAGAACACCACACCGGCTGCTGTCCCAGAGGACTGGCTTTGATTCCCAGCACCGACGTGGAAGCTCATAACTTTAGTTTTAGGAGATCCAAAGCCCTTCTCTGGGGCATGAGTTTGATTTCTGGAGTTCACATGCCAGAAGGAGAGAACTGACTCCCACAAATTGTCTTCCCATCTCTTTGTGAACACTGCAGAACTAGTGCCCACACACATAAATACATGCTTGCACACACATGTGCATGTAATGTAAAACATATAATGTCATATATACATATGTGTGTGTGTGTGTATTAGGGGTTTGATTATGTAGCTCTGGCTGGTTGGAATTAGTTATGTGTACCAAACTTAGCCTCCTCTGTGCCTCCATGTGTACCACCATGACTGGCAATAAAATAAAGTAAAATAAAAAATAAAAAGCATTTTTTTAAAAAATAAAATCTTGGGGTACTGGAGAGATTGCCCCATGACTGCGCTCCCAGAGAACCTGTACTGGACACTCAGACCGTCATGGTAGCTCAAAGCTGTCTGTATATCCAGTTCCAGGGGATCTATCGACCTTTTCTGGCCTCTACAGGCACCAGGCAGGCAAGCCACACGAGAACAATATTCAGGGGAAACGCTCACACACATAAAATAATACTTTTTTTTCTTTTTCAAAAATGAAGTCTTAGGCCACCGTACCTACGCCATTTGTGTGATTGAGGAGGGCAAGCTAGCTCAGTGGGTAAAGGATCTTGATGCCAAGTTTGATGATCTGGATTTGATCGCTGGAGTCCACCAGGGAGAAAGAGTGTACTCTGTTGTCCTCTGCACTCGTGTGCATGCACACACCACTTTCCTAGAGGGCCCGAGTTCAGTTCCCAATATCCATGTCAGACATCTCAAAACTGCCTGCAACTCCAGCTCCAGGGAAAGCTGATGCCTCTGGCTTCTGTAGGCACCTACACACACACACACACACACACACACACACACACACACAGCGCACACACACATGCGCGCACACACACGTGTGCACACACAAACACGCATGCACTCACACACACATGCATGTGCACACACACACACACAAAGAATAAAGAATCAGTAGGAGAGAAGGCAGATTTTCCTGCTGAGGTCCTCGTCTGGGCTATGTGCTCTTAGTTTTTTTTTTTTGCCAACTTTTGACACAAGTTAGAGTCATCTGGGCGGGATGGAACCTCAACTGAGAAAAGGCTTCTATAAGACTGGACTGTGGGTAAACCTATACTGCATTTCCTCGATTAATGGTTGATGTGGGAGGTGGTGCCCACCCTGGGCTGGTGGTCCTGGGCTGACTGAGCAAAAGCATGCAGGAGCAGGAAGAAGCCACTAAAGAGAATTCCTCCAAGGTCACTACTTCAGTCCCTGCCCCGAGTTAGTTCCTGAACTGACCTACTGGGTGATAGAGTACCAGCTGTCAGTCAAATAAACCCTCTTCCCAGCTTGCTTTCTGCCCTGGCGATTTATCCGCAATAGAAACCCTAACTGAGATAGAAATTGGTACCCAGTGGGGTATTGCTGCGTGTGACAGACCCGGCCATGTTTTGGGGAGGATCATGGTGGCATGGACTCTGGGCTAGAAACACCCCTGAGTGCTCAGACCACAGCGGCTGGTTGCTCTCTGGGATCTCAGGAGTGATGCAGGTGATGGCGGACTGGCTTGTGCAGTTTCACAGGGATGCAAAGACCTCTCTCTTTAGGCTAATTATGTGGTATTTTGAATGAAGATTCTGTGGTTCAGGTCAGCTGGGCTGAAGGACCAGTTGTGATTAAAAGAAACCAGCAGCCTTGTGGTAGGTAGATGTCCTGGGAACTGTTTCCATGGGGACGGCACAGACCATGGCTCTTTTTTTTTTTAATTTAAAAAAAAAGTCATTGGGCATGATGGGATATACTTTTAATTGTAGCATTCAGGAGGCAGTGGCACTTCAAGGCCAGCCTGGTCTACATAGTGAGTTTCAGGCTAGCCCAGTGTTCAAGCAAACAGGCAGTCAAGCTGATCAGCTTTGCCTTCTCCAGGTCTAATTCCTTTTGTAACCAGTTAAGAGAATGTGGTGAGGTGGGCAGCAGAGAAAAACCCGTGTTTCTGCTTTCTGTATACTTAACTTATTTAGTGGGAAAAGACAAATCAGGAGTCAAAACCTCCTCTCACTTTCCCGCTTCTCTGTAAGCTTTAGTGGCCTTATCTGTAGAAGACTGTGGGCACCTTGCAGGGTTGTGTGTCTACATGACGTGTGTACACAATCACCTGCATACAATAGGCCTTCTTGTATTCTGAGGTAGGACTGGGGTCTGGAAACCAGAATGTGGGTCATTGAAGGCGCTAATTCTGACTTCACTTCAGTGGACTCAGGTCTGTTGGTTGGGAATCTGTTCTCAGAAGTGTGTGAAGAGTACCCGTCCCCATTTTTTATCAGCCTTGCCCTTGATCTGTGGAGAGATTTATCTTAACTCCCCTCCAGTCCTTCACGCAGCCAAGTTCCCCCGGGGGCATCCACCCCCTTTCCACCTTTGTGGTCTTTCCTGTGGGCTTGGAGTCAGCAGGTGGGCGCAGCCTCCTCCCTCACACCCACTCCTCCTGGAAGCTGCCTGCAGTTGTCCCCTGCTGGTAACCCTCCTGGGATATCCTCACACTTCCATCATTCTGCTCCTGACCTGTTACTGTTTTTGTCTCCAATGCCCCTTGACATCCCTATAAAAAGCTTCTAAATTAGTGCTCTTCCTTTCCAGGACTTTTGTGGGACTTCAGTTCCTCCTACCAGGACTCTGGAGACCACTAAAGCTCCCCTTCCTTTCAGAGTCCCCCTTTGGACTTAGCCCTCTGTTTTCCCCGTTCTCCATCAGCTCCAAGCTTCTCACCATAATATCTGCAGCTTTGACCCTCTGATCCCTCTCTTCTTTTTTTTCCGTGACTGTGGAGTCTCCACTGTGATTTGAATGAGGCCCCATCTCAGTTTACCGTTCTCCTGTGGAAACTGGGAACTAGGAAGCTAGGAAGGCTGCCCCAAATTCAGTGGTAGCCACCTTTAGATCACTGGCAGGGCTGCCAGGCCTGTGTCAGCTGTAGTTAAAACACCACTTGTCGGTGGGTTTCAGTGCAGTGGCTGCTGTTCCTCCTGGACACAGTGACATCTTTGGGCACAGGGACATCTGCGTTCCGTGGTTGTCCCTGAGCTCAGGAGGACTACAGATGAGGGAAGGCATCTGCATGGGGCCATCTGTGCTAAGATCCATTTCTCTCAGATTTGGCCCAGGTCAAGAGGAATGAAGGCGAAATATGGAATCCCCCCCCCCAAAAAAAAAGGGCTAATGAAGAGAGCAGGAGAATAGCCCAGCACTAAAGAGAAATACCCCACCGTGGTCACCCAAAAACAGCTGTCAGGCCTGAGTCTAAGTCAGGAGCCACAAACAGCCCCCGAAGGGGCAAAAGGAGCCATAGAAGACAGTGGAGTAAATAGCATGTCAGAGACCCAGGACTGCCAGAAACTCAAAGGGACAGCAAAGACATAAAATCTGCATGGGAGGCAGTAAAACCCCAAGAGTGACATAGAGACAAATTGACAGGGTGGTGTGGCACCAATACTTCACACGTCAGCCATACATGCAGAAGGACCGAGATGAAACAGCTCAGGGGAGAGGCAGGAGAAACGGAAAATAGGCAGGGGCAGTCATTCCCAGGCACGGATGACCTCCGAGGCTTGATCGCCTCCCCAAGACAAAGCGCTCCCCCTGATTCACTCCTGAAGAAACCTGGACCCACTGTGCATGGAGCACTTAGGTAAGGAGGCTGAAGAGACTCAAGCTGTCTGCTCTTTAGCCCTGGATTCAAAGGTCAGAGAGGTCAGGGAGAAACGTTGGCTGCTTTATTTGTTTTCAGTGTATCTACTCCTGTTCCTAAACCCACCAGGACACTGGTATGGCTCAGGAGGACAGCTAGGAGAGGAGCTGACTGGAAGACACCTTCTTCAGCTAGCTCTCACCCAGCTCTGCACTTGCTCAGTGGGGTGACCCGCTTCCCACAGTCACAGTGACCAGTGAGTGACAGGTGAGCCCTGCTGGTCCACTTTGAAAGCCTGTCTTTACTCTTTTCTACAAAACCAGTCATCGCAAATAATCCAATGTCCTTAAATGAGACGTTCAATGTTAAGTGGTCTAAAGAACTGTGCGGTTTTAAAAGCAACCACCAACGTCACCGTTTTCTTTCCCCACTTGGTGACAATTATTCTCATTGAAGCGGCTCTCTGTGCACTAACTTAGGATTCGGAGTGCTCTGTTTGCTTGGTCATCTTGGGGGAACAAGAAGCTGCTAAGGACTAGCTTGGTACCCTGAATCTGAGCAACTAATTGGGCTCATGTGTCTGTGTTCTGCAGTATGGATTTCCATTATTCCTAGCCTCCCAAAGACCTCCCCCACTTTTCTTTCAATAAAGAAGACCCTAGAGGTGAGGCCAGGACCCAGGATGTCTCCTCTCTTTAGTCCCAGTTCCCAAGGACAGGGGCTTTGTTGTCTGAGAAGGGATGCGATCAGGGGAACCTACCCCTCCGGGAACTGCGTTGGGCATACATTTATGGTTCCTGGGCTCTCCCCTTTGTTTATTCTTTGTGGGAAGGTTGTGGGTGCAGAGGCCCAGGCATGAAGTTTCTCTGCTTTTTCTGGGAAGGCTGAGGCTTCCCAAGGACGGGCCAAACCCGGAGAGAAGTAGAATTGCAAGTAGGGCGAAGGCCACTCCTCTCCCAGGGAAGCGCAGGTTATTAACTGGGAATTCTTTATAGCTGGCCCGAAGGCAGTTTTCGGTTGTAAACTGTCATGCACCGCAGCCCTCCTTAAAAAAGGCTATGGACGAGGTTCTGGGGACAGAGATCAGAAATCAACCACAGAAGAGGGTAGGGCCGAAATAGCTAAGCCTTGGAAGAGCTGCTTTTAGCCTGGAGTGTAGAGATATCAATGTTCACGGTAGAAAATGTAATATTATTTATTTGTCTCCTCTCGTTTGGAGAACGGATCCAAAGCAATCTTCCATGAGCTTCGTGGACGATGGAGAAAAATTCATCTGTGAAGAACCACATTCCCAGGCCGGATTCACCTTCACGCCAGAGGTTAGAGACCTCCAGCCTCTTTTGGATCCACCTTTGGTCCTCACGTCCCCTCCGCCTAGACAGACCCTTTATTCCCAGTGCAGGGACTCAGAGAGTCTCAGGCCTTAGGTCTTTTGCATCTCTTCCGCAAACTCCTGCAAACCCACCACACAAGCTGCCTGGTGGGTGTTGCGGGTAGGGCTAGGGCTGGGTGCAAATGAGGGCCTTTTGGTGTGTCTGCAGAAGGAACCGTTTCCCTAGGGTCGGGCCAGACCGAAATTTCTTTACATCCTGGACTACAAAAGAGCAATAAGCATGATAGCTAGCGAATCCCAGTGCCCAGTAGTCAGTTGGAAAAGGGAAAGTAGCCCTGGACGAGTTCCCATCCCACTCCGGGAGTGCCTTCCCGCGATTGGCTCCCAGAAAACCCTCTCTCACAGAAGCAAGAGGCAGGCAGAATCCGAAGACCGGGTCTGCCTTACCCAGCAACCCCGACCCCAAATACTTCCCAGGGAGACTAGGAGAGGCACAGGATTTTCAAAAGTGGGTGCCCCACCTGATGCAGGGGCCTTTTCCAAGGAGCTTCCAGGGTCGGGTGCGCGTGTGGAAGACGGGAAAAGGGAGGCAAGAACCCAGACCATCGTTAAAGAACTGGGAGCGATCTCTGGCTTCCTTCCCGCTTCCTGGGCTCCCATTTTAGAGGAATGTTATTGTTTAAAGAGACCCCATTGAACTATTTCCTGCTCTTTGTCACCTTCCTCTCGCTCTCCGGCAGAGGTTCTCACCGAGAGGTAATAAACCAACTGCTGCCCACACCGCTTGGCGCGGAGGCGGATAGGGAAACGCGCCCAGCGTGCGTTCCAATAATCCCCAAAGAGGCAAAGAGGCCGGGGACTCCCGGGGCCACATTGGGTGCAGGCGCAGCCACCATCACCAAAGTCCAACTTTTATGTGGGATGCGAGGACACCTACTAGGGTCGCTATCTGGACAGATCCGCACTGGCCTTCCCTCTCCACGCAGGTGAAGGTCGTGGGGAACCCGGACGGCCGAGGTGGGAGTTAGTGGCAGTCCACGGGGCGAGGGGATGTGTCCCGAAGCTGCTGCACCTCTGGGGGCTGAGGCTTCGGAGTGGTCAGGGAGACGCAGATCCGCCGTAGTCCCTCGCAGGTGCGCGCAGCGTGGACACTCTAAGTGCCACTGCCGCAGGTGCTAGGGTGCGCTTGCAGAGCGCGATGTGATCGAGTGTGGGAGTGGAGAGTTTAGCAGTTGTTCTGGGAGCAGGGGCCTGGGTGGCTTCAGCACTGCTCCTTGCCCTCCCCCCAGGGTCCGCCCCGCCGCTTTGATGGAGGTGCAAACATTTGGAGGAGGGCGGGGGTGTCGGGACTGAGCCCGACGCTTTTCTTACAGGAAGCGCACGCGGAACCCATTGTTGGCCCCCGGCCTCCGGGCCCGCCCGGCCGGTCTGATATGGCCGCACACCGCCAATGGGCAGTGGCTCGGTACTTCAAAGGGTGTCCCGCCCAATCCGCCGCGCCCCCTGCGAGGCCACTTGGGCTGTATTTATGGGGAGGGGACCCATTTTCTCTTCCCCAGAGACTTACTCTTGTCGCGCCTTGCGGGAGTTCAAGTGGAACCACGGCTCCCCAGCCCCTCTCCCTTCTCCCCGCCCCCTTCCCCCCACATCCCGGTCCTGGCCCTCCTTTGGCGAATGTGCTGGGACCCAGGTGTGGTCTTTGGGTTCCGCGAGTGACCCTTTTTCTTGGAAAAGGGGAGTGAGAGAAGTGAAGGTGGCTCTTGGGTAGGCAGTCAAGACTGGAGGCGGTGGAGAGGGCCGCAGGAGGATGAGCTCCCCAGGCACAGAGAGCGCAGGGAAAAGCCTGCAGTACCGAGTGGATCACCTGCTCAGCGCCGTGGAGAGCGAGCTGCAGGCGGGCAGCGAGAAGGGCGACCCCACGGAGCGCGAGCTGCGAGTGGGCTTGGAGGAGAGCGAACTGTGGCTGCGCTTCAAGGAGCTAACTAACGAGATGATTGTGACCAAGAACGGCAGGTAGGTGCGTGCTGCAAGACTGCGGTCTGGGGCCTGGAGAATGCCTCCCGGGTGTAGAGGTGTAGAGCACCGTTTTCTGCTTAAGGCCGACTTTCTGTTTCTTCCCGCTGCGTTAACTGCCCCGAGGGGTTTCCTAACACCATTTTCTCCGGAACTTTCACTGACGAAACTCTAGGATTCCCCCAGGTCTATACTGGTGTGGCCAGGTTTGCCTGCGTCCTCTAAAGCCTTGATCGGTTTCTCCCTCTTCTGTCGTAGAGATTGTGGGATTAGTGGGGAGATGGATTTAATTCCAGGGTTGACTAAGCTCAGGCAAAGAATCTTGTGAGACCGGCCGCAGGGGTGCTTCTTTGACCATAATAAACACTTGGTGCCAGGCTTCCTCACTCCAGTCGGATGGGGTCCTCCTGCTGTGCCCTGTCTTTTCCAGGAGGATGTTCCCGGTGCTGAAGGTGAACGTTTCGGGTTTGGACCCCAATGCCATGTATTCCTTCTTGCTGGACTTCGTCTCGGCTGACAATCACCGCTGGAAGTATGTGAATGGGGAGTGGGTACCTGGGGGCAAGCCAGAGCCTCAGGCGCCCAGCTGCGTCTACATCCACCCAGATTCGCCCAACTTCGGGGCCCACTGGATGAAGGCTCCGGTGTCTTTCAGCAAAGTCAAACTCACCAACAAACTCAACGGAGGAGGCCAGGTAGGGTGTGCAGGAGACAGGGAGACAGCGGCAGGGCGCAGCCCAGAGAGTAGAGGGCTGCACCTCCCCCAGCTGGGAGCCTAGAAGGGCTCCCTCAGCTTCTGTCAGCCTCACAGAAGCCACCACAGGCCTCCCCAATTAAATCTTTAGTACTGTTTATAATTAAACTGATAAGGGTCACACCAAGGCCCGCGACTGGGAGTCCTCACCCTGGAAGGCTGGGGTGGCGGGTGGAACAGGCTGGCTGGCCTGCCTCTTGGGAAACCTGCTCAGGCCTCATCACTCTGAGGGACCCAGCCGGGTGGGCTTTGATTATGAATCCTCAGTCACATCGAAGTCAGAAGGGAACACCGTGGGACACTCCACTCTTTTCGAAAGCCCTTAATTGGAGTCTGTTGCTAGAAAACTCAACTCCAAGTCACCATCAAGGCAGGCATTTAAAGTTGTCTGTGGCCTTATTCTGTCAGGGTTCAATAGTGTGTAGCTCCTCATAGCCTAGTTCCAGACCAGCCCTGAGAAGCAGATGTGTAAGACACGGAGAAACCCCACCATGGGGTGCATACTGCGGGCAGTTTCCCGGAGACTTTATAGCTGGATCCGTTTCTCACCTAGAAGTTGCTGTGGAGGCTGTGGTACTGAGGTGGGTGCCGTCTCCACATTTGCTCCTTTTCTCTCCTGCAGATCATGTTGAATTCCTTACACAAGTATGAGCCTCGCATTCACATTGTGAGAGTGGGGGGCCCACAACGCATGATCACCAGCCACTGCTTTCCCGAGACCCAGTTCATAGCTGTGACTGCCTATCAGAACGAGGAGGTGAGGCTTCGGAAGGGGGAGAGAGGGTCCATCTCCTTGTGCTCACCCGCTGTGCCTAGGCCAGGGGCTTTATGCTTTGTAAAAATCTCCTGTAAAGGGCTAGGTGACAGTCCCTGCTCTCAACAATATGAAGTCCTGGCAAACGAGGCCAAGGGGCCTTAACAGTGCTGCTGTTGGCTATTAATAACACCTCGGGAAACCCAGGGTATGTCTGAACATAGACATGATAGAGACCAAATTTATTGGGAATCTCACTCAAATTGCTTTTTTTTTAATTTCCCAACATTTCAGACCCAGATAGAAAAATTTTCTGATTCAACCTGAATATTTCGACTTGTTTCTGTTCTTTCTTGGTTTCTTTTTTCCTTCTTTGGTAGTGTCCCCCCCACCCCCACCCCGCTTCCACCTTCATTTGATTCAGGGTATTGCTATGTAGTCCTGGCTATCCTTATATTCACAGCAGTCCTCCTGCCTCAGCACTCTGAACCTTGGACTGACAGATCCATGAACTTCTCATGGTTCCCCCCATTCAATCAAGTCTGGTAACAGCACTGAATTAGCAAATGTCCTTCCTTGTTTTTCAGATCACAGCCCTGAAAATTAAATACAATCCGTTTGCAAAGGCCTTCCTTGATGCCAAAGAAAGGTGAGAATTCCAACCCCACTCTGGGGACGAAGGACCACGTAGAAAGAAGTTTCTCTCTCCGGGAAATTCTTCCTTGGACTACTCCGATTTTTTTTTTCTTTTTTTCAGAAACGACCACAAAGACGTGCTGGAGGAGCCCGGGGATGGCCAGCAGCCGGGGTATCCCCAGTGTACGTTTGTTGGTCCTCCATTCTCCGTGGCCCTCTGGCTTGTTTGAGTTCTAAGATTCTCCAAAACCAGAACCCACAGGGAAGCAGAAGGCTTTCTGGGAACAATGTGGGCATGGCAGGATGGCCCTTTGTGACCAACACAAATGTCCTTTGGTTTGGGGGCTACTGCCTGATCTTCTTGGGCTTTGGCTACTGGCAGGCCAAAGAACTCTGGATTTGTGTGTTTGTTCTGTAGTAGCCAGAGGTAGAGTGGACTCCTGGGAGTTTAGACTTGGTTATGATGGGAATTCAGCTCAGCCCCCTCCCTCGGAGATGACCTCCACTCTTGTTAGTGGCTGAACACTGAATGGCTGTCTTTGGAGACACACATGAACAACCATCCTGCTTAGTCCCCTTTGGCTCCTGACTTCTGTGGCTTGGAAGGAGGGGGCTAGTCCTTTTAGAATTCCTTTGGGAGTTCTCTTAGGCAGAATGAGGGGTGCAGATAGATCAGCTATTCTCAGCTGGTATTTTAACACCACCTTCCACAAATTTGACAAATGAATTTAAGAAACAGGTCCCCCGTTGTGACTCAAAGGTACTCATTTGAGAGCAGATGGGGAGAAATGGGCAAGAGATGGCCTGTGTATGGGGCCACACAGGATGGCATGGGCGCGCGTGTGTGCGTGTGTATGTGTGTGTGTGTATATGTATGCGTGTGCGTGCACATCTCTATCTTTTAAGTATTGTCTGAAGAACTGTCCTGCTTAGAAATAGTCTCATGGATCATTCATTTTGCTTAATTAAAAAAAATTAGTTTAGTTCATGTAGCTGTCTTGGAGAGGAGATGTTGTGGGGAGAATGGGGAGGCCTGGAGGAGTCAAACAGGAGGGACTAACTAGGAGATGGATTCACTAGCTATTTCTGAGGCAGGAGCATGACTGAGGAGGAGCAGTCCTGAACAGTCTGGGTCCCACCTGTGGCCAACTGTGTTCCTCCTGTCTTCACGCTCCTTCCTTTGAACAATCATCTCATTCTTGCTGAGAGAAAGCTTCTTGCCACAAAGACATCCCACACAGGCTGGGAGAGGTCTCAGGTTTGGTCCTCCAGGACAGAGCAATGGGCTCAGTTCAGGCCACTGGAGAGCTGGGCATCTCAGGCTTACAGAGTGGAGTTCCACACTCTGATGTTTGAGATAAGTTAGCACTGAGGGGTGGGTCATTCGGTGTTTCTCACTTCCAGAGAGAGACTCCTGGGTTAGGGCTAGGGCGGTTCTGAGTCTCAAGCAAGGGCCTCTCACTCAGCATGCTTTTCTCACAGTAGGGGGGTGGCTTGTTCCTGGCACCAGCACCCTCTGTCCACCTGCCAGCTCCCACCCTCAGTTTGGAGGCTCGCTCCCTCTCCCCTCCACACATGGCTGCGAGAGGTACCCGGCTCTGAGGAACCACCGCTCATCCCCTTACCCCAGCCCGTATGCTCATCGGAACAACTCTCCCAGTAGGTTCTGTGTCTTGGTTCATCGGAGGCTGGGGTGGTGGGGGGACACCAGTGGAGAGGTATTCCTACAGGGGTGCGGGATAGAGAGCCCAGCTCCTGGTGGCTCCTGAAGAGACTTGGTCAGGATGGTGGTTTACCAGAGGTCTCTATGGAGGCTTTTGGTATCCATGTTCCTCAGAACACCCTCCAGGTTTAAAAACAACAGCTGTCTGGTCCTTTTTACTGATCTCTAGTTTAGACGTTCGATGAGGTGATCTCTCTAAGGTAATCGATCACTGGACTAGCCAGGCGCAAGCCTTTCCAACTAGAACAAAGATTCTCCAGGCCCTCAGTGTCACTGAGAACCAGCCACAGTGCAGATCCTCCCAGCCCCAGAAGCTGGAGGGTGTGGTGGCCCTCCTGACCAACTTCCCCGATGGGGACTTCCAGAGACCTCCTCTCTCACACTGTCTGCTCCAGGAGGAGGGGGAAATGGCTAAGGAACACCATAAAACAATTAAGTAATTACAGCTGATTCCCAATGAAAGGCAACAGCTCTGGAGACCTGTTCAAGGAGAGGCTAGCCTCTGAGGCGGGGAGATCATATTTTTAATTTAGTGAGGCCCTGGTTTCCAAAGCATAACCCCCTGTGGAAAAGTGGCAAGTGTTATTTATTTACTTAGCACTTACTTGGCTAGCATTTGAAAGGCTCTGAATCTGATCCCCAATGTCACAAAATATAAATAAATAGCATAAAAATAAAAAGATAAGCAATACCAGTGTCTGCGGGGCATCTGGTGGGATGATAAGAGATAGCTTATATTAACTGGGATATATTTTCAAATAATTCACATAAAACAATAAATATTGCCCTGATGGCCACTTAAGTGTCTTGTTCGCTGCATCTAGTGTCCATGCAGCATTTGCAGCGTTAGTTTGGCTCAGCTGTTAGTATCGTTTTTGTTACACTTTCTCCTCTTTCAAAGACCTGCCAGGTAACTCCCCTCTCTGCCCTCAGCCTATGCCGACAATTCGTCTGCGTGTTTGTCCATGCTGCAATCCCACGACAACTGGTCTAGCCTAGGAGTGCCTGGCCACACCAGCATGCTACCCATGAGTCACAGCACCAGCCCGCCTACTGGCTCTAGGTACGTATGGTCTGTTTGTGTGTGTGTGTGTGCGCGCGCACATGCACGTGTGAAAGCAAATCCTCCTACGGTGTCTGCTGGTTCCATTTATGGCCTTTCCCCTGATCTGCCTCTGGATCCGACCTATGGGTGGTTGGGTTTGTGTTTATAATTAAACTAAGCTGAACAGGACCAGGGACACAGGTTCCATGTGTAGTTTTGATGGCCTGCCTTTATTTTACTGGTGGTTTGCTCTACTTAACCAAACCAGGGTACGGCCTTACCTTGGGTCTTAGCATCGCTGTGATGAACAGGCCTCTAATTCATCTGAGTTTCTTCGTATGTAAAAAGATACGAAATAGCTCCAGCCTCAGGCTGTTTCTCTCAGGCTGATGGGGTTGGCATGTGTGGTTTAAAGTAACCTTTGAATTTTGAATTTGAAATTCGTGCCCTGGCAGTGCTGAAGCATGCGTGGGTAGCCCTCATATGGCGGTTCTGCTGAACTATTGGGTTTCGTGGTCTAAGCTGATGAGGACAACTGACCTGGTCTCTTCCTTTAGAGAACCATTATCAGTTAGGGCAAGGCATTCCTTGACTTTTCTGTGGATAAGGGGGTAGAAGCCCCGAATGGCATGCTGGGAAACAGGTAAAGGATGGGAACTGACTGACCAGCAAGTTCTATAACAGGAAGCTCAAACACCCAGCAATGTTGGTGGCAACACATCCCCCTCAGGCTTGTTACTCCTCCACAGTACTGACGGACTAGCAGAGTAGCAAAGCTGGAGGCCACCACAGGTTCTCCCGTGGGGAAAACTGCCTGACTGTATAAATTCTGGGACAGTGGTCTTGATGGGCCTGTCATCATGCGACCTTGACCTCAAAGGCATCCCTGGTGTTCTAGAGTAGTGGTTCTTACCTTTCCTAATGTTGTGACCCTTTAATGCAGTTCCTTGTTTTGTGGTGACCCCTACCATAGAATAATTCCATTACCACTTCAAAACTACAATTTTGCTGTATTAATCGTAATGTAAATATCTGATATGCAGGATTCGATGTGTAACACCCAAAAAGGTTGCCACCCACAGGTTGCGAACCATTGATCTAGGACATTAAATGTTTGCCTAAGGTCTTAGCTGTTTTTGTTTTGGGTGTAATAGGAATTTAGTTGTCAGGTTTTTTTCTTTTTGGACATGGGGTTCCAGTATGTAGCCCAGGCTGGCCTTGTGCCCACTGTAGAATCTAGAGCTCAAGCTCCTGATTCTCCTGGCTCATCCCCTCAGCTGTTGGCAGGTGTTGCTGCACCCACTTTAGTCTGATCTTGAATCAAACACACCCAAGACGTCAGACTTGTCAATGGCCCTGAGGACATTGTTTCAGAAGCTAGAGGACCTGCTGGCAGCCAAGTGCTGACCACTTTGGTGTCTCAGTCTGAAACTCACGCCTGGAAAAAACCAGTAGTCCTCCTTAATTTACCCAGGCTAGCCCTCGAGTTCAAATTGAGGTAGGTGTAGAGGAAGGCATGTTGAATAATGGTCATCATGTCAGATCACGTTATGTGTTTATAGATGAACTCTAAGGAAGGTTTCCCAAACAAAAATTTAATATAGTTTAATGAAATTTGTTTCTAGGGTGTAGGCCAGAGGGCTTGATACTCATTTCAGCACCCTCATTTTAAAGATGAGGAGACAGCCTGAGGAGCTGTCACTGGGTGAGCCACAGAGCAGAGCTGGTCTCAAGTCCAGCTCTGGGGTCGCTTGCATATTGGCCCATGTCAACCTTGCTAACACACTGTCCGCTGCATGAGATGGGCCAGCAATGATGCTATTCTGAGGAACGCTTTCCTCTGTGGATTCAGGGGTTGCTGCAGGGCGTTGGCAACATTAGCCAACAAAGTAGGCCCATAGCGCCGAGCCTTGGAGCTCAGTGTGTTAACGAACACAGAGCTGCTTGCCCAGAGTCTGTCTTAGCAGACCGCGGCCCACTACTGCCCACTGGGCTTGTGCGCGCCTTCCTTTTAGTTTGCTTCCTGTTGACTTTGTGTCCTCACACACTAGCTTCTAAACACATGGTAATAGTGGGAAGGCGAGCCTGCAAAACTGTGGGATGACGCAATTACCGACAACAACGTTCTGATTACTGGTCCCTCCCCTCCGCCTCGCCCCCATGTTGCTGATTTGGAGCCTCTTCCCAGCGCCTTGACATCTGTTTTTTTTTTTTCATTTCAGCCAATACCCCAGCCTATGGTCTGTGAGCAATGGCACCATCACCCCAGGCTCCCAGACAGCTGGGGTGTCCAACGGGCTAGGAGCCCAGCTCTTTCGGGGCTCCCCTGCACATTACGCACCTCTGACGCATACGGTCTCGGCAGCCACGTCCTCTGGCTCCCCTATGTATGAAGGGGCGGCTACCGTCACGGACATTTCTGACAGCCAATACGACACAGCCCAGAGCCTCCTCATAGCCTCGTGGACACCCGTGTCACCTCCATCCATGTGACCTGAACTCTTCCCCGCCGTGCGCTAAGACTTGTAACAGCCAGTGTCGACTGGATCCTCTCCTAGGCACCGCAAGGCAGGCTCTTGGGACAAGGGAAAGAAATAAAAGCTTGCTACTAACTCCATTGTCAAGTAAGAGGATGTTTATCATGTTCCACGACCCTCTTGCTTGACGCCCGCGGTAGTGATGTGTGTCCTACATGTGAAGCCAGGTACAGAGGCGAGGCTGGGTTCCAGTCAAATCCTTTGTCTCTGCTACAACATGTAGGTGACTTTGAAAGGCTGGGCTTTGCCCACCCTGTCCTACTTTAGTGAGACACAAGGCACACTTCTAATGCCTGTCCTCATTGCTTTAGAGTAGTTAGCGTTGAGGACAGAGAAATCATAGCCAGCAGATTGTAGCTAAAATGGAAACTCCTCCGCCCTCTAGAAGATTCTACCTTAAGCACATGTAGCTTCTTGTGTTGTGAAGTCAACTGCGCGATACTTTTCTGTTGACGAACTAGCCAAAGACAATCTGCAGAAAGTTTATTTCTTTTCTGCACAATAAAGGTAAAATACAGCAGATGGCCCTTGCGGTTATTGTGTTCAGGTCTCCTTCTGGGAAAGGCTTTCTCTCAGAGATGTGTTTCAGTCCGTTCTGAATTTTAATGCTGTAGCTAAATTGGTTGCAGAACTGGTGGGATGCATTTTATGTACCTGTGCAATCTTAGTGGCTAAAAAAAAACTAAAATGAAGTGATATTGAATCACAGATGAATGTGCATGGCAGTATTTAAGTATATCAATGTCATAAAGATACAGGATATCCGCCCGATACAAGGAAAGGCATAAAATTGGCTGATAAAGTCAGTTAATGTATAGTTGCCATAGAAATTGACTGCCAGTGGCTTTTGACTTTTGCAATCACTGTTTTTGTTTTTCCCCATCAGCGGGAAGATGCTGCAGGGGCCTGGGTGTGTGTGTGTGGTAATCCCTCCATCTAGTGGGCCTGTGTGTATGGTAATCCCTCCATCTAGTGGCAGAATCCATGGTGGGACCCAGGTTTTGGTTTAACCCAAATCTCTGCTTTCTTAAAGTTTCAGCTGGCCAGTTTGGTCACCGGTAAAGCAGGAGTCCTGCATGGAGGCTGTGCACATTAGGTTTGAAGTAGAAAGGAGCTGAGGGGTAAGGGTTGGGGGTACCCCCTGCAGCACTGCCTTCCTCAGACCCCGTGTTGAGGATACAAGGTGATTGCTTTCTAGAGCTCAGGTAGAAACGACCGCGCTTTTTTTTATTTTTTATTGAGAAAAAAAAAATATTTCCGCCTCCTCCCCGCCTCCCATTTCCCTCCCCCTCCTCCCACCCTTCTCCCCCTCCTCCCTCTCCTCTCCCCCTCCCTCTCCAGTCCAAAGAGCAGTCAGGGTTCCCTGCCCTGTGGAAAGTCCAAGGTCCTCCCCCCTCCGTCCATGTCTAGGAAGGTGAACATCCAAACTGGCTAGGCTCCCACAAAGCCAGAACTTGAAGTAGGATCAAAACCCAGGGCCATTGTCCTTGGCTTCTCATCAGCCCCCATTGTTCGCCATGTTCAGAGAGTCCGGTTTTATCCCATGCTCCTTCCGTCTCAGTCCAGCTGGGTTGACACGACCGCACTTTCTGGTGTAGTCTGCGCCCTATTCTGAGAGGGCTGTGCTTGCCCTCTTCCTGGAGAGCTCCACACACCTGACCAGATTGATTAACAGGCGAATAGTCTCAGAATTAATCCACTGCTAGGATTGGGAAATAAGCCAGTTGTTTGACTGTGGGTCCTCACCAGGGCAGGTGCTAAGATTCTGGGCCTGGGCTGGGAAGATATTTGAGGTGGAGACCAGGTGTGAGCAGGTGCCACCCTGAGATCATGCTCTTCACAATGTGTGTGGAGTGTGGCCTTGTATGTCAGGAACTTCACTGCCCCTGTGGTGTCTGCTGGGGTTGAAGAACCTGCAGGTCATCACGATGGATGTCTTCACCCTGTTATTAAGGCTGAGGAGACAGAGCTCCGTATCCCTTCTATTATGAGCCTGTGTCATAGCGGGGCAAGTTCTACGCATGGGCAGTGGATGACGATTGACCTGCTTAGCTTCATCAAAGTATTCAGGTTTTGAATTAGAGCGGTATTTTAATAATTCAGTCTTTGTGGTAATGAAGTGGGAACAGAAGGGGCTGTAAAATGGAAAGGACCTGGATTTGAGCTCTACAATCTTGCCTCATCTACACGGGATACAATCTAAGATCCTTTGGAAGACTGAAATCATGGGTGGTGTGTGTGTGTGTGTGGGTGTGTGTACAGTTTTCCCCATCCGACTGTCCATCCACCCATCCATCCATCATCCATTTATCCATTTGTCATCTACCCATTATCCATCCATCCAAGTGACATCTCTTAATTTATAAAATAGGCACTGCAGGATATTAATAAATATAATAAAACTGAGCAGTTATTACAGTATATTGTGATAAAGTCACCATCACTACATTTGCTTATTGAGTAATAGTTACTTAGTCTCAAGCACTGTGATGCTAAGACAAGCAGCCCTGATGTCTACACAGATGTGTGAGAGGGGTTGGGGTGTAAGAGTGGGTACAGTGGACAGAAAGATTCAACCCAGGCACAATGGAGCAGGCTGTTGTAATTTATTTAATAGGTGGCACAAGAAAGACACCATGTGACAGAGCTCACGTGGAGGGGCTTTTTACTGGGGGGAAAGGGAATGGAAAAAGAGAAAAAGCGGGGAGGGGAGAGGGGAGACTGGCCTCGGGACAGGAGCAGAAGAGAGAGAGAGGGAGAGAAAGGGGAGAGAGGAGAGAAAGAGAGGGAAAGGGAGAGGGAGAGAGAAAGGGGAGAGAAAGGGGAGTGAGAGAGAGGGAGAGGGAGGGAGAGAGAGGGGAGGCAGAGAAGGAGAGGGAGACAGGGAGAGAAGGAGAGGAAGAGGGAAGGAGGAGATGGGGGGGGGTGGGCAAGGCCCACCTTTTGAAAGAGAATGTAGGGCATTTGCACAGGAGATGCTCTTAGTGGCAGCAGCAGAGAACTTATCAATCCTGTCAGGCCCCCAAGGGTAGACCAGTACAGATGCCTGCGTACTATTACAGGCTGGTACAAGATTGTTCTTTTTTTTTCCGAGGTTTTTACTTTTTAATTTACTTTTATGAGTGTTTTTTCTGCATTTATGTCTGTACAGCATGTGTGTATAGTACCCACAGAGGCCCCCAGGGAGTATAACTACTGGAACTGGAGTTATAGAGAGTTATGAGCCACCTTGTGGGTGCTGGGAATTGAATCCAGGTCCTCACTGTGAAAGCAGCCAGTACTCTAACTGCCAAGGAATCTCTCCAACCCCTGGTGCAAGATTTAACCCCATTACTCAAAGCAACGTGCAATTTAAACCTATCAAATGGTTTATTTCTGAAAATTCCCACTGAACATTTCGAGCTGGAATTGGCCGGGGCAGGAGGTGCCCTGACTGGGAGGAGGACCGCGCTGTGTTCATTCTCACTCAGCGGAGACCTGAGGACGGTAGGTCTCTACTTCCAGAACAGGTTTCTCACTGTGATAGCAGAGGAAGTATTTAGTGTGCCTGAGAGAAACGAGAGGTTTTGGAGAGTGGGCAGAAGGCCAGATGAGTGTGGCATTGTAAGATTTTGAGACCAGGATGACTGAGCCCAGCTCTGTTGATGAAGTCTTCGGATAAGGGCTTTCAGACCACCCAAGCCATCTGAAAGAGAGCTACCTAGAAGACACTCAGGCAAGCTGAGCTGCCCTGAAAAGGCTAAGACTCACGAGGTTGCTGGGGACTGAACCTGGGTGGCCTGCAAGAGCAGCAAGTACACCTAAACACGGAGCTGTCTTTCTAGTCCCCAAACTTGATTCTAAAGCTAAGGAAGACAAATTAACGACATTTATTAACACGGATAGGAAAATACCTTAAAAACAACACAGACGGAACCAATGTAAATGAGGACGCCGTGAGTGGGAGGGGGAGCCGCTTCACCTGTGGGAGGGCGGATGCAGGGCGCAGGGCTGGGTGTGTCCCCTCCGCACAAGGACAAAGGCAGCCGCGTCACCTGGTAGAATGTTTCCTCTCCTAAAAGGTTTAACAGAATTGGTTTTTAGATCCTTATATCCAAACACACTTTTTCTAGGTGGGCTCTTTCCATGCGTCCCTGCTAACACCTCCTTGAGAGGGAACAGCCTCCTTTTGGAGACTCAGGGCACTTTCCCGGGGCAGAATAAACGCTTTCCAACAGCATCCACACGTATGTTTCAAAATCCTGCTGCCTGCTCTAGAAACAGCTGAGTTGCTGTTTATTAAAGCTGCAGAGTCTGTAGCTGAAGCCCTCAAACGATTCCCATGTGGTCCGTTTCCAGCAAGGAGCTCTGAAGTCTGTCTGTCTGTCTGTCTGTCTGTCTGCCTGCCTGCCTGCCTGCCTGCCTGTCGGCACTCTCCTTTCAAATCTATTTGCACTTTTTGAGACAAGATTTCTTTGAGTAGTTCTGGAACTCACTCTGTAGACCAGGCTGGCTATGAACTCAGAGAAATCTGCCTGCCTCTGCCTTCAGGAGTGCTGGGATTGAAGGCATGCACCACCACCCAACTATGAATTTGCATTTTATACCTTGAGACTTAAAAAAAAAGATTATTTATATGTGTATGAATGCTCTATCTGCATGTATGAATTTATGCCAGAAAAAGGTATCAGATCCCACTATAGATGATTGTGAGCTACCACGTGGTTGCTGGGAATTGAACTCAGGACCTCTGGAAGAGTTTTCTTAAGCACTGATTCATCTCTCTAGGTCCTACCCGGAGACTTTTAATGGCAACTGTTCCTTTCAATGATATCAATCTTTTTTAAATAATTATAATTACTTTTCTGTAGTCTCTTTTTGTTTGTTTGAGACAGGGTTTTTTGGTGTAACAGCCCTAGCTGTCCTTCCTGAAGCTCACTTTGTAGACCAGGGTGTCCTTGAACTCACAGAGATCCGCCTGCCTCTGCCTCCTGAGTGCTGGGATAAAAGGCGTGCGCCACCGCTGCCCAGCTCTTTTCTGTACTCTTGATAACAACTGTTTTCAAGTCCTTTGCTCGTCTTTTTCCTCTCAGTTCTCATTATAAACTGTCTAAAGCAGTCAGCAGCAGCTGCACCCAGACTAAATGCTCTGTTATCTCGAAGCTTACTTTTACCACACATTAATCCATTATTTTGAGCCTCACTTAAATTTTTAAGACACAGGTACAATATAGCTGGATTCTGTGTCAGGACGTCATGTGAACAGCCTCTAGTGGAACTTGCAATAGGGTCTTGTTGTATCTGAAACCCCATAGGCAACAGCCCTACACATTAATATTGGCTGTCTTGTCACCCAGACTCCCACTAGAATTTGCCATGAAACTTTGCTTTCCACATTCCATGGCTGTTCTAGCCTGCATCTCCCAAGTCCTGCATCTCCCAAGTTGTCCACCTTCTTCCCATAAACAGTTCTCAGAGGTCTGCAGAACACACTTTTAGGCTTATCACACCAACACCACCACGTTCATCGGCAAGAACCTTGTGTATTAGTTACTTTTCTTGTTGCCATGGCAAAATAGCTGACAAATTACTTAAGAGCCAGAAGGCTTATTTTGGTTTCTGAGTTCATCACGGTGGGGAAAGCATGGTGGTTTAAGTGTTTCCATACAAGCTGGTAGGAGTGTGAGGCAGAGCTAGTCACGTGACAGTAGGCAGACTGGACTGTAAACTAGAGCCAGGGTGCCTTTAACCATTAGAAATTCACCCCTACTGGCAGCTGCCTGAAACTTCATTACCCTCCTAGGGACAAGCAGTTAAAACATGAGCCAAATTATAATAGTTGGTGATAGTGATGATGTGTATCCCTGTGTGTGTGTGTACATATGGGAACCACAGTTCTAGGTGGTTTGTCCTGAACCCACCACAAGCAAGCTCAAAGAGGTTGTAAGAGGCTGAGCAAGCTGAGTGGACATTCCTGAAGTGTCTCTAGCTGGCAGTGCGGCCAAGCTGGCTTCTGGAGTGAGGCTTGTGATTGGTCTCATGCTTGCTTGGTGGCCTGCGACTCCACACCACGGGGATGATCTTCTCTGCTGGTCTCTTCTGTAGATGGTGGTTTCGG
>JABTXL010020138.1:4342423-4354854 GCA_025134845.1 Neodon shergylaensis | reverse complement strand
TTCGGGGATGATCTTCTCTGCTGGTCTCTTCTGTAGATGGTGGTTTCACGTGCTGGCTTCATTCTCAGTCTTTTCTAATTGCCTTGATGTTTTATCTCATTCTTGATATAAAAATATCTACCTTATTTTTCCTCTTAGCTTTGTTTACTAATGTATTAGAAGCCAAAGAAAAGTGATTTGAAAAGTTGTTACATAAAGAATAGGGACAGGTTTTTTTAAACATCTTGGTCTCAGGATAATTATTTTCCAGCCCAGATAAGCTATATAATTTTACCTTCTATCCAAATTTCTTTAGAAAATAGCGCACCTAAGCTTTTCTGTCTGCCATGTGGTCATGCTACTTTCCTGTCAGAGACTAAAATCTTCTTAATTTTGTTGGTTTAGACTGCAGGGGTGTGGAAGTCCCAAACAGAGATAAAGACTCCTCTGTGAGTACTATGGTCTGGCAACGCAGTAAGCACACGCTGTAGTTTGGACCTGGCTTCTTGCCAGGTCTGGGAGGCAGGCGGGGCCCTCCTGAAGCTGTCTCTGTGTGTTCTGTCCTTAGAGGCCGAGTGCAGAAAATGCATGACATTCCTCATCTAGGTAGGAGAATGTCCTCATGGAAGACACTGTTCAGAGAGCACTGAGGAAAATTCCCCTGTCTGAGTGATTGATGGAAGACAGAATGACTAACAGGAGAGAGTGTGTGTCTTCTACTTCAATGGCGCAATGGTGACAGTATTTTTTCATTTATTTCTGAGTGGATAATTAAGTGTGGCTTGAACCATAACCTGTATTTGGTTACAGCTTTGCAAACTGTCTCTCGCAGAGGCGGCAAACTAGGATTTGAGTGGCCTGGTTGGGTCTCTCATGTTGGGAGAAGATTTTGAATAGTATGTGCACCTTCAAGATGCCCAAAGACCAACATTTCTGTGACTAAAGTGCTCACAACTTAGTCGTATATTGTCATCTGACATATTGAGATGAGAATCAAGAAAGAGCAACTTAAATTATATTTTAATTAGGAATAATCTGACTTTGACTTTTTCCAAGAAAGCTTCTATTGAGCATCTAGAAAACAGAAGGAATTGCTGTAAATGAGCTTTCATGACAAACATTTTAGGCACTTGCAGAATTGACATTTTATTATCTGCCCAGTGATCACCCACTCTGAGGTGCTTAGTTGTTCTGCTCCACTTTGGTGTTGTGGAAACACATCTAATTCATGTGTGAAAAATTTTTCAAGAAACGTGTTGGCCTGTGGTGGAGATTGCTGTGAATTGCTTTGTGTTCCTTGCTTCATTTCTGCACCACTGCAGACAAGGGGTCTGGGGTACACGTGTGTGTTTCATCTTTGGTAGTCATTGCCATCATGGCTCAAACCTTTTTTTACACTGAAGCACAATTAATAAAAACTCAGGGAGAGAAATTGGGGTTCATCTTGAAGATCTGAAAAGCAAAACAGCCAGCCACTGGCTCTTACATCGACCTTAGTCTGAAATGGCGATCCTCCTCCACGATCTCAGAATGAGACTGCGTCTGAGAGCTGTCTCCTCCCGGCTTGTAGTCCTCTCTAGGGCTGGGATTAAAGGCGTGCACTTCCTTCATTAAAGGCTTGCACTGCCCAGTTTCTATGGCTACTAGTGTGGCCACTGGGATTAAAGGTGTGTGTTACCATTACCTGGTCTGAAGGCCGACCAGTGGGGCTGTTTTACTCTCAGATCTTCAGACAGTCTTTATTTATTAAAACAGAATTGAAATGCCACTACATTACACAATGTCTTTACATAATAGATACTTTTCTTCTCTTACCTTAACCTTTTATTCTTCTTACAGTTCCAGAATAGCAATTCTGCAGCTCAATTTTCTATTTGCCTTATAGATTTTATATGGAGGGTACTTCTAGTATTTGTTAGGATTTTATGTTAGTTTCTATATATTTTTTGCTTATATAAAATTGATCTGTGTTTGTTATTTCTCTACAAAGTGTATATACTTCCAGTACTCTGGGTTTTTATAATTTATTTATTGTAATCTATTCCAGCAGTTCATTTTATCATTCTACATTCAGTTCCTGACAGTGCCATTCAGCTTTCATGAAGATGGTTTCATACTATGCATTTATATCCCAGAGGATACATCACCTGACTTTTATTTTCAGTGTCATTCTAGTCGTTTGCACTTCCATTTGACTTTTAGAACTAACTTTTTTTATATGGACAAAATAGCTTGCTAGAATTTGGCTTCTCTCTCTCTCTCTCTCTCTCTCTCTCTCTCTCTCTCTCTCTCGGCTGGGTATAAAAGTCTACTGGCCAAGCACACCTGTCCTTTGATAGGGGAACTGTAGACATGATGGGCAGGAGGGAGCATCCTGGTGGTCACTTTGGGTACAGGAGGCTAATTCTTAGAGATAATTTAACCCTTTGCTCTTCAATCAAAAGTGTTTTATTCCTCACAACTGCTTTCCAGTATCTTATGGGTCAGATGACAATTTCTCAGTGTCTACAGCAGGTTTTTCAGTCTAAAGAGCACACTTTCATAACAATTTCTTAAGGTTTTTACTTGTAGTTTCTTTCATTTGAAAGGCTGCCTTTTTACTTTTTTGGTTTTCTCTTTGGTTACCAGATAAACATCTGTTGGATCTAGTTTGTGTAACTTTATGCTCTACATTCTCCATTCTTTACTTGGTTACTCTTCCTGTTTTACTTGGCTGGGCCTTTCGCCTAATCCTGCCTCATTTACCCACAGTATTGTGAGTAGCCTCTCTCCATCTTCTACCCTTGTCCAAGTTTCTCTCTCTAATGAGCACGAACTGATGCTAGTCCCAGTCATTCTGTTTTTATTAAGTCTTTATATGTGATTAAGAGTGTGTAGGATGTCTGTGTGTAGATTCTGGCACAGGCTTGCCATGGCACAGGTGAGGAGGGCCAAAGGACATTGTTAGGCATTGATTTCCCCCTTCCCTCTTGTTCAAGGCAGGGTTTCTTGCTATTCACAGTTGCAAATATCAGGTTAGCCGGCTCTTCATCTTCTTGTCTCCAACTCCCATCTTACCCTAAGAGTGTGGGATTGCAAACATGCTTTCCTATTCAGTTTTGCATGAGTTCTAGGGATTTGAACCCAGGTCCTCACTCTTACCCACTGAGTCATCTTCCCAGGGTCATTGGGACTATGGCTGGAGCCTTATGATAAGGAAGAAACACAGAAGGACAAGGAGTCTCCCAAACGTGCCTTAAAGCTATTTCAGGATTAGAAAAAAAATTAAACTCCAATCTATTTTACCTGATGGATACAATATAATCTGTATCACCTAATTATGGAATTTGCCTTATTAGTAAAGCGTGGTGTAAAACATTTCTGATGAAATTAGCTGAAGATTTAGGTTAGCAAAGGGAAACAGTGGGTATAAAGTAGAATTACTAACATTAACAAAAAGGGGGGGTTGACACCAAGTGAGGGTACAGAGGGGACCAGCAGAAATCTTCACACAAGTTAGAAAATATTTGGTAGTTTTGGAAAATATTTTCAGGTGGTGATGGCACACACCTTTAATCCAAGCACTTGGGAGGGGCAGGTGAATCTCTGTTTGAGGCCAGTCTGGTCTACAGAGTGAGTTCTAGGACAACCAGAACTGTTTCATAGAAAAACCCTGTCTTGAAACACAGACAAAAAAAAAAAAAAAAAAAAAAACAAAAAAAAAACAAAGCAAAAAACAAAACAAAAAGAAAAAAAAGTACTGATAGCTATCTACCTCATGGCTTATTTTTTTCTACTCTGAGATATTGTCCTGGTCATTCTGTTTTTTTTTTTTCTATCAATTTGACACAAGTTAGAGTAATTTGAGAAGAGGGAATCTCAAATGAGAAAATGTCCCCACCAGTCCAGTCTTCCCAAGTTGCTTTGGATCATAGCACTTTCATCAGAGCAATAGGAACCATCATTAAGAGAGAAATTGGTACCCGGTTGCAGGACATTGCTATGACAGACTTGACTATGGTTTTGACGAGGATTGTGGTGGCATCTGGGCTTTGCATGGAGAAACCATTGAGGGTTCAGAGGTCAGTGGCCTGTCTGTGGGACCTCGGAAGATGAGAGTGTTGAAAGCAATTCGGACATTGGAGGCCTGGCTTGGGAAGCTTCAGATGGAAGTAAAGACTCTGTTGGGACCATCTGATATTTTGAAGTAAGAATTTGTGGTTCTGGTTAGTCGGTGCTAAAGAATCGACTAAGATTAATATAAGACCAACATCATAAAATGAAACCTTTACTGGGAAATTGATGCTGGTCAGTATTCAGAAGCTGTGGGCCAGAGGGGGCCAAGGTCACATCTCATATCAGCAGCTTAAGTTGGTAATGTTTAAGAGTCACTCAGGTGGTGCTGGTTTTAAAGGCGTGAAGGAGCCATGGAGAGCAGCCGAGGTCTGGCACCGTGAGAAGCCATCAAAAGCCAAGGTCTAAAGTACAGCCTCGGCTGCAACAGAAGCCCCGGGATTGAAGGGGTCACGAAGAGTAGCTGAGACTTGACATCGTGTGTCAGGGCAGAGTCCCTGAAGAAAGTCTAGAAGAGAGCTTTGGTGAAGGTGCCACCCAGTCGTGGTAGAGACCAGTCCCGCGACGCAAACACTAAAGATAGCCGTACATGCTGAGTGGAGCCAGTGGCCACTGTAGGACAAGCTGTGTGCGCTGTGGGTGGCGGGGGTAGAGAATGGAGCCCAGGGGATTGTAAGCGGACCCTTGACTTCAAGTACTGAACTTTTTGCAATGCTGAATTTGTTTTTTTTTTTTTTTTTTTTTTTGATTTGACTGTAACTATGTCCCGGTTCTTCCCTCTTGGAATAAGAATGCATTTAATATATTGTTTTCATTTAAAGGAGCCCACAGTTGAAAGACTCTGGAATTTTAGACAGACTTTGAAATTTGAAAGATATTTTGGATGTTTTAAAGAGACTGAAGTTTTTCTTTCTTTCTTCCTTTCTTCCTTCCTTCCTTTCTTTCTTTCTTTCTTTCTTTCTTTCTTTCTTTCTTTCTTTCTTATTTATTTAAAAAATTATTTATTTTTAGTTTATGTGCATTGGTGTGCATGTATGTCATCGGTGTGAGTGTGTTAGATCTTGGTTACAGACAGTTGTGTGCTGGGAATTAAATTCAGGTCCTCTAGGAGAACAGCCAGTGCTCTTAACCACTGAGCCATCTCTCCAGCCTCCGAGACTGAAGTTTTAAACAGTTTGAATTTGTGGAACTGTTAAAGCATGAAATTTGGGGGTACTTGGTGACCACTAGGACAGGCAGAGTAATGGTCCATGTGAGGCAAGGAAGGACTTTTGGGCCTGGTGGTGGTGCTGGCACGTGCCTTTAATCTCAGTGACTGCTTGGAGGTGCGGGGTTCACTTTTGACTGCAATATTCCAGGAGTATGCATGTGTCAAATTTGTGAAACTGTGGATTTATTTATTTATTTTTTATTGATTTTTATTGAGCTCTACATTTCTCTCTGCTCCCCTCCCTGCCTCTCCCCTCCCACTTTCAATCCTCCCCCAAGGTCCCCAAACTCCCAGTTTACTCAAGAGATCTTGTCTTTTTCTATTTTCTACTTCCCATGTAGATTAGGTCTATGTAAGTCTCTCTTAGTGTCCTCATTGTTGTCTAAATTCTCTGGGATTATGGTTTGTAGGCTGCCTTTCTTTGCCTTATGTTTAAAAATCACCTATGAGTGAGTACATGTGTTAATTGTCTTTCTGTGTCTGGGTTACCTCACTCAAAATAATATTTTCTAGCTCCATCCATTTGCCTGCAAATTTCAAGATGTCATTATTTTTCTCTGCTATGTAGTACTCGATTGTGTAAATGTACCACATTTTCCTTATCCATTCTTCAGTTGAGGGGCATTTAGGTTGTTTCTAGGTTCTGGCTATGACAAACAAAGCTGCTATGAACATAGCTGAGCACATGGCCTTGTGCGACAATTGAGCATCCTTTGGGTATAGACCCCAAAGTGGTATTACTGGATCTTGAGAAAGGTTGTTTCCTAATTTTCTGAGAAATCGCCACACTGCCATCCAAAGGGGTTATACCAGCTTGCATTCCCACCAGTAATGCAGAAGTGTTCCCTTTTCCCCACAACCTCTGCAGCATAAGTTGTCATCAGTGTTTTTGATCTTGGCCATTCTTACAGGTGTAAAATAGAATCTCAGAGTTGTTTTGATTTGCATTTCTCTGATGACTAAGGATGTTGAACATTTCCTTAAGTGTCTTTGAGCCATTTTAGATTCCTCTGTTGAGAGTTCTCTGTTTAGGTTTGTACTCCACTTTTTTTATTGGATTATTTCTTCTTTTAATGACCAATTTCTTGAGTTATTTGTATATTTTGGAGATCATACCTCTGTCTGATGAGGGGTTAGTGAAGATCTTTTCCCATACTGTAGGCTGTCCTTTTGTCTTGTTGACCATGTCCTTTGCTTTAGAGTTTCAGGAGGTCCCATTTATTAATTGTTTCTCTCAGTGTCTGTTCTGCTGGGGTTATATTAAGGAAGTGGTCTCCTGGGCCAATGCGTTTAAATGTACTTCCTACTTTCTCTTCTATAAGGTTCAGTGTGTCTGGCTTTATGTTGTGAGGTCTTTGATCCATTTGGACTTGAGTTTTGTGCATGGCAATAGATATGAGTCTATTTTCATTCTTCTACATGTTGATATCCAGTTATGCCAGCACTATTTGTTAAATATGCTTTCTTTTTTCCATTTGATATTTTTTGCTTCTTTGTCAAAAATCAGGTGTTTGAAGATGTGTGGATTGATATGTGGGTCTTGTATTCGGTTCCATTGGTCCTCCTGTCTGTTCTTATGCCAGTACCAGGCTGTTTTCAGTACTGCAGCTCTGTAGTAGAGTTTGAAGTCAGGGATTGTGATGCCTCCAGATGTTCTTTTGTTGTACAGGATTGTTTTGGCTATCCTTTTTTTTTTTTTTTTTTTTTTTTTTTGCTTTTCCATATGAAGTTGAGTATCATTCTTTTGAAGTCTGTGAAGAATTTTGCTGGGAATTTGATGGGCATTGCATTGAATCTATAGATTGCTTTTGGTAAGATTGCCATTTTTACTATGTCAATTCTGCCTACCCAAGAGCATGGGAGATCTTTCCACTTTCTGGTATCCTTTTCAATTTCTTTATTCAAAGATTTAAAGTTTTTTGTCATACAAGTCTTCCACTTGTTTAGTTAGAGTTACTCCGAGGTATTTTATGCTATTTATGGCTATTGGGAAGGGTGTTGTTTCTCTGATTTCTTTCTCAGCTCTTTTATCATCTGGGTACAGGAGGGCTACTGATTTCTTTTTGAGTTAATCTTGTATCCTGCTACATTACTGAAAGTGTTATGAGTTGTAGAAGTTCCTTCGTAGAATTTTTGGGATTGCTTATGTAAACTATAATATCATCAGCAAACAGTGAGAGTTTGACTTCTTCTTTTCTGATTTGTATCCCCTTGATCTCCTTTTTGTGTCTTATTGCTCTAGTTAGGACCTCAAGAACTATATTGAATAGATATGAAGAGAGTGGACAACCTTGTCTTGTTTCTGATTTCAGTGGAATCGCTGGAAGTTTCTCCACATTTAGTTTGATGTTGGCTGTTGGCTTGCTGTATATTGCCATTATTATGTTTAGGTATGTTCCTTGTACCTCTGCTCTCTTAAAGACCTTTATCATGAAGGGATGTTGTATTTTGTCGAACGCTTTTTTGGTATCCAATGAGATGATCATGTTGTTTTTATTTTTCAGTTTGTCTGACTGACCTGTCCAGTGGTGAGAGTAGAGTGTTGAAGTCTCCCACTATTAGTGTGTGGGGTTTAATGTATGGTTTCTTTTATATAGGAGGGTGCCCCTGTATTTCGGGCATAGGTGTTCAGTATTGAGATTTCCTTTTTATGGATTTTTCCTGTGACTAATATGAAATGACCTTCTTTGTCTCTTTTGATTGATTTTAGCTTGAAGTCTATTTTGTTAGATATTAGGATAGCTATACCTGCTTGTTTCCTAGGTCCATTTGATTGGAATATCTTTTTCCCAGCCCTTTACTCTGAGACAATGTCTCAGGTTGAGATTTGTTTCTTGTATGCAGAAAGATAGATTCTGTTTTTGGATCCAATTTGTTACTCTGTGTGTTTTTATAGGTGAGTTGAGTCCGTTTATATTAAGGGTTATTAATAACCAGTGATTGCTATCTCCTGTTAATTTAGTTTTCATTGTTGGTGATGTTAATTTGTGTGTTTTTCTCTTCTTTTGGGTTTGTTGCTATGAGACCATCAATTATCTGTGTTTTTGTTGGTGTAGCCAACTTCCTTCAGTTGGAGTTTTCCTTTTAGTATTTTGTGTAGGGCTGGATTTGTGGCTAGGTATGGGTTAAATCTAGTTTTGTCATGGAATATCTTGTTTTGTCCTTCTATGGTGATTGACAGTTTTGCTGGGTATAGTAGTCTGGGCTGACATCTGTGGTCTCTTAATGTCTGCGTAACACTTGACCACGACCTTCTGACTTTCATTGTCTCCATTGAGAAGTCAGGTATAATTCTGATAGGTCTACTTTTATATGCTACTTGGCCTTTTTCCTCTGCAGCTCTTAATATTCTTTCTTTACTCTGTATGTTTAGTGTTTTGATTATTATGTGGCGAGTGAAGTTTTTATTGTTTTGATCAAGTCTATTTGGTGTTCTGTAAGCTTCTTGTATCTTTTTTTTTAAGATTTATTTATTATGTATATAGTGTTCTGTCTGAAGAGGGCGCCAGATCTCTTTAGAGATGGTTGTGAATCACCATGTGGTTGCTGGGAATTGAACTCAGGATCTCTGGAAGAGCAGGCAGTGCTCTTAACCACTGAGCCATCTCTCCAGCCCAGCTTCTTGTATCTTCATAGGCATATTTTTCTTTAGGTTGGGAAAGTTTTCTTCTATGATTTTGTTAAATAAATTTTCTGTGCCTTTGAGTTGAACTTCTCCTTCTTTTATACCTATTATTCTTAAATTTGGCCTTTTTATGGTGTCCCATATTTTCTGGATATTTTGTGTTAAGCTTTTGTTAGTTTTAATGTTTTCTTTCCTCTATTGTTTTTGATTTCCTCTATTGTATCTTCAGCCCTTGAGGTTCTCTCTTCCATCTCTTGTATTCTGTTGTTCATGCTTGTGTTTGTGGTTCCTGATCATCTTCTCATGGTTTCTGTTTCTATAATTCCCTCAGCTTATGTTTTCTTTAATGTCTCCATTTCAGTTTTCAAGTCTTGAATAGTTTTTTATATGTTTGATTTCTTTTTCTTGGTTTTCTTTAAGGGATTTGCTGATATCTTCCATTTTTTGTTTGTCTTTTCCTCCATTTCTTTGAGGGAATTTCTCATTTCCTCTTTAAGAGTTTCAAACATTCTCTTGAAGTTATTTTTTTATTTTCATTTTCTTCTGCTTCATCTGTATTTGGTTGTTCAACTCTTGCTGTTGTAGGGTCTTTAGGTTTTACTGGGGTGTTGCTCTTTGTGGTATAGCATGTGATCTTACCTTTTTTACTCATCTTTTCCTCTAATAGGTGTGGTTGGGGCTGTCTGTGATTCTGTTGATTAATCTTCTAGGTGCCAGTGAATCCAACGCTCAGATGGTTATTCCTCATGGTACAGTCAGTGCCACAATTCTAGCTACCCTGTTGGTAACTCCGTGTTCCTGGAGATAGCTCAGTGCTCCCAGGCTTTGCTCTGCTCTCTTGGAGTTTGCTGTCTCAGGTCTGCTTTGACCCGTTTCTGTATATCCTGGTCTGAATCCCCTCCTGCAGAGATTTCTGACTTGGAGTTGGTCCTGTTACATTGGAGTTCACTGTCTCCTTTCTGCTCTGGATCAGGTTGCTGGCTCAGTCCTGGTCTGCCAGTGTCACAGGACTGAATTGGCTCTTGGCTCCCACTCCCATGGAGCTTGCTTCCTCAGGCCCACTCTGGCCTAGGTAGCTGGTTCAGTACCACTCCTGTTCTGGTGTGTGTGTGTGTGTAATTTTGTTATATGTCATTGTCTTAGTTAGGGTTTCTATTGCTGTGATGGAGATACTATGACCAAAGAAATTTGGGGAGGAAAGGGTTTATTTGTCTTATACTTCCATATCACTATTCTTCATTGAAGGAAGTCAGGACAGAAACTCAAACAGGGCAGGAACCTAGAGGCAGGAGCTGATGCAGAGGCCATGGAGGGGAGCTGTTTACTGGCTTACCCCTCATGGCTTGTTCAGCCTGCTTTCTTATAGAACCCAGGACCAACCACCATAGGCTGGAATCAGGCTGGGATCAGGCTGGGATCTCCCCCATTGATCACTAAGAATGCCCTATAGGCTTGAGGACAGCCTGATGTTATGGAGACATTTTCTTAGTGGAGGTTTCTTCCTCTCAGATGACTTTAGCTTGTGTCAAGCCGACATAAAATGATCCAGCACAATCATGTGTATATATCAATATAGCTGTGAAATTTTAAATGTAAAGGGTTTAGAGAGTGGTGGGTGGAGGCAGGTGTCGAGCCGAGCAGGGACCAGAAGGAGAGAGAGTGAGGAGAGTGAGAGTGTGTGGGGGTCAGAGAACCATCTGTGGGCTCCTCTGTGGGAGGGGCAGCCAGGCCAAGCTCAACTAACCAGGCATTTCCTGCAGAGGTTGCTGTGTCCATCAAAGGATGACACAGCCCCCTTAGGTCTCTGTCTCTTGAAGGAAGGGGCAGGAAAGACTTCACTGTCTGAAGCACTGTGGCTGACTGTGGGGCTTTGGCCCAGGGGGAGCTGGGTACAAGGAAGTGCTCATGTGACAGTCACTGTGCAGATGCACACATTCACCCATGTAAACATACACATTTATAATACACAGCACACATTTCACACATGCATGCACATACACATTCATATACTCATGTGTACTCATGTAAACATGCAACATCATTCACATTAATAAAAATATACATATGCACATATAATACATATATGCACATATACACATACTCATGAACAAATACATATACACATGTATTCATTTCTGCAGTGCACATTTAAATATTAATCTATATATAATATATATACACACATATGTGCATGCTCATTTACACATTTATATGTTATATACAATATAAATATATATCTAAAAGTGCATTGTAATATACACAAAAATATTGACAGAATGCACACACATATATGTATACATGTTCTTATTTATGCACATATAGGATATACATTGCCATATATGGCATTCATGCTCAGATGCAAATGCATAACATACTCTTATACACACATAATTTCTTCCTAAAGAACATCTCAGAGATGATATTTGTTCACTAATAATGCACAACCAGTGTTAACTGAGAATTGAGACATGGAGTCCATATCCTACATCTGTCGGGAGCTCTTCAGCATAGTCCCTCATCGGGTGCAGCCTGGGCTGGCTCTACCTGCCACAGACCTCCCAGATCACAAAGGGTCCTTGTGCTGAGGCCTCTGGTCATCAACTCCTTCCTGTCTCCCTGTGGTCTTGGCACATCTTAGCTAGTCGGGGTCACCTACCCCTCTCCCAGCAGGTTTCTCTAAGACAAGCTCGTGATCAGCACGGTGGGGTGAAACTTGGTTTCTTGTGCCCTTGTCCTGCCCTGCTGTCCCCACAGTGGATTCTCGGGAGCTCCGAGGACACAGCAACACTTAGTTTAGCTTCCCCATTGCAGTGTTGTCCTCCCATCCTCTTAGGTTCGGGTGATCAGAATCTGCCTCAGGGGAAAAGTGACTTTGCTTAGCTGTGAGGGAAGGTGCTAGTTTTCACACTGTGGTCATCCGTCATCTCTGGACACCCTTCCCCAAAGAAGGAGGTAGAATGTTGTCTACATAAGTGGAAGAACCCTAGCTTGGACCAGACAGAATATTACACTCGTGGACAACCCAGAGTCTTCATTGTCCACCTGCCAGAGACACCCTCCCTTGCCGTGCAAGCTCCCTGCTGATTCTCTGAGAGTCTGACCTCCTGAGAGGTCCTCTCAGCATTGCCTATGGCAATGCCCCCAGCTGCTGAGACCTTGGGCAGCCACCCCCAGCTGCTGTCCTCTGTGCTGTTCTTTGTGCAGTGACTCTTGTGGAAGGTGTTTCTTCATGACTTGTTCCATGGAAACCTGTAGTCCTGCAGGGGCTTCTGCCAAGGAGGAAACATATGGAGGGAGAGGAGGGGAGGACTCTGGGAGGTTCCTAAACCTAAGGGACACCCTTCTGGAGTCTGTTCCTGCCTGTAAGCTATTTTGGGCCCCAAAGGATGCTAAGCTAAGCGGGGTCCAGGGAACATAGTCTCTCCTCGATGATGTCAACGGTCCAGTGGTATTCCCAGAAGGCAGGATTTACAGCTACAGTCACTTAGGAGACAGAACAGGACTTTTACCATAGCGCCTGCAGCGGGTCTGGGTTTCTACCATAGCGCCTGCAGCAGGTCTGGG
>JABTXL010020138.1:4312110-4325747 GCA_025134845.1 Neodon shergylaensis | reverse complement strand
CTGTGACCAGTGCTCCACCTGCCTGTGCCATGAGGGGCACAGCTGTGGCCTCTTGCTTTCTCTTATGACCCTGGCTTGTAGCTCACCTAGAGGGACAGCAGGGCAGTGACTTAGTACCCTTTCTCTTAGTTGTCTGGTCCCATGTGTCTTTGTGCTCCCTGGCGTTGCTGCCACATCTGCACAGCACCCCGAGACTCTTCCATGCACACTCCAGCTTCACAGCTTTTGTTTTTCTCTGCTTGGGTCTTCATTTGGAGGGAAAGGTGCTAGGCGTCTCTACCCAGCCATTTCTCTGGCATCCTAAAACAGAATTATTTTTAAATAAAAAAGATCTATGTACTCATTTTTAAATATATGTTTGCATCTATCAGGTACATGCAGGTGTAGGTGGAGGCTGCTTATTTGTTTCGCAGCCACCCAGACCCAAAGTAATTACATAAAACTGTATTAATTAAAACACTGCTTGGCTATTAGCTTAGTATTCTTTTTTTAAATTTATTTTTATTTTATGTTCACTGGTGTTTTGCCATGGGTGTCGGATCCCCTGGAACTCGAATTATAGACAGTTGTGAACTGCCATGTGGGTGCTGGGAATTGAACTCCGGTCCTCCGGAAGAGCAGGCAATAGTCTTAACCACTGAGATATCTCTCCAGCCCCCTAGCTTAGGATTCTTATTAACTAACTCTTACATCTTAAATTAACCATTTTTATTATTTTATAATTTATCACAAGGCTCGTGGTTTACCTGTAAGGTTCTGGCTGGCGACTCATGTCTTTCTCCTTCGGCAGCTACATGGCGTCTTTCTGACTCTGCCTTCTTTCCTCCTCTACCTGCTTGGAATTCCTGCCTTACTCTATTCTGCCCTTCTGTAGGCCAAAGCAGCTTTATTCATTAACCAATAAAAGCAACACATATACAGAAGAATTTCCCGTACCATGCAGGTATCTGCAGAGGGCAGAAAAGGGCGTGGGTCACACGGAACTGGTATTACAGGTGGTTGCAAACCTCCATGTGGGTGTTCGGAATTGAACCCAGGTCCCCTGCAAGATCAGTTCAGTATTCTTAACCACTGAGCCATCTTTCCAGCTCCTTACAGCAGAAATCTTGATTTCTTCCGTTTTGTGTTGTTTATACATGGCTTCAGAACACGCTAAAACCCTTAGCTGCAGGCCAGACATTCACCCTTGACTCCCCTCTCCCATCTTATTCATCAGTAAGTATGTATTTGTCTTAAAGTTTCCAATTTTCCCTATCTCCATAGCTACCATCTTTGTCTTCAACCCTAGCTAAGAGGGTACTGATGGCTGTTTGGCCAAGGAGAGAGCTTTAGTTAAAGGAGAGCAGAGGGGGAAGACCCCGTGTCTCAGGGAAGTTGTTTATCAATGCTGAGGTACGATCTATCTCTGGAATGCTTGTTATTTGAAATTATAAATTTCTTTATTGGTTAATATTTTATGTAATCTCGGGTCATGCTATCAATTGTCGTGAGCCCACTATCATTTTGATCATAGCTTTTTGTTGTTGTTACTATCAGCCAGAAACACCCTGACTGACCAGACATGGCTGTCTTAGGGTAGACAGTTAAAACAATTTTGGGTGAATAAAAGCATGCTTCCACACAAATGGTTTTATTTCACATCAAGCAAATTTGTTAAAGATTTAAAAATGTACACATGGGCTTTGTAAACATAATTTGTGAACAAGATATGATATATTAAAAAAGATCTGACATATTAAATTTATGGATGTATGCATAGTTAGTGAACTGTGCTGTAGACGCTCCTTCAACTGTCTCATAATTATTTGTGAGCATTGCTTCCTTGATTTGTCTTAACCTGTGAAGTGCGATTCTTATTATCAAAGATGAAGACTTTCTTCCACTCTGCAAGCATCTGTTAAAGGCCGCCTATATGCATGAGGCATTGGGCTGACGCTGGGGGCAGTGTTTACTGAGACCTTGTGAGACTAGTTCTCATAGGATACCCTTGTCCCCACCAGATGAATGAGTGTGTTTAGTACAGAGAAGGGGCAAGAAATGAACTCCTGCAGGTGGGTAACACTGAGAAGGTGTCTCATGTGAACAGTTCAAAGGATTCCAGGTGGAGGACGCATGTGTGAAGGGTCTTCAGGTAAGAAAATGGTTTGGTGTATTTTAGAAACTGGCAAAGTGTCCTGAGAAGAGAAAGAGAACAGAAACAGCGATGATCAGAGAAAGGCTCGTAAAGCCATTCTGAGTCTCAACAGCCACAATGTGGAATTTAGGACATCTCTGACTGACTTTAAGAAAGAAAATGCGATGGACTGGGACAGCTCGAAGACAGTGATCAACACAGAAAGACTGGGTAGATGTTAGGTTTGGCCTCCATGGTGATGGGATCCATGCTGGAGCTCCTAGCTGGTCCTGGGTGGGGCAGGGGCAGGAGCTGACAGCATTCTGATTTTCATGGAGTTGGATGTAAGCTCTAAGAGGAGGGGACTTGTGTTCCGTGCGGTTTCCATCTGAGCAGCAGGGGCATGGGTGGGCCAAGGGCTTCATGGGGGAAGCTGGGTACTGAGTATACATGTCAAGTACCAACTGAGTGTTCAGGTTGAAGCCTGGAAGAAATTCTAAGCTAGAGCTTGGCATTTGGAACCCAGGTTCTAAAGGTGGTTGTCAAATCCCCCCAAAAGAAGGCAGTTTAGGATCACACACTACTTAGGGCTCAAGAGGGGTGGGGAGTCTCTGTGAGATGAAGAATGGCAAACTGCCCACATGGAAGGAGCCCTAAAGAAAGCAACCAAGAGGAACATTCCAGGGAGGAGAGCCCAAGTGGGGTGGAGCATCAGTCTCTAGGATACTTGACATTTGACAAAGTGGAATCTCATTGGATAATCCCAAGATGATGTAAGAGAAACAGTAGGGATGGAAGCCAGTTTGAAAGATGCATGCCCCGTGCCTGCAGAGGCCAGAAGAGGGCATCAGATATCATGGAACCCGAGTTACAGACCTGTGAGTGCCCATGCGGGTACTGGGACAGAACCCGGATCTTCTGGAAGAGCAGCCAGTGCCCTTAACTATGGAGCCATCTCTGCAGTCTCTATGAACATTTCCCAAGCCTGTATTTGCCATGACAAGACATTCTATAAGAGAGGTTGATTCCAATTATTTGTCCAATGGAAAATATGCAATTCTGGAAGTGTGTGCCAGGGTGGCCTGTGCTCCTTAACTCTGAAAGATGGCAAGAACAGGCTCCTCTGCCAGCCCCAGGGACACAGCATCCAGAGCTGTAGAATCTTCTGTTGATTCCCACCTTTCTGGTTTGTGTCTGTGTGCTGAAGTCATTTGCTCTGAGCATCTTGGATGTCACCTAAGATATTTTCCAAATGTGGTTTTCTTCAGAATGCAAATTAAATTTCCAAAGCTGGTACCTCCTTCCTACCCATTGGCTTAATTCTTTCAAAGTAAAAGGAAAAAAAATCACTGCTTGAACATGCAGTTTTTTTTAATTTCAGGGTTTTTATTTCATACAGAAACCCACACAGACTGAGAACACAATTAGGATCTGTTTCTTTATATTAAGACTAGAAATGAAGGCTGTTCACGTCAGATGGGGAAGTTCCTCATGGACCCATGGACCTGTGTGGAAGCTTGAGTTGAGTTGGAAGTCATTGTCACAGAAACTGGTGGTCACAGTGCACCTTTGCCCTACTTGACCAAAAAAAGCATTCTGATGTCGTCATTTTCCCAGATGGCTACTGTCGTGGTTTGAGTGAGGCCTTCAAAATCAAGAGTGGAGAACCTAATCCCTAGGGTAGCTTTGCTGGAAGGATGATGTGGGATTCCCCTTTGTAGGCTGTGAATATGTTTTATTACCATTGCTTAATAAAGAAGTTGCTTTGGCCTATGGCAGGGCAGAATATAGCAAGGTGGGAAAACTAAACTGAATACAGGGAGAGAGAAGGCAGAGTCAGTGAGACGCCATGTACCTGCTGAACGAGAAGGATGCCAGAACCTTACTGTAAGCCACAGCCTCATGGCAGAAAACAGAAGAACAGAAATGGGTTAATTTAAGATGTAAGAACCAGCTAGGATTATACCTGTGCCATTGGTCAAACGGTGCTGTAATTAACACAGTTTTGTGTGATTATTCGGGTCTGTGGCCAGGAAAATGAAATCACAGTCACTGTTTCCAGAAGGAAGTGCCTAGCGGGAGATCTGAGGCGGCTCCTGCGCCAGAGAGAAGACAAGCCTGGCCCCTTGGCTCTCTCACTGAGATGATGGCTTCACCATGAGGTGGCCAGGCAAGAGGGCCTCCCCAGAGGCTTCCCTCTGTCTTGGTGAGAAATAAATTTATTTTCTTTATGAATTACTCAGTTAGGATGCTCAGTTATAGCAAAAGACAACATGTCACTGCATGTTCCTTATTCAGAATTAACAAACAAACAAACAAACAGAAAACCCAACTGAGTGAAACTGTCCTGGCATGAGTATCCTTGGGCCACATTTTCCGTGACCAGGTGCGTCCGTCTTTCTTGGATACACACACACACACACACATCACAGGAGTGTTCACACATGCCACCAAGCCATGCATACACCCGTGTAGGCAGTCTGGCTGGAAATGTGTAGCAATGACATCCATATATGATGTACAGGGACTAGAGCAGAACAAGCCTTGGAATTTTGCTCTTTCTCTGAACAGCAGCTAATGGATAATCTCTGAGTCTTCATGTCTTTATGAACTGGAGATATAGTTCTCTGGCAGTCCGTTATGGTTTATCCCCAAGTGGTCCTTCCTGGTGAGCTTTCCTGGTCTCTACCCAAGTGGCTAGAATACATTTGTCTGAGTGCTTAAGATTCTCCCTAGTGGCTGTTCTGTGCCCCGAGAACTCAGAGGGCAGAGGATGGATGCTCTGGAACTGTGACCCAACCACACAGAGGATTGATGTGCTGCTAAATGCAGGCTCACCAGGGATATGCCAAGCCGGGGTCCTCGGCAGCCTACCCAAACCAACTGGGTCACCACACTTTCTGAATCAAAAATTAAGGTTTGTGATCCCACAGAAGGTGCTAGACGGAACAGTAAAGCAAACTGAGACCCAGACTGGAAAATGCAGGATATAACTTCCAAGTACACTGCACAGTGCTTTTCTTGGTCCTCCCTAATCCAGTAGTGCAAGCTGGAAGGGATGAGTTGGGCATCTCTAATCCAGTAGTGCAAGCTGGGAGGAACAAGTTGGATGACAACCAAGGGGAAACACAGTGAAGGCAAACTGAACAAACTTATGGATTCTCCCTACTTCTAACAGACAGACAGACAGACAGACAGACAAATGACAGACAGATAAACCCCTAAACCAAACAATAACAATGACACCCTCCTCAATGCCATCAGACTCAGTTATATTCTGGTTTATTTTAAGAAGCACAAACTGTCTTTATTCTGATCAGGTGACCCTGGCCGCCTTCAGCAGCTGAGACTCCTGCTTGGTCACATGCTCCCAGCAGAACTGGCCTCCCTGGAAGCTGGCTAGATCATCGGGTGTCTCCCAGGCTTGCTCCACCAGACCCTACACTCTAACCAGCTTTTGTATCACAAAGATTTGCACACTAAATATGATTTTTTAACATTTTTTTCTATCTTGCCCCAGGCTAGCATGGGAAGCAGTACCTGGTCACTCATTCTGTGGGCTGAGAAAGAGATTCATTCAGGCCTGGAATCTCAGCACCGGCAGAGGTGAGAGTCTTTTGCTGCACTCCGAGTCTCTGTCTAAAAAACAAACAAAAAACGAAGACAAAAAGAAACAGAAATTGCAGCAATGAGAAAATGTATTTCCTCTGAGAACATGGCTCTGTCTTGGACGTGAAGGGTTTTCATTTCAGCTTTATGAAACAGCCCCCACTTTATTGTTGCATGTTTGGCATAGATTGAAATCAATTTCTATTATGCCTTCAGATAGAAAAGCAACAGCCTTAGACAATAGCCAGCCAGTTGGCAATGTTGAGTGAAAAGGAACCAATGTGTGTAGGTGCCCCAGAAATCCTTGTCCTAACTGGTTGTCATGTGTCTGAAGCACGTCTTTGACCTACTGTGAGCCTGGAGTGGTCAATGCCTCTTTCCTCAAGGGCTCAGAGCTGTATGGGAATTGTAAAGCCAGCTGCTGGGTTGCCTGCAGTGTTGGCCATGGTCACATTTTATTGCTGTCTTTTGGTAGTTCCTGTTGACATGGGACACCTTCTCAGGACTCCTGTACCTGGTCACTGCACATCTGTGCTCAGAACATACTTCATCTCCATTAAAGAGAAGGCTTACCTGGGCATGGTGACCCACACTTTTAACCCTGGCACTTGGGAGACAGAGACAGGCAGATCTCTGAGTTTGAGGCCAACTTGGTCTACAGAGCAAGTTAGTAGGTGCTGGTATATTAGTTAGGTTTTCTATAGGACTATAAATGATAGAATGTGTGTGCTTGTATGTGTGCACGTGTGTGTGTGCGTGTGTGTGTGTGTGTGTACATATGCTGGGGGGTTATTTGATTGGTTTATGGGATGTGTGTGATTTGGGTAGTCCCACAATGGCTATGCAGTTCCAGTCTGTAACTGAAGGCCTAGAAGATTCCTCAAGAGCAGTTGGCCTTCGGTCTAGGTTGGAATCCCTAGGAGAGTGGTTCTAACGCAGGTAAAGGATTGTCTCAGCAACAGGATAGATGAACTTGCCAGGCAGAGGGAGGGCAAACAGACAAAGAACAATTTCCATCCTCTGTGTCAGTTCACCAAGGCTGCCACCAGGAGTTGCCACCATGTTTAGGGCGGATCTTCCGGCTAGAAATGGTCCAACCAAGAAAACTCCTCCTGGGAGAGCGCAGTAGCTTCGGTTTTAGTTGATTCCAGATGCAGTCTTGTTGATGACAGATTCGCCATCGCTCCGGCAGTGGCCGGTTTCTACTTCTAAATATGCTCTGAAAATGTTTTTGGAATCTTGCAAGGTGGCCGGTCATGTGAGATGAATGGTTTTGGCGGGGGCCTGACCTGTTTATGTTTCTAGAGTGGATATTTCGCTACAGTCATGGAAAAGCCCCCAGTCATGTTTCTGGAAGCAAAGATCCCATTTCCTCTACAGAAAGGATACCGGCCAGCGAGTCCCCAGCCGTAATAGGTACCGGCAAGCGTTCAGAGTGGCGGAGAGGCGGGGCATTTTACAGCGTTGACTCCAACACTCGGAGCTTTCCCAAAATTTTTTTAACAGCCAATAAAATTAGTCAGTGGGGCCTGTTAAGCTGCCCAGCCTCATTAAGACCCTGGAAGGTTCTAGAGTCCACTGGAAAGAGGCAGGAAATAAGGAAAATGAGGAAACCAGAGGTAGAAGAAGACAGGTCGTTGTATGTTTTATATATAATTTCTAGTGCCCATGTGGCCTACCGTCATGTAGAAAGTACAGTCCAGGAAAAGTGTGAACTATTTCTGTTCAAACCAAGAATAGTTGGAAAGGGAATGGCCTTTCACCCAAGCACACCAGCAGCTCCTCAGGGCGTGTGGCGGTGTGGTTCCCTCTCAGGACCCCAATTCTCTCTTTGCTTGTTCTCAGTACTTTCTCGATGCTGTTGAGGTGTGTGTCTTGGGTCCCCCAGGGACAGTTTCAGACTCAAACTCCTTATTTGTGTGAGTCACTGGGCATCTCTGGAGACTCCGGCATCGCTTCTCTGAGGGGGAGGGAGGAGGCCTAATAAGATGATGTATGCCTGACCCGGGGGGGGGTGTCACTGTCTGTTCTATTTATGGTTTTCTTCCACTCCCTTCAAAAATCCCTCACGCCCAAAATATCCACTGCGCAATACATTGATGAAAGAAATATAGGCCACAGCTCCTCACAAGTTCTAGCTGAGGCAGAAAGGCCTAGATACAGGAGGGACAGGGACAATATGGATGAGAGCGGAGGCTGTGGCAACTCCTCTCTTAGTACCCGGTCTGGTCAAGGCCACCTCTGACAAATTGACACTCAGACTTCTCCCTGACACAGAGCGGGTGCTGCCAGAATGAATGAATGAATGAATGAACGAATCCCAGACACTTTCAACTGAGGTGGGAGTCCTTCCTTCCCGATAACCGAAGGTTTATGCTTTTTAGGTTTTAACTGCTTTAATTAATCTCGTCTACCTTATCGGGAATACTCCATTTTAAATTGATAAAAATGATACCACACTTGCTCTAAAGGTCCCAAATCAGGAAGGATAATCTGTTTCATTTTTATTTTATTTATTTATTTGTTAATTTTTAAGACAAAATCTTATGTAGTCGTGGCTAGCCTGAAACTCAATATGTAGACCAGGCTGGCCATGAACTCATAGAGATCTGCCTGCCTCTGTCTCTGGAGTACTGGGATTAAGGACTTATGACACCATGCCCAGCAGTGCCTGCTCATCAGTTTTAAATGCACAGATTATATATATAAAAAAAGCTAAATAAGTAGACAGCACACCTTCCCACATAGGTCAGTGTTTATTTAAAAAATCAAGTATTTGTAGCCGACTGGGCTGGCTGTGCTGAGAGAGTCCCGCTTATGGCATTAGCTCCCCCCCCCACCCGCCCCCATGTCACCGCTGGTTGCTGTGTCCCAGTGGCTACCGGAATGCACAAGACTTTCTCCTGGTCCTGGATCCCATTAAATAGCAGTCCTGGATGCATATCACACAGGAGCCAGGAAGGGATGTTGGGGAATGGGGATGAAAGGGAATTCATAAATAAATACATAAACAGGGCAATAAATAAAACAGGAGAAGGCGTTGGGTGGGTGCTAATGAGATTCCAAGGAGCAGGGACGGTCCAAGCTTAGCCTTTTATGCCAAATGCCCAGGCGAAAAGCTTAAAAATGATGCTGTGCCCGAGTCCTGGGCGTTCACAGAGAAGAGCAGACCGACCCAAGCGTAAAGATTGAGTAGGGGTTTCATACAGCTTCACCTAAAACAACCAAAGGCTGGAGTGATTCCAGATGGTTATCCGCCAGCAGCAGAAAGACAGATTGTGGTTTCCGTGCCCTGGGGTGTGGCTCAGTGACAGCAGCATGCCTCAGAGGCACATATTGTAGGTGAATCTTTAGAAAAGCAAAAACCAACCCTAGGCCAGCCAAAGCAGACCCAGAGAACTCATGTGTGCTGTTCCAGGCCATGAAGAGTAGATCCACAGTGGCCTCTGTGTGCATGTGTGTGCGTGTGCATGTGTGTGTGTGTGCGTGTGCATGTGTGAGTGCATGTATGTGTGTGCGTGCGCATGTGTGTGTGCAAGCATGTGAGCATGTGTGGGCATGCATGTGTGGTAGCATCATGCGGAGCTTCAGTGTGGGCTCATGAGATTTACCGCATTCTCAGGTACACATACCTGAAGCTATCAGAGCTAGAGGAGAAATTCTCCCCACCTGGTCACTTGTTAACCCAACAGAACCACAGATGTCCGGAAACTCAGCCACCTGCCCTGTGAATTTTCCTCAGGACTGCTGTCCAAAGTGAGTACTCAGAGTGTGTTGTATGTTCCTGGTATCCAGGGAAGCATGTGTCCAGTGGTAACATCTTCTTGCGAACATTAGAGCCAAAGTTTATTTGCTATTTTTTTTATTTTTTATTTTTGGTGTCTGTGTGGCTAATATGTGTGTAGCTGTACATGTATGTGGAGGGCATTGGTGTGTGCAGCTGTACATGTATGTGGAGGGCATTGGTGTGTGTGTAGTTGTATATATATGTGGAGGGTGTTAGTGTGTGTGCAGCTGTACATGTATGTGGAGGGCATTGGTGTGTGTGCAGCTGTACATGTATGTGGAGGGCATTGGTATGTGTGCAGCTGTACATGTATGTGGAGGGCGTTGGTGTGTGTGCAGTTGTACATGTATGTAGAGGCCAGAGATTAACCTTGGGTGTCATTCCTTAGGCACTGTCCACTTTGGTGTTTAAACAGTTTAATTTTTAAATTTCGTAACAGTGTTTGCCCGCATGTGTAAAAGGAGACTGCTTGTTTGTTTCCCGGCTGCCCAGACCCAAACAATCACACAAAACTGTATTAATTACAACACTGTTTGGCCAATGGCTTAGGCGTATTCTTAGCTAGCTCTTACATCTTAAATTAATCCATTTCTATTAATCTGGCTTTGGCGTACCGGATAAAGTTCTGGTCGTCTTTCTCCTTCGGCAGCTGCATGGTGTCTCTTTGACTCCACCTACTCTCTCTCTTTTTCTTCCAGCCTGGCTATGTTCTGCCCTGCCATAGGCAGCTTTATTCATTAACCAATAAGAGCAACTCATATACAGAAGGATATCTCACAGTACGCATGTATGTATATGTACCATGTGCAAGCCTGGTGTCCGCAGAAGACAGAAGAGGGCATCAGATCCCTTGGTTCTGGAGTTAGAGTTGGCTGTGAGCCACCATGTAGGTGCTGGGAACTAAACCCAGGTCCTTTGTGAGGGCAGTAACCACTTTTGATCACTGAACAATTTCTGCAGCTCCCACCTTGGTGTTTTGAGACAGGGTTTTTCGTGGAGCTGAGACCCTGCAAAGTAGGTTAGCGTCTTAGTCACTGCTCTTTCTGCAAAAAAAAGCCCACCATGGTTAAGGTAACTCTTTGGAAAGAAAACATTCAATTGGAGGTTTGCTTACGGTGCCAGAGGGTTAACCATTTTCATCATGGTGGTATGCATAGCACTGGAGCAATAGCTGAGAGCTACATCCTGGTACAGAGGCAGAGAGAAACAGAGAGAGAGAGAGAGACAAAGAGAGACAGAGATAGAGAGAGACAGAGATAGAGACAGAGAGACAGAGAGACATACAGAGAGACAGAGAAACATAGAGAGACACACACAGAGACAGAGAGAGACAGAGAGACATAGACACACACAGAGAGACAGAGAGAGACAGAGAAACATAGAGAGACACACAGAGACAGAGACAGAGAGAGACATAGACACAGAGAGAGACACACAGAGACAGAGAGATAGAGAGAGGCAGAGAGACATAGACACAGAGAGAGACAGAGAGAGAGAGAGAGAGAGAGAGAGAGAGAGAGAGAAATGAACTGGGCCTGGCTGGTATAGGCTTTTGAAACCTCTACCCTTCACCCCTACCCCTAGTGACACACTTCCTTCAACAAGGTCACACCTCCTAATCCTTATAATCTTTTAAAACAGTTCCACTATCTGGTGACCAGTCATTCAAATATAGGAATTTACAGGGGCCATTCTTATTCAAACCATCACAATTAGGTTGGCAGGCCACTGAAACCCAGGGATCCTCCTGTTTCTGAGTTCCCAGGGCAGAGATTACAAACTTGAGAGAACCTATGAGACACAAGAAACGAAAGGCCAGCTCCAGTGCCCCCAAAGTTTCAGAGTAAAATGGCACCAAGATCCTAGAGAGGAGGTGTGTTCCAGGAAGTCCATAGTCAAACACAGAAGAGGATAGGAGAAACCTGGAAAGGCACAGATTGTCTGCACACGTTACCAATGACTCTGTGCTTTTCTGTGAGACGGCCATGGGGGGAGGCTGGACACAAATGAGGAAATTGGACACGGAGGGAGCTGTGAGGTGGGCAAATGCTCCCTGGAACGGAAGAGGAACTTCTACAGAGGTGTCCCGGGGCCAGCCGCTCCCAGAAGAGATGATCTCACCTGCCTCTGTGGCTTCTCACCCTGCCTCGGTTGGCTTCTTTATCTTTTCTTTTGTGAGATTCGTGATATGACACTCAGGCTGGAATTGAATCAGATTGCCAACCTAACTGGAGAGATTTGGGGCTAAAGTAATGCTAGCACAAATGAGATTATTGTAAGACAACATTTCCTCTTTACTTAGTGAGCTCTTACTAGTTTTGTTCTCCCGCCCAGTGGAGTGTGGAAATGTCATTGCTGCGGGCTTTCCATCTGGTTTATCGTGACACAGGGGTGTCCCCTTGAGTAAGTCCAACCGAGGGAATGATTGTTCTTTGCACACAGGCTGAAAAAGAAAGGGCAAACTCACAGACCTTAGCATGCAAACAAAGAGAATTGATCAGTCAGTTGTCATAATGTCCTTAGTCAATGGCTTGGTGTTTCCTGGCAGCTGCCTGAGCAAAATCTCCAGTGCTTCATAAAAAAAAAAAAAAAAAAAAAAAAAAAAAAAAAAAAAAAAAAAAAAAAGCCAAGCCGGATCGAGACCTTTAACATCAGCCTATTCTGAGAAATGAACGTGTCATGAACTTCAACAGCTCACACTTGACTCCTGTACTTTTTTTTGTTCTTGCATCACCAAAGGCTGAGAGTAGCGTGAGCAGGGAGTCTGTAAAGGACACACGTGTCCTTTAAGACATTAGAGGAAATCCGAGGGCCGGACTAAGAAGCAGAGGTTGGATAACTTGCTGGGTGGAAGAAAGGAGTGTGTGGGAAGCGGGATGAGTGTGAGCTCCGAGCAGGTGGGTTCTGCCAATTGACGTCAGCAGCATGATCCGCCCCCGGATGCTGCGGACCAGCTGGGCCAGCCAACTGTGCAGGCTGCTTGGAGTGCAGAGATGTTTGCACAGTGCCGCCGGCAGCAGCGCTCTCAGATGCAGACTGTCTTCCGTGCTAGCAAAAGCCCTGGAGGAAGGGTGTCCTTCTCAGTCCCTTCTCCTTGGTTATGTAAGTCAGGAAGAGGCAGAGGCTTAAGTCTGGTCTGAATGGAGCGATGATTTCATTGAATGCACATCTTTGGGAAACAAACGACTCTGTGTGTTCACTCAGGGGTCAATTACAGATTGGCGGGGGCCTCTGGAGAAGAACACTGGAAGCTCAGAGAAAGGGTGTTTCTATGTCACCAGAGACTTCACAGGCGATTATCTGGCACTGGAGAGAGTCCAGGTGGTGTTCCACACACCTAAACAAAGTCAGGGCACAGAGGAGCCAGCACTGCCTATCCTCATGCTGGCCTAGTGAAAGAGGCAGAAATAAAAATCAGACATGGGGAAGGTGTTTTGCCCAAGATGGAGATACTATGCAAACCACAGAGCTTGGGGGTTAATGAGCTCATGGTAGGGGAAAGATGGGAATCCGTGGGTGACACAGATACAGGTTTCGTTGACACAGTTACCCAGGCAATGCCCTGAGGAGGTGTGAACTGAGCCATACAGATGTGGTGGGTGGTGCATGTCAGGCAGTTGGGTGAGCAACAGAGAGATCCTGGGGTTGAGCTACTCGCTGAGGGGCCTGGGGCTGCTGGAGCCAGCAACTTCTCAACTGTGCTGGGGAGGTTGTTGGGAGAGTCTTCTAGGACTCCTCGCCACTGCAGAGTGTCAGCGCTTACTTTAAGTAAAAGGGAGAATGGCAGAGGGTGTCTTAGTTACTGCTCCATCACTGTGAGGAGATAGTGTCTTAGTTACTGCGCCATTGCTGTGAGGAGACACCATGACCAAGGCAATGTGTAGAAGAAAGTGTTTAGTTGGGGGCTGGCTTACAGTGTCAGGGTTAAGTCACGGCCATCATGGGGGGTGGGGTGGCAGCAGGCATAGTGGGGGAGAAGTCGCTGAGAGCTTTCATCCTGATCTGAAGCTAGCAGCCGAGAGAGAGAGAGAGAGAGAGAGAGAGAGAAACAGAAGAGAAGAGAAGAGAAGAGAAGAGAAGAGAAGAGAAGAGAAGAGAAGAGAAGAGAAGAGAAGAGAAGAGAAGAGA
>JABTXL010020138.1:4252644-4311714 GCA_025134845.1 Neodon shergylaensis | reverse complement strand
GTGTTATGTGTGTGTGTAAAATACACAGACCTGAAAATATCACACATTGGAAGGGTACCCAGCAGAGGCAGAAGACGAATGCCTGTGGGCTGGGAGAGAGGAACGAAGGCCGCCACTCTTCTTTTGGCTACACTACTTGGAAAAAACATTGCCACTCCCCAGAACAGCTGAGGACGTCCTTGTGACAGGCACAGAGCAGGTGCCAACTTCCTAAACTTGGGCCCAGATTTCCTATATCTAGGATGTGAGCAATTAGGCTGTTAGAAGTAGGGAGTCTGGGTTGGTTCTAGAAAATCAGATAGAATAGTGTTCTGGATATGTGTGTGCTCCTCCAGGATGCCAAGCTTACTAAAACTTGGCAGTCACACAAACTCTAGATTTGTGCAGAACCTGATGGAGGTCAAGGACAGATTCCAGGCAGTGTGTAGTGTGGATTTTTACCTTTATCCAAAGCTCCATGTGACAAATTGTCAGGCTCCAGGATGCAGTCAGGAGATGACAGCATCTGAGCTGTGAGACTCAGTAGGGTGTCTTTAGGTCCTCGGGGACCTGACTCAGAGTTAGTTGCCAGACCCTTGCCTTTTCTTCTCCCCTGTGTCTGGACACAAGATGAACGACTTCACTCCGGCAAGTGCTTCCACCATGATGCTGACACAGGCCCCAGAAGAGCAGGGCCCGTCAATCACAGGCTGGAGATTCCAAAACTTGAAGCCACAATAAATCTTTTCTCTTTATAAGTTGACAATCTCAGATATTAGAGTATGGAAATCTATAATTAACCAGGATTAACCCAGATTCAAAATAAAGGAGATGATAGAAATGCAGAGAGAAGTAAGTGTGCCAGAGATGTTGAGAAGGCTCCCCTTCCACCACTGAGGGAGTATTGACCCAATCGTACATGAGAATCAAACACCTGTGGGTAAGAGAATAGCTAAGATGAAAGTACACTATGTAGTCCTTGTACTGCATTCAGGGCTGGGAAGGCTGTGTCCCGACTCATGGCAGTGGGAGACCTTGGTTCTGTAGGGGCAGCTGACTGAGGGATAGCTCCCCTTTTGTTGTCCTTAATCTCATCATGCTGAGTAGTTTTAGATTAACTTGACACAGCTAGAGTCATCAGAGAGGAGGGAGCCTTGGGTGAGACGATGCTTCCATAAGATTCAGCAGTAGGGTAGCTTCTTGATTAGCTATTGATGGGCATGTCCAGACCACTGCAATCGGTGCCATTCCTGGGCTGATGGTCCTGGGTTCTACAAAAATGTAGACTGAGCAAGCCCATAAGCAGCACCCATCCATGACCTGTGAAACAGCTCTTGCCTCCAGGTTCCTGCCATGTTTGAGTTCCTATTCTAACTTCATTTAGGGATAGACCATGGATGAGGAAACAGAAGCAAAATAAACCCTTTCCTCCCCTACTTGCTTTTGGTCATGGTGTTTAATCAAAGGAATAGTAACCCAAACTAAGATACTCATTGATAAAATAATTTATAGATGGACACAGCAGGGCAGCAAAGCTGACTTTTACTTTGAGGAGTAAGTTATACATGTGAGGAGGTGAAAGGACATCCCCTGGCACCCAAGTCAGGATGTCCTTCATTAAAAACACATGAGCAAAATAAAACACTTTACTAATTGCTTTTTTTATTGCTGTGATCAAACGTCATGACCCAGGCAACTTACAGAAGGAAGGCTTTAATTGGGCTAATTCCAGAGGGATAAGAGTCCTGTTGTGGTTTGAAAGAAAACAGCCCCCAAAGGGAAGGGCACTATTAGGAGGTGTGTCCTTGTTGGTGGAAGTGTGTCACTGTGGAGGTGGGCTTTGAGGGCTCCTATATGCTTAAACTATGCCCAGTATCTCAGTTAATTTCCTGTTGTCTGCCTATCAAGATGTAGGACTCCAGCCCTGCATGCCACCCTGTCCCACCATGATGGTTATGGACTAAACCTCTGAAACTGTAAGCCACCCAATTAAATGCTTTCCTGTATAAGAGTTACCATGGTCATGGTGTCTCTACATAGCAAGAGAAACCCTAACTAAGACAAGTCCATTGTGGCAGAGGCACCGGGAAGGCTTGGTGGCTCTAGCTGGAGGTTAAGAGCTCATGTCTTGAACCATAAGCAGGAAGCAAAAAACAAACCAGGCATAGTGTGTGGTCTTGAATCCAGTCCCAGTGACATACTTCCTTCAACAAAGCCATGCCTTCTAAGCTTCCCCAAACAGTTGGGAGCAAAGTGTTTAAATGCCAGAGCCTATGGGTACCATCATATTCAAACCACTACAACATAAGGAACAGAGACCAGAAAGGATGTGTGAAAAAGGAGATTTTCTACATTACAGATGGGAATATAAATAGTGCAGACACTATGACAACCAGTATGGAGATGCCTCAAGAAATTAAAATTGGAACAACTATGTGACTGGGCTATACCTCCACTGGAATACACCTAAGCAAGTCTAAGTCAGTCCACGTCAGAGGTATCAGCTCTTCCAAGTTTACCACACTGACCACAACAACCAAGCCATGGAGTCAGTCTACGTGGCCATCAGTGCTTGCTTGAGTGAAGATAATGTTGATTTATTCAGCCATAAATAGAGTATTATGCTCACAGGAAAATGGATGGAATTAGAGAAGCTGATGTTAAGAGAAGTAAGCTGGGCTCAGAAAGATGACTACCTGGTGTGGGACAATTCTTTATTCTGTCAATTATGTTTTAAATAAACACTGATTGGCCAGTAGCCAGGCAGGAAGTATAGGCAGGGCAACCAGACAGGAAGTAGAGGCAGGGCAACGAGAACAGGAGAATTCTGGGAAGGGGGAAGCCCATTCCTCCCCAGTCCTGTCCAGATATCGAAGAAGCAGGATATGACCTGCCCCTCTGAAAAAGGTACTGAGCCATGTGGCTAACATGGACAAGAATAATGGGTTAATATAAGTTATAAGAGCTAATAAGAAGCCTGAGCTAATGGGCCATCAGTTTATAACTTATGGAGACCCCTGTGTGATTTTCTTTGGGACTTGCTGTCTGAGGGAACTTGGCAGGGCAGAAACCCCAACAAGCAGGCCCTCATGTTACAACTAACTTGTGCTGTATTTTATATATGGGACCTAAATTATATGCATATAGCACACATGTGTATTTGACATGTAAACATATGGGGAACTATCTGAGAAGAGGACAAGGACAGAGGAAGGAGGGACAAGGAAGGGTGTTATCCATGACTGTATATAAAGAAGATGACATACTTGAACCAAATATAGCCTGAAGTCCATGACTTCATACAATGAATGTACACTAAACATTTTTTTTTGGAGACAGGGTTCCTCAGTGTAATCTAGCTCTGGAACTAGTTCTGTAGACCAGGATGACCTCAAACTTACCTCAAACTGATCCACCTGCCTTTGCCTCCCGAGTGCTGAGATTAAAGGTATGTGCCACCACTTCCCAGCTAACATTAATAATTTTTTTAAAGGGATAAATAAAATCGAAAACAAGAGAAAAGAAACAGCCATGCTGGGAAGTAATATGTGCAACCTCATGAGTGAGAACCCACTGACTGGAGATTGCAGTGTTGTCTGTGTGCTCAGAGACACTGAAGGGGAAGGGCACATGGAGTGGAATTGATTTGACTAGTCCCACCTTTTATGATAATTATGCGATAGATTACATAAACATGTTTTGGTCATGTGTATATTCTCAACCTGAGCCCGCAGAACACACATAGCAGAGGTTATTTTCTTTTAAATTTGCCCTTGAGTGTTGAGAACCAAAAGAGAAGGTCATTTTTTTTTTCATTTGGTGGATGTTTTACAGGGTTGCCTGTGTTGTGGAGCGTGTAGTTGGCAATGATTTTGAAGATCTGGGATCCCTTCCAGGAGGCAGGATACCTCCGTTTTTGATTAGGTAAGAGGGATGAATGTTTGGTCTCATCGAATGTAAAACAAGAAAGAGTGCATCGAGGGGGTTGGCCATTGCCCCTGGTCCCTGACTTCATGACTAGCTACACTTTCTCATTAGTGTTCAATAGATATCAGGCAGACCTTCATAAAGTGTTGTAATAAGAGCAGCAGGGCTGCGTTCTGACTGCCCTGGCTCCAGCATGGCTAGCTAATGCCCGAAATAATTACACAGAAACTGTATTCTTTTAAACACTGCTTGGCCCATTAGTTCCAGCCTCTTATTGGCTAGCTCTTACATATTAATCTAACCCATTTCTAATAATCTATGTAGCCCACGAGTTGGCTTACCAGGGAAGATCTTAACCTGTGTCTGTCTGGAGTGGGAGAATCATGACGACTCCTCTCGACTCAGCTTCTTTCTCCCAGCATTCTGTTCTGTTTACTCCGCCTACCTAACTTTCTGTCTTATTGAAGGGCTCAGGCAGTCTCTTTATTTAACCAATGAAATTAACACAAAACAGAAGACTCTTCCCCATCATTTGCCCTTTTTCTGTTTAAACAAAAAAGAAAGGCTTTAACATAGTAAAATTACATAACAAAACAGTTATCAAGTAAAAATTACAGTTACAATATTTATATCTATTTTATCTTTTATCATAACTAAGGAAAACTATAATTATCTATCCGTTCTTCAACTTCATCAAAGACTCCAGAAGGATATAATATTACCTAAGCAAACAAGAAATCCAAAACTCTAGAAATGACAGAGACATCTCGCTGCCTGGACAGTCACCCAAAGTTATTTTGTACCGTTAGGGCATCCATCTTCAGCCTTCAGGCCCATAGTATCCAGCAGACATTTTCATCAAGCAGGAAATTTCAAAGACAGTTCAGTCACTTTCTGCTGTGTCCTGCAGAATGTCTCGTAGACTCTTTCATGAATCAGGAACCCGGAAAGATCATCTCACTTTTAGGCAAGTTCAGCAGTCCTCTCTCTGTGGGTTTTTTTGTGTCCAGTTTATGCATCAGTCCAGGCAAGAGCAGTTTCTTGCCCAAATGGCTATCTAAACTCCATAAGGATCCTCTTTGATGCCCATCTTCTTCTTGAAGTAGATTGGTGCTGCCAGGAGCAGAGTGTCTCATTGTCATGAAAAGTCCTAAGTTATTAAAACATTTAAAAATGCCATATTCTGAAGTCTTTGAAAGATATGAAGAATGCCTATCTAATTGAAATATATCTCTATATATCTAGAAAATCTAACTAACATGACTAGAAGCTTGACTATCATTAATGATTATCCATTAACAACCTATATACATTACATTTTTAAATGAACTACACAATCACAATACCTTAATCAAGATCAGAAATATATATACATATAGCAAAATTGACCTTAAAATCCACACCAATGCAAATTATTCATATCTATATCATATCCCCCTTTAAATGTAAAAGAACATTTATAAACAATATTTGGGAATAAGGGCGCAGTTATTTCTCTCCAAATTGCTTCCTGCTGAATGGGGGTGTTGTTAATTAGGTCTTTTATGGTATAACCTGTGTGCCAGGGTCATCTCAGTTGGCAGTTGAGTGAAGTAATTTTTTGAGGGTTTTCACAGCAACCTTTCAGGAGGGCGTGATCTATCATACCAAATCGGGATAGAAGAAATCCACAGGGTCTCATCCTCTGCGAAAACAAAAGAAGAAACTCCTTTCCAAAGCATCATATCCTTAGACCCAAATTCTGAAGTCAAGATACCTTTAGAACATATGTACAGGTTCAGCTTAGCAGCCCATATAATGAAATGTCTCTCTGTACTTAGCTCCTTCAAAGTCAAAAATTTTAAAGAAAACACAATAATACAAAGAATCCAGACTCTCTGTGAATTTTCCATTTTTATGTGGCTTATTTTTCTTTATTTCTTTTAATCTATAACTATCTGTACTCTGTCTCTTTAAAGACTTTACCCTTTTTTTATGGGCATTAACTTTATTCTATTTTTTTTCTCTCCCTCAAGCCTACGTACACTCATGCAACATTGTGACCCATTTAGTGGTCTGTCTGAATCTGTTTTATTGTGAATCTGTAATTTTTTTACTATCCAGGAGCATTTCTTAAAATGTTAAGCAGTTCTTAAAAACTTAAGTTGCACCATGTACAGGTAATACGGTACTGCCTGTGTCCTGCCCAGTCTAAACCGTAACTGCGCTGTTATTATGGCAATTACAGTAGTTCCTGCCTGAGGTCAGCACAGTTCAGCAGGGAGCAGCCTCTCCTGCCTCAGAGCCATTTGGTGCCCCTGAGCCACACACAGTTTTAGGCACACAGCAAGTCCACACTGGAGCTGCAATCAGCAGTTTAATTCCGAGACTGAGCGTGCGGCACAGAAACTCTTTTCATCCAAGTTACAGCAAAATCTGACATGCAGAGCACCACGCAGTCTGAAAACATGTGTCTGTATGGCGGCAGGAATCCGCCATGCTCTTCCGCCTGCCTAAGCCTGATTCTGCCATCTGCCCAGGTGCAGGCAGGGAGCTCTGAGCCATCGGCCGGGTCTCAGAGCACTCTCCTTCCGATCCCAAGCAGGAACACAAACATCCAGTCCCATAAAAGCCCTTGAAATGCTTTAAAGCCAGAGTTCACACTGCCCAAGAAGCTGCGCTTTAAAATGACGCAGTGTTTTTTCTGCTGCTGTTGCCGAATCAGGAAATCTCTCTACAGCACACCACCAACAAACAGCAAAAATCTGTGTTAAACTCTCTCTCCCTTATTTTTAAGCCTTCTCAGGTTTTTAAGTGGATTTAGTCCATCACGTTGAGCACCACTCTGTTGTGTGGAGCTGCAGGCCGCTTCCCTGCCGCCCCAGCTCCCTGTAGCCAGCTAGCTCTAGCTTATGCCCCAAAACAATTACACGGAAACTGTATTCTTTTAAACACCGCTTGGCCCATTAGTTCCAGCCTCTTATTGGCTAGCTCTTACATATTAATCTAACCCATTTCTAATAATCTATGTAGCCCACGAGTTGGCTTACCAGGGAAGATCTTAACCTGTGTCTGTCTGGAGTGGGAGAATCATGGCGACTCACTGAATCTGCTTCTTTCTCCCAGCATTCTGTTCTGTTTACTCCGCCTACCTAACTTTCTGTCCTATTGAAGGGCTCAGGCAGTCTCTTTATTTAACCAATGAAATTAACACAAAACAGAAGACTCTTCCCCATCAATAAAATAATCTAGAAAGCGGTGATGGTCACCTAAACAGCCTTAAACAGGCATAGAAAGATAGAACCAACTATACACTAGGGTTGAAACACATTGGTAGTCATTAGAAGAATACACCAACTCCAGAAAGAAACAGTATATACATAAGCTATTCAGGATAGACACAGCTATAGGCAGAAATAACAAAGAGACCAAACCAGGAGACAAAAAAATCTACTGAAAAAGAACTAGAAATAAAAGATGATGGAAGTACAAAAAAAAAGAGGATATTATGTATTCCACATGTGCATGAAGGCAGAACTAAATAGTATCACAAAAAAAGAAGACAAAAGGGCAAATATGTAGAAATCAAGCTCATAGACACCAAGGTACGGTGTCTGAAAGGGATTGTGTCCTGGATGGGGTTATGACTCATGTCAGCCAAAAGAGCAGAAAATGCAGTCCTTTAAAGTTACATATATGAAAGACTGTATTTAGTGGCATAAAGTATATTGATTAAATATAAGAAGACTAAATATATAACACTATGCTACTTCATAATAGCATAAAAATAGCATTGTACAGAAATCTACATAGAGAAAAATCTGCAAATAATGGATTAGCACATTCAAAATAAATAAAGGAGAAATAGCAAAGAAAAAAGAAAATAATGTTAATTTACAAAAATACAAACATCATGATAGCAAAGCTTGATTGTCAACTTGATTGGATTGAGCCATGCTCATGAGTTCTGGAAGACTCAAGTTGAGGTGTGTCTATGAGGATATTGCCAGAAAATGTTAGATCATGAAGGTTCTGACTTAATGAGTGGCTTAATCCATAGGTGGATGCCAAACTCTGAACAGACCACTGGGAAGTGGTGAGCTGTGAGCTGGGGCCTGGTTGGATGTCCTTTTCTGATTGGTTTTCTTAGGCATTTGTCATAGTGGTTCAGAAATAACTACTGTAAGCATGAAATGCTACTATTTATGACAGACAGAAGACCTTTGTTTAGAGAGAATAACTCTTAGGACTAGTGCTTATAATACAAAAAGAAAGGTCTTAAATCTATCATCTAAACTTTTACTCTAAGATGTCATTATTATTTTTACAAGATTTATTTTATTTTTAATTTCATCTGTGTATGTGTCTGTGTGGTGTTTGGGCACATGCATGTGAGTGTAGGTTCCAGCAAAGGCCAGAAGCATTAGATACCCTGGAACTGGAATTGTATGTGGTTGTGAGCCACCCAATGTGAGCGCTGGGCACTGAACTCTTCTTTCTGTAAGAGTAGTATGCATTCTTGACTCCTGATTAATTTCTCTATGAAAGTAAAGGAAATGAGATCTTGGAAAGAAGAAAACAATATTAAATGTAACAGAGTAAGTCAGTGAAAACAGGCTGAGAGATGGCTCAGCTGTTGAGAGCACTCGATGCCCTTGCAGAGGGTCTGAGTTCTGTTCCCAGCACCCACATGGCAGCTCACAGCCTCTCATAACTCCAGTTCCAAAGAACCTGATGCCCTCTTCTGTTCTATAAGTGGGCTACTCTGCAGGGGTATTAGCATCTCAGGTCTCTGGAATCACTTTTTCATTTGGGATCTTTGGATTCTGTTCCTACCCCACCTTCCCCTGCACTGCCCTTCCCGCTTCAAGCTCTTTCTACACTGTAAAAACAAAGAATTTTCTCTTGGATTAAATTATTAAGTGTTGTTTTTACTCTGAACCAGGTTCTGGGTGATGTTTTGATGTGGGATGTCCTTCTGTATATGTGTTGCCTTTATTGGCTAATGAATAAAGCCACTCTGGCCTATGATAGGCCAGATACAGCCAGGCTAGAAGAAATAGAGAGTAGGTGGAATCAGAAAGACACCATGTAGCTGCCGGAGGCGACAGACGCTGGCTGCCACAGCCTTGTGGCAGCACACAGACTATTAGAAATGGGTTAATTCAAAATGTAAGAGCTATCAAGGAATACAACTAAACTATTGGTTGTATTGTAATTAATAGTTTCTGTGTGCTTATTTGGGTCTAGGTGGCAGGGAAATGGATGAGCAGTCTCCGCCTACAAAATGGAGTTCCCATGTGGTCAACTACATCCACATAAAACCTGAGAGAACTTGGGAAGGAATTCTAGACACAAAGAAGAGAGTTTAGCATAGCTTCTTGGTAGCTGCATTTCTTTTTTCAGATGGGCTCTAGTTGCTGATGACAAGCAGGTACGCCTTGTCTCCTCTTTTGAGAAGTCTTCCTGACTCAACATTGGCAACAAAGGCTGCATGGCTTCTTTAGGGGAGGGCTTCCTGGTTTGTGCTGGCATGAAAGGCTCCAGTTATTGGAAAATTTGGCTACAGAGCATTTAAATTTTTTTTTTTTGGTGAGCAAAGTGCTATAGGTTGATTGATGGCGAAGTAGACCCCCTGCATCCCTGAAGCTGGGCAGAGAGAATGGCTCGTAGAGCTGGCAGTCCACAATGTTGGACTGGGCAGAGACAGAAGGCAAAGCAGCCTTACTCCTGGCCATGCCCCCTTAACATTTTGAAAAAAGGTGATACTGGTCAGGAAATGATTACAGATGTACAATAGAGAAAGATTCAGGACTGTCCCCCACAGCTTCTGTGTTTGAGCGCTGGGTCCTCAGTGAGTGATACTGTTTGGGGAGGCTTTAGAGATGTTGAGGTAGGAGCTAGGGCAGAACAAAACTGGTTCCAAGAGTGAGGTCAATGCTGTGGATAGGATAACCTGGTCATGAGGTTTATAAACCTGTGCAACTTGACTCAGGGATGTGTGTAGAAAATCCCTAGGACGAAGTGAGGAGAGGTTAGTGGGCCACTGTGGGAGGGGTTTGCAAGACCAGACTAAGGTTCCAAATGTGGTCAATGAAGGCTCTGCTCCCCAGGGTTCAGAGAAGAGCAGGGACTCCATCAGGAACTGGGAAAGAGACCATTTGTGTTATGTTCTGGCAAAGAACCTGGCTTAGTTCTATCTGTGTGCTGGAAGTCTGAGTGATTTGAATTTGGCAGAGGACTTTCCAGGACAACATGTAGGCTGTGGCACAGTTATCGCTTGCTGTGCTTGGTCAGGTTTATAGTGAGACTCCGGAACAAAAAGCAAAGAGAGATATAAAACTGTGCAGTTCAGCTCATGAAGGAGTGCAGATACAGAGAACACTGAGAGTACTGGTGCAACAAAGCACCTATAAATGTACAGAGATTGGGGTGGAACGGCCGGAAAAGCAGCCTCAGTGGGAGACCTCAAACACCAAAGGCTCCAGGGTTCACAAAGGCCAACCCATTTGAAAAGTCTGTCTAAAGTTCTCTGCTTGAACAGGACTTCAAGGGAAATGTTTTCCCATGCTCAGTCATACAGACACCTGGAGGCTTATGAAGCTTTAACTCAGGGGGCCCAGCTACCCCTTGAGCTGGCAGCAAAGCTTAGCGTTGTTCCTGTGGTATATAGGTTTTGCTTTGTTTTATATTGTACATATACTTATGTATTATACTATATTGTTATATAATATATAACATATATAGAACAATATATATTATATTTGTAATATATAATTGTTATATATACATATATATATATTTCAAGACAGAGTTATTTGCTGTTTTTACTCTTTACTCTTTTGTGGGAGGTCTGCCACCCGGCTCCCAAATTAATTACACAGGGACTTATTACTTATAAATACCTGGCCTTAGCTTGGCTTATTTCAAGCCAGCTTTTCCTTACTTAAATTATCCCATCTACCTTTTTCCTGTCTAATTTCTTGAGTTCTTTATATATTTTGGAGATCAGTTCTTTGTCTGATGTGGAGTAGGTGAAGATCTTTTTCCCATTCAGTAGGCTGCCTTTCTGTCTTATTGACAGTGTCCTTTGCTTTACAGAAGCTTCACAGTTTCAGGAGGACTCATTTATTTATTGATGCTCTTATTGTCTGTGCTACTAGGGTTATATTTAGAAAGTGGTCTCCTGTGCCTATGCATTGAAGGTTACTTCCCACTTTCTCCTCTATCAGGTTCAGTGTGGTCAGATTAATATTGAGGTGAGGCCTTTAACCCATTTGGACTTGAGCTTTGTGCATGGTGATAGATATGGATCTATTTTCATTCTTCTACATGTTGATATCCAGTTATGCCAACACCATTTGTTGAAGATGCTTTCTTTTTTCATTGTATCTTTTTTGCTTCTTTGTCAAAAATCAGATGTTCATAGGTGTGTGAATTAATATCCAGGTCTTCAATTCGATTCCATTGGTCAATATCTCTGTTTTTATGTCAGTACCAAACTGTTTTCATTACTGTAGCTCTGTAATAGAGTTTGAAGTCAGGGATGATAATGCCTCTGGCAGTTCCTTTATTGTACAGAATTGTTTAGGCTATCCTGGGTTTCTTGTTTTTCCATATGGAGTATCGTTCTTTCAAGGTCTGTGAAGAACTGTGTTGGGATTTTGATGGGGATTACATTGAATCTATAAATTGCCTTTGGTAAGATTGCCATTTTTACTATGTTGATCCTTCCTATTCAAGAGCATGGAAGATCTTTCCATTATCTGGTATCTTCTTCAATTTCTTTCTTCAAAGACAGAAAGTTCTTCTCAAATAGGTCTTTCACATCCTTTGTTAGTGTTACCCCAAGATATTTTATGTGATTTGTGGCTATTGTGAAAGGTGATGTTTCTCTGATTTCCCTTGCAGCTTCTTTATCCTTTGTGTATAGGAGGGCTACTAATTTTTTTGAGTTGATCTTGTATCCTGCCACACTACTGAAGGTATTTATCAGCTATAGGAATTCTCTGGTAGAGTTTTTGGGGTCACTTATATACACTATCATACCATCTGAAAATAACGAAAGTTTAACCTTTTCCTTTCTGATTTGAATCCCCTTGATCTCCTTATGTTGTCTTATTGCTATTGCTAAAACTTCAAGAACTATGTTGACAAGATATGGAGAGAGTGGACAGCCTTGTCATGTTCCTGATTTTAGTGGAATCGCTTTGAGTTTCTCTCCATTTAATTTGATGTTAGCTGTCAGCTTGCTGTATATTGCTTTTATTATATTTAGATATGATCCTTGTATCCCTAATCTCTCCAAGACCTTTATCATGAAGGGATGTTGAATTTTGTCAAATGCTTCTTCTGCATCCAATGAAATGATCATATGGTTTTTTTCTTTCAGTTTATTTATATGGTGAATTACATTGAGTGATTTTCATATGTTGAACCAGCCCTGCATCTATGGGATGAAGCCTACTTGATCATAATGGATGACTTTTTTGATGTGTTCTTGGATTCGGTTTGCCAGAATTTTATTGAGAATTTTTGCATTCATGTTCAGGAGTGAGATTGGTCTGTAATTTTCTTTCTTGGTTGAGCCTTTGTGTGGTTTTGGTATCAGGGTAACTGTAGCTTCATAAAAAGAGTTTGGCAGTGAGCCTTCTGTTTCTATTATGTGGAACACTTTGAGGAGTATAGGTATTAGCTCTTCTTGAAAGTTCTGGTAGAATTCATCACTAAAACCATCTGGCCCTGGGCTTTTTTTGGTTGGGAGGTTTTTGATGGCACCCTCTATCTCCTCATGACTCGATGTGGGAGAGTCTTCTGTTCTGTGGTGATTTCATTAGTTAAATAAAGAGACTGCCTTGGGCCTTTAATAGGACAGAAAATTAGGTAGGTGGAGTAGACTGAACAGAATGCTGGGAGAAAGAAGCCGAGTCAGGCAGTCGCCATGATTTTCCCACCCAAGACAGATGCAGGTTAAAATCTTTCCTGGTAAGCCATCTCATGGTGCTACACAGATTACTAAATATGGGTTAAAGCAAGATGTGAGAATTAGCCAATAAGAGGCTATAGATAACGGGCCAGGCAGTATTTAAAAGAATACAATTTGTGTGTTGTTATTTCGGGTATAAAGCTAGCCATGCGGGAGCTGGGTGGGAATGAAGCCCGCTGCTCCCACTACAATGGCTTATAGGTCTATTTAAATTGCTCACCTGGTCTTAATTTAATTTTGGTAGGTGGTATCTATCTAAAAATAATTGTCCATTTCTTTTACATTTTCCAGTTTTGTGGAGTACAGATTTTCATAAAAGTACCTAATGATTCTCTGAATTTCCTCAGTGTCCATTGTTATATTCCCCTTTTCATCTCTGATTTTGTTAATTTGGATGTTCTCTCTCTGCCTTTTGATTAGTTTGGATAAGGGTTTGTCAATCTTGTTGATTTTCTCAAAGAACCAGCTCTTTGTTTCATTGATTCTTTGGATTATTTTCTGTGCTTCTATTTTGTTGATTTCAGCCATCAGCTTGATTATTTCCTGTCTTCTTCTCCTTTTGGGTGAGTCTGCTTCCTTTTTTTTTCTAGAGCTTTCAGGCATGCTGTTAGGTCATTGATGTGAGCTTTTTCCATTTTCCTTATGTGGGCACTTAGTGCTATGAACTTTCCTCTTAGAACTGCTTTCTTAGTGTCCCATAGGTTTGGATATGTTGTGCCTTCATTTTCATTGAATTCAAGGAAGATTTTAATTTCTCTTTTTATTTCTTCCATGACTCAGGAGTGGTTCAATAGTTGACTGTTCAGTTTCCATGAGTTTGTAGGCTTTCTGGGAGTAGTATTGTTGTTGAATTCTAACTTTACTTCATGGTGATCTGATAAGACACAGTGGATTACTTCAAATTTTTGTATCTGTGGGTGTTTGCTTTGTTACAGAGAATGTGATCAATTTTAGAGAAGGTTCCATGAGGTGCTGAGAAGAAAGTATATTCTTTTTTGTTTGGGTGGAATGCACTATAGATGTCTGTTAAGTCCATTTGATTCATTGCATCTGTTCTCTTATTTCTCTGTTAAGTTTCTGTCTGACGTGTCCATTGGTGAGAGAGGAGTGTTGAAATCTCCTACTATTAGTGTGTGCAGTTTGATGTGTGATTCAAGTTTCAGTAATGTTTCTTTTATATATGTGGGTGCTCTTAAATTAGGGCATAGATATTCAGGATTGAGACTTCATCTTGATAAATTGTTCCTGTTATGAGTATAAAATATCCTTCTCCATCTCTTCTGATTGATTTTAGTTTGAAATCAATTTTGTTAGATATTGGAATAGCCACACTTGCTTGTTTTTTAGGTCCATTTGATTGGAAAACCTTTTCCCAACCCTTTACTCTGAGGTAGCATCTGTCTTTGAGGTTGAGGTGTGTTTCTTGTAAACAGCAGAAGGCTGGATCCTGTTTATATATCCATTCTCTTAGCCTGTGTCTTTTTATAGGTGAGTTGAGACCATTTATATTAAGTGATATTAATGACCAGTGGTTGTTAGCTCCGATTATCTTTTGGTAGTGGTGTTTGTGTGTTTCCCTTCTTTGGATTATGCTGGTGGGGGGTTATCAGATGCCTGTGTTATTGTGGGTGTAGTTAGCTTCCTTGGGTCATGGCATTCCTTCTAGTACTTTCTGTAAGTCTAAGTTTGTGGATATGTATTATTTAAATCTGTTTTTGTCATTAAATATCTTGTTTTCTCCATCAATGGTGAAAGAAAGCTTTGCTGGGTACAGTAGTCTGGGCTTGCATCCATAGTCTCTTAGTGTCTGCAGTACATCTATCCAGGACCTTCTGGCTTTCATGGTTTCCATTGAGAATTCAGGTGTAATTCTGATAGGTTTTCCTTTATATGTTACTTGACCTTTTTCTTCTGCAGCTCTTAGTATTTTTTCTTTGTTCTGTATGTTTTGTGTTTTGATTATTATATGGCGAGGGGATTTTTTTTGATCCAGTTTATTTGGTGTTCTGTAAGCTTCTTGTACCTTCATAAGCATATCCTTCTTTAGGTTGGGAAAGTTTTCTTCTATAATTTTGTTGAATATATTTTCTGTGCCTTTGAGCTGGAATTCTTCTTCTACCCCTATTATTCTCAGGTTTGGTCTTTTCATGGTGTCCCAGATTTCCTGAATGTTTTGTGTTAAGACTTTTCTTTGAGGGGCTGGAGAGATGGCTCAGTGGTTAAGAGAACTGGCTGTTCTTCAACAGGTTGTGAGTTCAATTCCCAGCAACCACATGGTGGGTCACAACCATCTGTAATGAGATCTGGTGCCCTCTTCTGGTGTGTCAGCATACATGGAGGCAGAATGTTGTATACATAATAAATAAATCTTTAAAAAAATAATTTTCTTTGACCACTGAGTTTATTTTCTCAATAGAATCTTCAGCGCCTGAGATTCTTTCTTCTATCTCTTGTATTCTGTTGTTTATACTTGTCTCTGTAGTTCCTGTTCGTTTACCCAGAATTCCCATTTCCAGAGTTCCCTTGGTTTGTGTTTTCTTTGTTACCTCTATTTCAATCTTCAAATCTTGAACTGTTTCCTTCACCTGTTTGATTGCTTTTTTGGTTTTCTTGGGATTCTTTGAGGAATTTATTAATTCCTTCCAGTTTTTTGTTTGTCTTCTCCTCCATTTCTTTAAGGGAGTTTTTCACTTCCTCTTTAAGGTTCTCCATCATTTTCATTAAGTAACATTTAAAGTCATATTTGTCTATATCTTCTGGGTTAGGATGATCAAGTCTTCCTGTTGTGTGTCCGCTGGGTCCTGGTGGCACCACATTGCTTTTTAGGATGTTGGAGGAGTTCTTGCATTGGCGCCTTCCCATCTCTTCCTTCAACTTTTATGTCTCTTATGCCCACCAAGAATTGGTCTCCACGGCGCGCACAGGGAACGCTGCGTTGTGGGCGGGGTAGATGGCTGTCTGGAAGACCAGCTCCCTGCTGGTGCTAGGAATGCCGAAGGCACCTGGGGAGGGAGGGGGCCCTGGACTTTATTGCATGTGGAGGTTTTAGGGAGTAGGGGTCTGGGGACCCAGGGCCACTGGGGTCTCATCTCCTATGTCTACCAAATATTGGTCCCCACGGAGCTCCCACACCCTAACTTCTACCTTTATATAATTTATCACTGACTTTAGTATCTTATGGACACTGGAAGAAACTTGTAGCACGCCCATGCTCCCATTTGGCTCCTTTTTCCATCAGTTCTGACATATTTTATAAGTTGTTAATTCCCTGTTATATTTTTATTATTTTTTGTTTTGGACAATCACTGGCCCTTGGATCTCATTTTTGCTTTACAATTTGAAGTTCAACTTGTCATCCAGTCTCCTCCAAGTTTGATCTTTAACAGACTTTGATGACATTTCAAAATCAAACTCTGCAAATGAATGTTGAGTTTCTGCTGTCTCCAGGCGCTGTCTGGGTTTCCCCCTCTTGTGTTGTGTGCAGCCATCCTAAGAGGAGTATTTTGTTATTAAAAAAATTTAGCTTTCTGCAAACTTACCAGCATGCTAAGGCAGATGTGGGAAACTTACAGAGAAGGAAAAATCTATTAATTATTAACACTGTCAATTCCAATGCTTCCTGGGGCTGCTCTCTAAAAACTCAATATTCAGTCAAGAAATGTGAAGGACCTGGGATCTTTCCTCCCTACAAGGCAGCAAGTCAGGCTGTCATTCTCTGGGGACAGAGGTGGAGATGAACAGGTTGTCACTCATGACATGTGGAATGCCTAGAAGCCTAGCTCCCCAGTTCCCACAAGGCAGAGGACATTTAACTTGCACTTATCTGCAATACAAGAAAACAGCCTGGAGTTAGGAACTGTAAAGCATTTATAGTGAGTAAGTGTACCCTTTGGTCCAGAGGGGACACCGATTTTTGGTACTGGACAGCAAGCAGCTGCCTTAGTAGTGGAGGGGGTTTTCGTGTAGACCCCCGCTACGGCAGCCAGGAATACAGCAGGCAGGCCTGGAAGCCACATCGAGACACGCAGAAGAACTATCTTTCAGTATCCAGCTCAGTATTCAGCTGGCTGGAGTACAGACAGCAAAGATTAAAACTTTTCTATTATTTTAGTTTTGGAGCTGTTTCCATGTGTAAATGCTGATGCTGACTCCACCTTGGGTGTAAGAGCAGTAAGGAAAGGATCCGGGCGAGTTGAGGTGGCCTGGAACTTGCAATGCAGGCTGGGCTGGCTGCTCTGAGTTCAGTTGTGTATCTCAAATTGATCAAACCTTGGCTGCTTTTCTCTTTGTCTGTGTGGTTGCTCTGGGCTGTGGTCTACTCTATACCTTAAGTTCTGATAGGCCTGCCTCTACCTTCCAAGTGCTGGGATTAAAGGTGTGCACTGCCACACCCAGCAATGAGCTTGGTGGTTTATAGTCTCCTTTCTCAGTTGGTTTTCAGGGGCTGTGCTGGGGATGGAACCCAGGACCTCAAAGCAAGCACTGGACTGTGGAATGACACCTCCTGCTCGTTTATAGTCGAAGATACTATTTTATTTCCCTTCCACCAACAACCTTTTCAGATGTCGGGCTCTTCCTGATGCTCTGACTTCTTGAGGCCTACAGTGTCCTGGAGAAAGATGAGACACCAGTGCAGACAGTTAACATAACAATGTCCTCTTCCCCTCTCTGCTGAGCTCTGCTGCCTGGTTTACCTGCACCCATAGGAGCTGTCCAGCGATGCCTGGAATGTCGACCACTGGGAACCAGATCTGTGAAAACAGCCGAACCAATTTTCCACATCCAGCTTGGTGTCTGCATTGACGAGAATCCTATGACAAGCATTGACTCCCTGCTTAGCCTCTTGTTCTCAGACAGGTTTGCAGTGTCCACCTGTGAGAAGGAGACATGGTTGCATTTTGGTTTTTATGTGTGTACTAACCACAGCAAATACAGCTCAAACCTCTTACAGGGTTTTGAGGGTACATGGAGCTGCTGCCTAATTCAACCCCCCACCCCTGGTCTTTCTCCCGAGAGTGGCCTTTTACACATCACAGGACGCATATTTAGAACCAAAGGACTATAAATGAGAAACTCATCCCACACAGAACATGGCATTTTAGGGTGATGGTTGTGCATCTGAAGTGTTCTAACAGTTTGCTGGAGAGTCCTGAGGTGTTCATCTAATGATACTTCTCACAGTTGATGTAGCAGGCTGAATAGAGAAAGCCACTTTCACGAACATCCTTTGCCCAGAGTCTTAATTTCTCCATCACACATGGAAAGACCTCAGAACAAAATAGCCTATGATGTTCCTGTGCCTCAGTACGGAGTGCAGCCGGCATGGTCCCCTGCCCTACTCCAGAGCTCTGTTCTCAGAACTGCTTCCCTGTGTGTGCGTTGTCTGCAAAGGTTGAAGCTTCTTCCTTTCCTCGCAGACAATTTGGAGAGTGTTGGAAAGGGCAGCAAGACAGAAACACACACACACACACACACACACACACACACAGGCATTTGTCTGCAAACACAGTTGGGGGTCTTGACTCCAAGTAACCACAGTTAACCCTGAAAGTGCCAGAGGACATGACTGTCCCTGATAAAATCATGAGGGGTACCAGTGAGTCACTCAGTCACTTCTGGTCCCCAGCAAAAATGGGCTTGGTGATTTTATCATTGAAACTTCAGTTATCACATCTGGGGACATCTGAGGACATGACCCAGAGGCAGTCAGAGGTGTCTCAGCAAGAGAGGTAAAAAAGGTCGCTCTAGAGTCATTGACCTGGTCAGCCCTCAGCAGCCACAGGGAGAGTGGGCCATTCTGTGATCACACTGCCTGTGCCCAGGATCTATTTTCCTATCCTCAAGAGTTAACATAAACCCCAAAAGGCGGTTCACTTAGACTCTGTCTGATGTGGGGTTGCAAAGATCTGCTTGGCACAGTGAGTCTCAGAGGAGAGGCATCCATTGTGGCTGACACCCTTGGGTAGGGCTCTGGGGGTGTGGCTACAGTGTCCAGCCTTTCACTATAATCCCCATATAAGCTGTCCCCAGCCACAGTGAAGGATGGAAGGCACTCGAGCCGCCTGCTCCTTGTAGAAGCTGAACTGAGGGATACAGAGCCTGGCAGAGCCTGAGAACACTTTTGCCCAAGAATTAAAGCCATGAAAAACTGGACCACGTTCATTGCCTCCAGCACTTGGCTGAGTGTGGGATCTGAGTAGCTCCTTGAGTGTCCTTCGTCTTATTCCCATGTGACACAGTAACCCTAAGCACTGGTTGCTCCAGGCGCGGTCCTCATCTCCGGGCAACAGAGCTGTGGATATTGAGATCCATCCCCCTTCCCCCAGACCACAGTGCCTGTGGACCACGCTCACGTGAAGGACTTAGAGCTGCCTCCTGGACACCCACCGTACATGCTCACGTGTTCTCAGTTCAATGCTGCCAGCCAGGGCTGTCGTGGGTGTGAGGTTCTGCCTTCGAGCTTCCGTGGGGCTGGTGGGAATGGGGCTGGTGGGAATGTCCTGGCCTGCTGGAACCTGGGCTTCAGTCTTCAATTCCCCCTCTTGCTATCTTTCCGTACAGACTCCTATACAGGATGGTCTTTGAGGAGCCACTCAAATGCTTGTTGGGAAGAGCTGGATTTTGTCTGAGTAACTCAGCTTAGGTTGGAAGCCCAAGTTACTGCTGCTGACAGACGTGCAGAGGGTAGGGAGTTTGTGGCCACCATGACCCCCTCCCCAGGGGATGCTTTAACACAGGAGGAGCAAGGCTATAAGGTGAGTTCAAGGTTCTGAAAGACTGACTGCTCTCCACACTTCTCTTTAAGTGGGCTGGTTTAACTAAATAGACAATTAAAAAAAATTCAGCACAGCTAGTAGGAGGTGTGTGGAAGAAAACCTGGCTATTTTGTGTCTGAGGCAGGGGGGACTAGAAGGCTTTCCTATACCCGAGAGCTGAACCTACAAGGGGAAACTTGGTTCTGACTGGTCAGTGGGAAAATCCATGTCACACTATTACAGTACACAGGGGCTAACAAAGGTAGCACGATGACGCTGGCTCCCAACCGCCCAACCAACCCATATATTTTTATTCCTTTGCTGTGGATTTTTCTCCCATCACAGCCTTGGCCTTCCCACTCTGACACCTCTAGAACAGTGGTTCTCAACCTGTGGGTCGTGACCCCCTTTTGGGGGTGACCCTTTGACAATGATTGCATATCAGATATTTACATTATGATTCATAACAGGTGCAAAATTACAGTTATGAAGTAGGAACAAAATATTGTATTTAGGGTTACCGTAACATGAAGAACTGTATTAAAGGAACATTAGGGAAGTTGAGAACCATTGTTCTAGAGCCGTTAACTGGAAGAGGTTCTGGCTGAGGGGACAGATGCTGGACTTGGGGTGACGTTTACACAGGTTTGGTTTGTTGCCCCCTTCCTTATCCCTGTCCTCTGTGGAAGGCACAGGGAAGAGGGTGGAGAGGACTGTGTTGGCTCTGGGTTTCTGGCTGTGTGCTCTAAGCAGACGGTTTCCTTTCTTCCATGGCTGTAATGTCCGTACAAGAATCTGGAGTGGCTTCTCCAGACTTTCCCATTTCTGGTTCACAGTGACAGGCCCCTGGCTCTTGGTTGCCTTGTCCCAGCCCAAGCATCCTGGAGGGGTGCAAACATTTGCCACTGGCTTCGTGCCCAGTGTGGGGACTCGGGCTGTTTAGCTTCGCTTATTTCCTTCTTTAAGAAAGAAATCAGTTTATTAACTTTAAGTATAATTTACATACGTAGAAGCGAAGCCCGGCAGAGTGTAGTCTCTGATTAGTTCTGACAAGAGTGTACAGCAACAGAACCACCGTCGTAATCCAATTACGAAAAGTTTCCATTGCCCTCCGAGTTCTCTTCAGGCAGCTCAGTTTCGGGGAGGAACGAGGGTGCTCAGCAGCTTTCCTCTAACGTCTCAGAAAGACGACTTCCGTGGCAGGACCGAACTCTCCTGAAGTTTATCCCGCTGTAGACTGAATATTTGTGTTCCCTAAAGTTCACACGTTGGAGCCTAATGAGGTGATATTAGGAGGTGGGCCTTTGGGAGTGGTTAGGCCTTAAGGGTGGAGTTCTTAAGATGGTGTGTGTGTGTGGGGGGGAATAAGGGGTCCCTCTGCTTTCTATCCACAAGGAGACACAGGTAGGCAGGAGTACCTGCAAACCAGGAATCAGACCCAACTTCATCTCCAGAGCGGCTGGTGGTTTAAGGGTGTGGTTGGTGTTTAAAGCACCCGCCGAAGGACTTTGCAATACAGCAGTCTGGACTGAGGACGAAGTCCACATTTGTGGCAGCTGAGTCTGGGGTCTTCCACGCTCACACCACAGCTTGCTCGTTCTCTGTGGGATATAGTGCCGGTACGTGGGGATTGGTTCTGACTTTCAGATAACTATAAGTGAGAAGATATGCTTGGTGTGTTTGTGATGTGTTTCTCCTCCCCATTTCTTTTGGAGAGGAGAAAAGTTGTTGTGTGCTGGGAAGAGGGAACCTTCACTGAAGATCTGGCTCTGTAGGACTGGTCTGTAGGCGAGTCTGGGGAAATTCTCTTTTCATTTCTTCCTCTCTCCCTCCTTCCCTTCCTTTTTCCTTTTCCTCCCCCACCTCTCTTTTTCTCTCTCTCTCCTTTCTTTTCTTTGAGACAGGGTTTCTCTGTGTCACCCTGGCTGTCCTGGCACTAGCTCTTGTAGACCAGGCTGGCCTTGAACTCACAGAGATCCACCGTCCTCTGCCTCCCAAGTGCTGGGATTAAAGGCGAACACTGCTACCCAGCTTTTGAATTTTCACAATTAATGACCTACCATGCGTGTCGCCTCCCTTGCGCAGGACCTGATCTCTGTAAGAGAGCAAGCCCAGCAAGCAGCCTTCCTCTATCACGCTGCAGTGCCTCCTTCCGTCCCCCTGGCTGACTTTCCTCCGTGTTGGGTGTGATCCAGGAGTCCTAAGGTGGAAGCTGTGTGCCCTCTTCCCACCCAGCTTGCTTTTTGGTCTTGGTGTTTGTCACAGCAACAGAAAGTAAATGAAGAGATGCTGCATCGCATGAGTTACGTTTCTCCCCTCAAGGAAGACTTCCTAGTTTGAAGAGTTCTTTATGAAAGTACTTTAGAAAGTAGCTTTCTTGTGGCATAATTTACATGTCCTAATTCATGTGTTGAAAGTACACAGGTTTGAGTCAGTTCAGTACCTTTTTTGGTTTTTTTCAAGACAGGGTTTTTCTGTAGCTTTTGGAGCCTGTCCTGGAACTTGCTCTGTAGACCAGGCTGGCCTCGAACTCACAGAGATCCACCTGTCTCTCCCTCCAAGTGCTGGGATTAAAGGTGAGTGTCACCTTGCCTGACTCGCATTTCAGTAAGTTTCTGTCGCTGTGTGCTTTCCTAGCGCCTCTCTGCAGTCAATCCTTGGAGTCTAGGAATGATTGGCCTTCTTTCAGTGTGGCTTGATGTCTGATAACAAATAACGCGTTCTCCTCATGGTCATCATGTGTTGTTTTTGAGATTCAGTCATTTGGTTGCGCACATCAGCAGAGCGTGTATGTGCACCTTACTTTATTTGCTCAGTAAGATCCCATGAATGGACATACCACAGCCTCTTGTTGTCCACGTGGTAGCTGATAAACATTTGAAAGCAAACTCTTCGTTTGTGTGCTTTCATGAGTAATGCTGCCATTAACATGAACTCATCAATGTTTGCGAAGATATATTTATCTAGAGGTGACTGCTGGGCTATGCAATTAGGATGGTGCTTTAACTTTTATTTATTTACTATACATAAATTATGTGTTTATGGACAGTGTCTTTCTATGTAACCTTGGCCTCAAACTCAGGATCCCCCTGCCTCAGCTTTCAGTACTGCAAGCTAAAGTGTCCACTGCAGTGCCTGTCCATTGCTTACCTTCTAAAGTGATGCTGGAGGCTGTGATGTCAGGCACTGCCCTTGCCTCACTGAGTCTAGAGGAATAGCAGCTAGCTTTGTACCACAGGTGTGGTGTTCTTTCTCAAGCTGTTTCCCACCCTGTGGAAGCCCAGCCACTGTGGTCTCTTGGTCCTTCACCGATAACTCTCCTCTGCCTATGTCTTCCCTTCTTGGGTTGTTGGAGCCCAACTCTTGGTCCATCCCTCCTTCATTCTATTCTATTTCCCTGGCTACTTTTCCTTTCTCTGGTGTGTTTAATTTAGAGACTCCATATTTATCCTGTTTGAGACCGACCAAGCTTCCAGAGCCTGAGAATTGATTTCTTTGATCTGTTCTGAGAAATGATCAGCCATTTCTCTTCAGTTATTGCTTCCGTATAATGACCACTTGGTCATTTCTGTCTGTCAGGGGCTTTCAGTCACGTGAACCCTCCTCTGACCATCCCTGATTTACCTTTGGGTTGTGTTCTGCATGGCTGCTCTCAGCGCAATCTGTAATTTATTAGCTCGGCCTATTAAACTTCAGACTTATCTGATGTCCTCTCACTTTTGCTTCTGGCATCTTTTGATTCCAGGATCATGTTCAGTCTCTTTTCAAGCCCAGGGTGGTGCTGTTCAGGTTGCTTAGTTCCCTGATAAAATGTCGGAGCCTAAGTAACTTCAGGGAGGACTGGTTGGAATATGATGTCATTGTGTTGTTCCTGTCAACCCCACAGAGCAGGTTCCTCTTTCCTTTGGGTTCCTGGCACAGACTCCTTTCCTGGTTCACACCCCCAGGCCCCCCACTGTCCTTTTCAGAGCCTTTCCAATCCTTCAGCCTCCTTCTGAGAGGCATCTCTCTCACACTGAGCCATTCTTCCCAGCATCGGAGGCATTGCTGTTTGTCTAGTTCTCCTGGAGCCGGAGCACTAGGGTCGTTCACTGCTGTGTGTGTTCTGGTCTCTGCTGTTCATTTTTCTCTTCTGCTTCATATACACTAGGCAAGCTCTCCCCCACCTCCACTCTTGTGCAGTTGACTCCACAGTGCTGACTCCTATCAGTTTACCCTGCTGCCTACTGTGTCTGTTTCCACATAGAGCCCTTTACAGCAGGTCACTTCCCCATGCTAATTGTCTGGTCTCCGTCTTCAAGGCAGGAGGAGTTTATTCTGGCTAACGGTTTGAGGGGCTGTGTTCCACCATGTTAGGAGAGGCATGCAGCGTGACTGACGGGCAACTGACTTGTCCTGTTGTATCCGCAGCAGCTGTGAACAAACAGGACTGGACGGGAATCAGGTTATCAAATCTCAAGGCCTGTCCTCCAGAACTCATTTCTGCCAACAAGGCTCCACCCACTGGAGGTTTTCCAACTTCCTCAAGCCACCCCACCAGCTGGGGACCAAGTGCTCAGACATTTGAAACACAATGTGGTCCTAACAGATTGACCTCCCGTGTGCCAATATGTTCTGAGATGATAGCCCAGTATTTACTTCATTTTTCTTCCAATGGGCTCTTCCACTGTTGCTGTCACCTGCAGAAACTGCCTTGGTGTGTCAGGACATGTCTCCTGCCCCTGTTCATTCAGAAACCAATCATGGGATACCAGCCAAGGCCCCTGGACATGTTCTCAAAGTGGGATCTGCGGTCATGTCTAGAAGGTCTGTGGTCACTTCTACAAGTCCTGAATGGGCCCACATGAAAAGACTCCTGGCAGACAGAATTTTTTGTCAGCATTTCAAAGACTTACCCACCCCCCGCAACCTGGAATGACTGTGTTCAGATTAATCAAGGTTCATTTGCAGGGATTCTGTGCATAATTCTTAACTCTTGTCTTTTACACAAGGCAATCTAGAAAGCAGACATACTCAACCTTGGTGATGAGGCCCTCAGAAATCATGGAGAGAAAAAAAAGGAAAAAACATGAGATGTCATGCCATTTGTAAAATTCAGGCCTCAAAGTTGTTAAAGAACTATTTTATGTTTATGAATGTTTTACCCGCATGGATGTCTGTACTCCATGTACCTGTCTGGTGTCCATGGAGGTCAGAAGAAGGGCACTGCATGGCCTGGACTTGGAGCTCCTTTAGACCCTTAAACTTCCATATTCCTTTCTCTCCATTTATAAAAGTAAAACCCAAGGCCATCTAGCTAGTGCCATTGAGGGCTGAGACTTTTCTCAGACAGCCTGGGAGGAGGCACGGCACAGGAAGTCAAGGTGATTTGTTGCAGCAGACTGAAGCTGTAGGAAGCCTACAGTGTCCGCAGAGCTGGGAGACATTCTGAGGCAGGCATTCCATCTTTGACTGCCGGGCGCCCTTCCCCGCCACACACAATGAGGACCCCAGAGTGCTGAGAGACAGGGAAGATACAGGTGTATTTGAGGATAAATCACAGGCAGAGTGTTTTCTAGTTCTCAGTCCTCACGCGGGATCACTGCGTGTTTCAGAGCAGTGCTCCTGGAGAAACAAGACAGATAGAGGTTTATTTAACTAGTCTCACAACTCCTTTTCTTAGGCAGTGCTGCAAGTCACTGCTTGCCATGCGCGGGCAGCCTGACCTGCACTCCCGCGGTCCTCTGCCACAGCAGCGCAACCTGACTCCGGAAGAGGGAAGGCCGCCTCGTTCCAACGCCAGGCACCAGGCGCTTCTGCACCAAACTAACGCTTCCCTGTCTGGCTCTTCAACACTCCAACACCCCAGAGCTCAGCTCAGGGCAGGGAGCCAGGCTGCAGCACTGACGCAAATGCTCCTTAATACAGGGGCGGGGCCAGCGGGTGATAGGCACCACCCACCCTGTCTTGTCCTTGGTGAATGTCAGAGGCTGGACTCAATCCTCTTGCCAGGACCGACCCACCTTCTTCCTCAAGACAGCTTCTGGTTCCCTGTCTCTCCACCGACATCTACTCACAAATCCATCTGCAGATATCTTCAAAATGCACCATTTCACCCATTTTTAATGCTTAAAAAAGACCTAGTAATTCTCTAGTAGCATTTCTAGCCCCGCTTCCCTAATTTTCTATTGAAAAATTGCTTTATGCACTATGTTGACTGCCTGGAATGGACTGGTCCATCAACGTCCATCAACCAACAGTTTAGTAAAGCCAGTTATATTTGTTACATCTAATCTCTGCTGTGCACTTTATCATGACAGGAGATGGGCTGGGAGGAACATGAATGATGGAAGTTACTTTTGAAGCTGTCTTAAGGCTAAGACCTCATGCCAATTTCTTCTTCATTGTGCGCTCATCTTGCCACACGCCGCATTCAGTATAAACTATGCCATCAGCAGCGGTCATGGACCACATCCTGATGATGCTGAGTGCAGATGTCATTATCAGCTTTTCTTTCACTGGTCACCTTGCCCCAGTCCCTCACTGGCAGCCCTGAATCTCCATCCTTGCCGGAGGGAGGGCTGAGGGAGCTGTGGGCAGCTGATGTGATTGTCTCATAACGAACTTGCCTTTCTTCGCTGGCAATCCCTGACTTGTTAACTCACATGAAGAGGTGCAGACAGTTTACGCTGCTGTAAAGATGTGGCCTGAAGAAGGTGAGGGTTGGAAACCATGGTAGCCGGCACAGTGTACAGGTCTCAGGGGTACTTAACAGCACTGTGGCCTTAGAATCTGGGATTCAGCTCCAACCCAGCTATTTTTAACTCTCCCAGAGAAAACCAAGACCCTGAAAGAGAAAGGTCTGGAAATCCAAAGAACAGACTCCACTGGGTTTTAGATATGGTCTTTGAGTAAATTTGGGAACTTGGGGGATTGGAGAAGAGGAGGTAGAATTACTATGGACTTAGGAATAATTAGGGCAAGCTCTTTGCAGCTCTTTATTGTGAGGCCAGGGATCTGAGGGCCAGCAGCCCTCTCACCCCACCAGCTGTAAGTGATGAGCTGGCTTTACGTACTGGCATGCTAGCTTCAGGACAGACCTCAGTCAGGCAGCAGGAAGCCACAACGGAGCTCATGGAACCTCAATACCTGGCTTGCACAGGCCTGTGTTCCTCCCTCCTAGGTACTGTGGCTGCTGCTCCACAGGGCTGGCTCCCATGGATGTGATGTGTTTTCTGCTTCAACTGCATCCCTACCCCTTAGAGGGTCCTCCTTCCACTGTTTAGCCCTTGGGTTGATGCTACTGAGCTTTTTCTCTGGTTGGATCTGGGGAAGGGGAGGGGGGGCACTTGTGAGCGTGGACTTCCCACCTTCCAGGGTAGGGAGGCGAACCACTTCAGTGTGTGGTAGCCAGCCATGATCAGAGACACCAGAGTGAATCTATCTTGTTAGAGTTCTGCATGCATGCCCACATCCCAGTGTAAGCCTTTCAGGATCCCTACAGCTCTTTCTAGATTGCTTTTGCTGCTGGTGCAGCTCCTTGATTCGCAGACATAGCTGGAGTCTTGTTCTGGGTAACAACAGGCACCTGGGTAGGAGATGCTTGCGCAGTCTGCGTCACCAGTGCCACCAGCTTGGCTTGTAATTCATTTGTGCTACAGCAGAGTCTAAGGTCAACAGTTCTGTCTGACCTCCGCACCCCTCTAGCCTGCAAACCCCACTTCCCACTCTTCTTGCCGCAGAGAACCTGCATGTGCACCCAGGCCCTGCAAGAGGAGAAACAGCCCCGCACCCCTCTTGCCTGCAGTAGCCGCAGCACCGAGCACACTCTGCGCATAGCTGCAATTCTCAAAATCTAAAGATAAAATATTTAAGGGTTTTTTTCCTGTAGAGCGAAAAGCACTTTTGATTCCCCCTCCCCCTTCCCTGGACTGCGGGGGTGGGTGGTGGGTGGATGGAGGCGGAGGTGTTGTCCACGTGCCAGGCATGACGGCCTAACAGTTTGATTTATGAGTCTGATAATAAAAATCCCATTAGGCTCCTCTCATTGAGAAAAAGGAACCGGAGAAAAAAAGCTGTGTGTGTCACCAGGCAGCATTGACGCAGGCGGCTCTGACGGCAGCAGCCTCAGGCCGGCGGGGGGGCGCAGGGGGACCATAAGGGGATCGCGAGGGCCGGCTGCCTGAGAGCAGGGCCAACTGGCTGCTTCCGCACCCCCTCCCCCACACAATCTCAGCCTGCCCGCCCGCCACCACTTTGAAACCTCCACCCAATAGCAACTATACCCCTCACCAGGTGCCACCCATTCCCACGTCCATCGTCTCCACAATGGTCTCCACAATGCCCCTAGCTCCAGAAGATTCTGCAGCATCTCAAGAATCCTCCCTGTGCTGGCAGGGCGACCAAGAGCTCCTTGGTGTGGGGGAACAAGAGAGCCCTGCTGGGGGTTGCAGGGCTCCATCTCTGAGGAAAATGTGGAGCATCGGTTGGGATTAGGGAGTATTATCTTCTGGGAGACTCTCAAGCACTGCTAAAAAGGAGACCGCCCCCCCCAACACACACACAAATGCAAGCTGCACCCCTCACTCCCTTTCCCAAGCAGAGACTGTTTAAAAAGTCGTTCAGACTAGGGGGGAAAAAAAAGCAAAACATTAGTGCATGTCTGGTACCAGACTCCCCGACCGTGGCTTGAGCCTCACGGTGACAGCGCAGGGCAGGGTGGCGACATGAGTCTGTGGCAGCCTCAGAACTGAGGCGGTGGAGATCTGCCCCTGTGCCCAGTAGAGATACCAGTGCTTTTCCTCTCAAAACAAAGCAAGCACAGGCGGACAGAAGCAGACTGGCGCTCCAGGCCAGCTGGTTTCTGCTGTCTCCAAGACCAGCTTTATTCTCTTGACCGTGCTAGGGAATTAATCCTTATAGCGTAGGCCAGAGCTGGGCACCTATCATGGCACCGGCTAGCCCTTTCTTATTCTATACTCTCCACACCCACCCAGAAGGCAAGTGCATCATGTATAATCTCCAGATAGCTTGGAGGGAGACTTTGGAAAACCGTCTTGTGATTTCCTTCCCGACTTCAGCGAACCCCTGTAGTCCTGACATTAAAAACATGAGACTTGGGCTCTCTTAAAGGAAGACTGGCAGTAACAGAATTCCCAGAAGCCCAAAGGTGGAATCAGCACAGAAGGTTAACCTGCGGGCTCTACTGAGCCATGGTCAAGTGAAGCATCACACCTGTGACCCAATGAGATGGCTGGAGCAATGGATTAGCACTGGGGACTGAGGGCCAGGAGCCATTGAGTACCGGGGAAAGTTCCTGCTTGAGAGGATGGAAGCATTTGGGAGCAGAGAGATCGAATTTCACAGTATTTAATCAGCTGTGGTCGGGACCTGAGTTTGAGGCCTTTGGTGTACTGGATTGTACACTCCAAGATGGATGAAATGGTTCCATTTATGACGAATTAGCTGACAGGCATAGTGTGGGCTTCTCCCTCCATCTCATACCTACAGCCTTGATCTCATCTGCAGAAAGCCCCTTATCACATAGCCCTAGGTTCTTGCAGACTAGGGAGCACTTTTCGTCAACCACACTAGTTAGAGCTGGTGTTTTGTCTTGTTCTATAGGGTCTACAGGCCTGATGGCTCACGGCTTATGAATATTCAAAGCACAGATTAGCTGGGGTCTCTCTGCAGCACTTGCCTTTCTTCTGTGTCTCCCGTGTCAGTGTTCTGGGATGGTCTATCGTCAGTCACATGACTGGGCTGCTGGGTTTGTTGGTTGGCTGAGTTTTGGTTCATAGCTGAAGCCATGAACAGCCAATGGTTCCTGAGTGCCACCTGCTTCTGAATAGAGGCAAAAATAGACCCTGGGTAGATTATCCGGCTGGTGCCACTTTAATACCTGCTCCCAACCCTTATGTGTGTTACTGGAGACGGAAGCAAGGGTTTCATATATGCTAGGTTACTAATATGCTACAACCCACATCAAAATGTCAAGTAATAACTTCTGAATTGGGGACCCATCTTTTCATTTTGCATGGGGCCCAGCAACGTTTAGCAAAGAAGTCTTAATGGCGAGTGTTGATTGTTAACGCGACAGGAATTGGAATATTTGGGCATGTGAGTCTCTGGGCACGATTGTTAGTTGAGGTGGGAAACCCTGCCCGCTGCTGCTGGCACCATACTGGACAGTTTGCACATGGGTATTAATTCCAGCACTCCATCAATGTCACTGCAAGTGGCAGCCTTTAAGGCTCTTAGCCTTTATCTGTGGGCTGGCATAAAATATTTTCTGGCCAAACTTTAATTTTTTTTTCCTGCTTCCTTGATTTTCTTTCTGTATGAGGTCTGTTTGGTTTCGCAGTTGATGTCATTCATGGACTCTGTTCAATGTATCATATCTTTTTACAGTGACTTATAGTTAAACTATTTTTATTAGCTAGTTTAGTTTGTGCTTAAGATAAATGGAAATAAAGCAAGATATAAAAGATAATTGACAGGCATAGCAACTTCTTTTAAAAGGGACCCCGATACATTTGAAATAAATTAAAGATGTTGATTGTCTCCCTCTTCTAGTTTATATAGAATTTCTTCAGACATGTGGTTGTGTGCGATTTTCCCTTTGATCAAGTCCAGCCCATGCGTGCATATGTCCTGACAACCATCATGCAACACTCATTGTATACATTTATGTTTTATTTTAATATTTCTATGGCCACAAAAGAAGTAATTGAAAAAGAATTTTTGATCAGAGATCAAGTGGTAAGTAGGTTCCACGCTGTGACTGCATCTTCCTTTATTTATACCACCACTGAGTCGAAATCCTAGCATTTCTCAATGGAAAGTTCCACATTCGCGAGAGACTCACCAGTGTCTCCAGGCCCTGCTCAGTGTGGAGAGCCATGCCACCTGGTCAGCATCTTCACAGTCCAGTGACATCACTGCATTCTCACATAGGTGAGCCCTGGTCCTGGACACTAAGAAGCAACTTAGTGAGGTGACTTTGCATTCTGAACAGCTGAACCACTGTGTCTTGCCCACAGGTGCTGCTTTCATAGGAGTTGAAAGACCAACTTATTCCCTGAAGGTTCTGCAGTTTAATCCTAGTTCCCATTGATAAAATTTTACCTTTTGCTGTCTTCGAAAAGGGGTGGACTGATGATGTTGATGTTTTATTTTGTTTAGTAATTCTTTCATTGTGTGTTGGAGGAGGCCGCCCAGCTAGCTTAGTCCTGAAATAATCTCACAGAAACTATATTATTTAAAACACTGCTTGGCCCACTAGCTTCTTATTGGCTAACTCTTACATCTTAATTTAACCCATCTCCATTAATCTGTGAATCACCATGAGGTCGTGGCCTACCAACAAAGTTTCAGCACATCTGTCTCCAGCAGTGCTCCATTTATGCCCAGATCAGTGGGAGCCTAGGTCATAGTAAATGTCAAATCAAAACTGATCTGGTTAATGTCAAGGTGCCCCTGGTTTCCCCATAGGCTCCCACTGATTCTGAAGGTGAGGCAGACAGTGGAGTCAGGGGGACTAGGGAAACACAAGAAGGGGATGGAGGCAAAAGGGAAACGGAATGACAGTGGGTAGAGAAAGTAGTGGGAAATGGTGAGGGGAGAGAGAAGTAGATGGGAAAACAAGAGGAGAGGGTGAAGGTGAGGAATGGGGGAAACAGCTGGGAAGAAGGGACGCGGGTGGTCAGGGGATGAGTTTGTACCAATTTCCGCTTTCTCCTGCTGCCCTTCTGAAGGATGCTTGGCTCTGTTTGGGGAGGGCGAGCCTCAGCCTAGGTGAGAAGGTCCTTCTGCTTTTAGCTTTAATATTCCTGCGTGGCCACAGGTAAGTGTTCCGCTGAAGGTTCGTCTTTCTCTTTGCTGTGGGGAGACATCTGTTGGTATCAGTCTTTCTTTTTTGAGTATAATAAAGGGTTATTTATTTAGGAGTAGACTCACAGATCACAGTCCTCTGCATGAACGGGGAAAGGAACGGAATGCAGCAGCTGGAAGAGAGAGGTATCAGTCTTTCGTCATCTTCATTCCTTGAACACAAAGTGGCACCTGGGCTGGACATCAACTTTCTTAAGGAGCTGGAGAAGCCAGGAGGTCCCAAGGGTGGGGTTGAGCCTGGTGTTTGTTGAGTCTCTGATGGCAGGTGCAAGGCTACTTCCAGATCATTCTCTAGGAGACACAGAGGCTGGCACTTTCATTTCCAGCAGGGCATGCGTATGCACACCCGTCATTTGTGTAATGCCATCCTGATCTCCAGCCCTGGGAAGAGGAGGAAGGCTTCTGGGAGAGGCAGAGCTGGCCCAGGCTCTGAGGGTGGACATGAGGTGGTGGCCATCGGGATGCCCCAGCAGAGGGAAAGGCATTGCTGACATTAGAGACCCGAAGGGATTGGGAAGTCTGAAAATGTCGCTGAAACATAAGGAGCCTGGGCTTCTTAGTTTTGAACCCAGGGGCTGTGGGTGAGTATACCAGGGGATCTAAAGCCAGATGGGATGGGAAGCAGGTCTAGGAGAGGCCGCCTCATCAGAGTTAGGTAATTGACGTCTTTGATGAAGTTGGATTTCAGTGTGACACTATGGCCATCTCCAATGCTTCCTCCACGTTCCAGCTCCAGGTCCACTGTCCTCCTGCCAGGGAGGCATGCCCGTTTGTTTCTAGCCTCCTGCATCAAGCTGTTGGAGTAGAAATCTTGAGCAACCTTTCCTTTCTTTCCTCATGTCCTTCCTGTGTTAGCCAGAACAGCTCTGAGTCTTTATTTCATCTCTTATGGAGAAAAAAATAATCAAGGAGCCTTTCCTAATCAGAGGGGCCCAGGGGCCCTCTCAATTCTCTAGTCATCTCCCTGCTGATACTCAGAGGGGAAGGCCAAGTCTTCTCATCATGTAGAGGAGGAAGAGATCTTAGGAAGGGAGTGAGCCCTTCCAGAGAGAAGTGTGTTAGGGCAGAAATGAACCATACAGTTTTCTTAATTTTCAGCTAAATGCACTTTCTTCTCATTGTGTTGAAAGGGAAATGCTTCAGATACAGGGGCCATACAGTGGGTAGCTGCTGGGTAGGTGGAAGATAAAAGATGGGTGGATGGATAGATGGTGTATAGATAATGTATAGATGGTGTATAAACAGGCGGTAGATGGCTACATGGGTGGAAGATGAATTAAAGATAAATAGGTGGGAAGATAACAGATGACTACTAGGTTATAGATAGATGTTAGAGCAGGGAGCTGACTACCTACCTAGGTAGACAGATAGATCATAGATAGACGGGCAGATGGCTCATAGGTGACAGACGGACAATGGATATTTAGATGTTGGATAGTAGAGGGGCAGAAAACAGATGACAAGGAGACAAGTAAGACACAGTCATTTGTGCCTATAAACTACACCCATTTGACCTCAAGCCTATTAGGTAAGTATGAAAAATATTCTATCCCCAATTTTATGGCTCAATAGAAGCTTAATCACAGAAAAATGAATGTAAATTTGCAGAATAAGAGCATTTATCCCCAATTTTATAGATGAATAGAAGCTTAATCACATAAAATGACTGTAAGTTTGCAGAACAAGAGCTCAGTAGGGGCTGGAGAGGTGGCACAGAGGTTAACAACACTTGTTGCTCTCGCACAGGACCTGGGTTCAGTTCCCAGCACCTGCCTGGTGGTCACACCCCTCTTGAACTCCAGTTCCAAGGATGCAGTGCCCTCCTCTGACCTTTGTGAACACCATGCACACACATGGAGCACTGCATACATGTAGGCAAACACACACACATACAAAATTAAATCAATAAATCTAATAAAAAATTTAAGAAGAACATGATAGAAGTGAGTATAGAAAACATGTCATGTTCCAAGTGCCTATTTTCAGTGTTTTCAGTTATGGGAGCCATAGGGTGCTAGACTAGGCACCTACTTGCTCAGTTTTATAGGCAAGGGATGCAGGGCTTTTGGATCACACACAAGTTTACCATATTCCAAGCCACTTGAGAAAAATCAGCCCCCAGACGTTAACCACACTGTTCAGTGAACTAAATTACTAAATATTTTAAAATTTGTGCATATTTGTTCACACCTGAAAATTTTTACTTAATATTCTTTATTGTGAATCAAGGGCATACAACCACTTTGGAGGAAAATTGACTCTGTCTAATGATGATTATGATAATAATAATTGATGGCAGAAGTCACAAAATAACACCACACCAGTTCAGAATTATGAATAATAAAGAGTTATTTATTTAAGGGAAACTTACAGATCACTGTCCTAGATCACAGTCCTCTGCACGAACAGGAACAGAGTCTAGCAGCCAGAAGTGAGAGCTGGAAGCAAGAGGGCACATGCTTTATAGCTGCATTTGTAATATAAGAGACCACGCCCAAGTGGGCTGGTATCTTAAATGCGATTGGCTGAAGGAGTAGAATGTGCTCCCACAGCAAACAATAATAATAGAATAATAATAATAGGAAAACAATTTGCATTGGCCTTGTACGTCAGCACCCCACATCTAGGAATTTACCTAAAGTTATACCTCTCACAGTATAACTTCATAAACATAAAATAAATAATAGAGACATTGTTTGTAAAGTGTTCTATCTCACTTACAGTGAGGGTTAATCTTGATTATCAACTTTCTGGGAGACACATTTCTAGGCGTGTCTGTGAGGTCACTTTCTTTCAGAGAGGTTGGAGGAGAGAACACTCTCTTTGAATGTGGGCAGCAGCATTCTCTGGGCTACAATCAGGACCAAATAACGGAAAAGAAGACAGCCACCTGAATGCTGGGATTCTCTGCTCTCTGCTTCCTGCTCCACTGAGATGTGAGAGCAGAGAAAACACAGCTCAGAGCCACTTCTGCAGCCAGCCCTCCCCAGTGTGGTGGAAGGTTCCCCTAAACCACTAGAGAAAACAAACCTTTCTTAAGTTGCTTCTTGTTGAGTGTTTGGTTACAGTGATGAGTTCTAAAATGTACAGATGCATGCATGTGTGCATGTGTGTGTACACACGTGTGTGTATGAATAAGCTTATAAGTCCTTTCCACTTTGTTCACCTGCTTCAAGGCCAAGAAGAGCATACTCAGCATTACTGATTACCACCAATGTCCGTATCTTAGTCTCTTCTTCCATTGAAGTGACCAATGATCCAGTGGGAAGTGGCTGGATCCAAGGCTGGGATAAAGAAGATCCAGGTAGACCAGAAAGTCAGAAGTGGTCATGGAACTTGCCATGAGGACACTGGGCAGTTTGCACACATTCTTACGGGCCCTTTCAGTGAACCACATAGCACTACAGAAACTACAACAGAAAGGAATAATTGTGAAACATTAGAAGTAGGAATTAATGGTCCCACTGTGCAAATAATACTAATAAGTAGTCTATAAATCTATGGATGAGGGAGAGAAGGCTTTTGTGCAGAAAGAGCTAAGCTCTAAAGCCACCAAAGGCAGTGGACCATGCGGGAATCACCTGTGGATGCCTCTTCTAGAAACAGACCTGACAAAAAAAGGGGGGGGTGTAGCATTTACCTCTCTCGTCTCTTGATGGATTGGTTCCTAGTTACAAGTAAATCAAAAAGAAAAACATACTGATTGGAATCTACCTCGCCAGCCAGCAGGGACCAGATGGACTCCAGCGCCTCCAGATATTCTGCAGGCGACACCCATCCAAACCTCCGTTGGTGTCCAGATGAGTCACACATCCTGGACCCAATCATGAGGAAGCAGCAATCCACCCACACCCAGAAGCGATGTATGACAAGTGGGGGGGGGAGAGGATCATTCTTAAAAAAAATCCAGATTATAAAAGATATAGAAAGATTCCGGAAATTGTCCAGGATGAGAGTGTCTACGAACTAGGGCATTCTATCCTGAGGGTGGGGGCTCTAAACGATGTTCTTGTATTAATGGACCAACAGAAGTGCAGGCAGATTAGACAAAAGTGCTGTTTGAAGGGAGTGAGTTTACCTGTGTTGACCGCAGCACTGTGTGTAAGAAAAGACCTGTTATCTTAGAAAACATACGCGTTGTGGCTGGGGTCTTAAAGCACAGGAGGGCGAGAACTCTGAAAGCCAGGCGTGCACAGGCAGGAGGGGAGTTAGAGAGTGAAGGCTAACTAGATGCGACCCTTCTTTTGTTTTCCTGTAAAGTCTGTATTGTATTGAATTTAAATGCACAGAAGCCTAAGTGGTGAGATGCATGGATGAGCATTGTTAGCAGAACTCAGATATAGTATTTTTGGAAGAGAGAGGGAATAAGTAATATTTCTGGAATTGTGTGATTGGTTAAAATCTGAACACAAATCATAGCCATAATGTTTTCCTTTGACCAAAGGAACCACCTCACAGACCATGACCTGTGCGGTGACTCCCAGTGGTTGTCAACCTGACGGGAGTCACCCGGGACACAAGCCACTGGGATTGTGAGGGAGCATCTTGGTTAAGTTAACTGCTGGGAGAGCCGCCCAGAAGCAGAGAGCTCCATTCCCTGCTTTTGGGTCTTGGACTATGGAAAAGCACCAGTGCCCATCGTTCTGTTTGACTCCGGATGTCATGTGACCAACTGCCCAAGCTTCTGGAGCCAGGACTTCCTCACCATGAAGGACTCAAACTCAAAGCCAGACTTCCTTCTTAAAGTTTCTTCTTCCTGGATGTTTTGTGATAAGACAAACAAGCAATGAAGACAGCCTGTGTTCTGTGCTGTGTCTTTTGCTCTTATTTTCCTCCTATATAAGGGCATTCAGGGCCCTTAGGTAAACCTTAGGTAATTTGACGTTCCTTCCGATTCTAAGAATCGAAGATTAGATTCTGAATAACACTTTTCGGCTTTGTGTGTCTTCTATACTCATTTGAAAGCAAGTTCACGCAACCTGGAAATCCACATAAGTATAGGAGTTCCTGTGTTCAGGTTGATGGGACATCACCCGTATTGGTATCCAGGCAGAGTGCCCAAGGCTAAAGAGTTTAGAAAGACTGGAACCTCAGTTCCAGAGTTCTGGCAGCGGAAAAGTCTGCGGTCCAGTGGCTATTCTGACTTCAGGGGTTGTCACATATTGGACCACAGACAGGGACAACCCTTTCTGGCATTGATCTATTTGAGGGGGTCTTGACAGAAACAACCCCTTTCCTCCCCATCCTAAACACTGGCTCTTGGGAATTAGGTGAATTTGAGGAGACATATTTAGACCCTACCACGGGGAATGCCATTTCTCCTGGAAAAGGTGTTTCCAAGGGAGCATTCTTTCTCAAGGTACTTCACCTTTGCCTGTGTTTGCTGCTCTGTTCTTTTCAAGGGCTGGAATGAACACATTTATCTAAATATTTCTTTTCTCAGAATAGCAAGGACCGGAAGTGCTCTTCCAAGAAAGAGGAAAAGGAAGAAGTCTGGCTCTGGGAAGCAGCTCCTGTGCCAAAGCCAAGTCCTTCCGCATGTGTCCGAAGTCCCACAGCCTCAGGACTTTTATTCTGAAGGCTGTGGTTAGGGGTTTTGAAAGCAGTTGGTGTGAAGAAGCAGTCAGACAGTAAAGGGGGACAGTGGAAACCAGAGGAAGCTGGTCATGCACATTGCTCAGGGACACCCAAGTCCTGAGAGGATGAAGGGAATATGCTCAGTCAACTGCACTGCCCACTGTAGCTCAACCCTAAAATGCTCTGAAGTTTGATCCGTTAGTGATCTTGGCAGGAGAAAGCAGTGTTGGAGTGAAGGGGAAGGTCCTTATTCTCATAAAGAGATCGACCACTGAAAAATGACCAGCTATGAGACTGGAGAGATGACTCAGGGGTTAGAGCACTGACTGCCCTTCCAGAGGCCCTGAGTTCAATTCCCAGTAACCACATGGTGGCTCACAGCCATCTAGAATGAGATCTGGTATCTTCTTTTGGCATTCAGGCATATACATGGAGGAAGAATGATGTATACCTAATAAATAAATCTTTAAAAAAAGACCAGCCATTCCTGCTTCTGCATTGTTCTGTTGAGTCTTTGCCAAGTTCCCCCAACTCTGATCTGACCCAGCCGAGAACTCAGTTTTCAGATGTACAAGGCAGCAAAGGTCTTTGAGGTTCATCCCATTCCACTGCATCCCAGTCCCACAGCATTCCCAGAGAAGAGCCTATGGAGAGTGTGTCTGCTCCCATCAATGGTGCCACCATCCCAGTGAGGCCCAACTTACGTTCTTTCGGGTCCCGTCTGGGGAAACAGGAAGTGCATGTGTGTTCTGAAATCATTCCCCCTGCCTGGCTTCCACATGCTGTCACCACACGCTCGCTCCCGCTCCACTCTACCCCTGCAGCATCTTCCTTCAGCTGCTAAGCCCCTAAGTCACCCAGCGTTCTCCCCACCTCAAACATAGAAGGCACGATCTCATCTCTTTCTTAAAATCGTTTGAGATCTCAAAGTATAGTTTCAAGCCCTCAAATGGCCTGGAGGTCCCTCATGCTCTCTCCGGCCATCATTCCAACAGCTGAACCCAGGTGGCTGACATCTGAATACTCCCAGTCAGCTGCTCTCCAGGCTCTGGGCTTCTGTGCCCTGTCTCTAAGGCATCCATGGCATGCCTGTATGACCTGACCCAGAGGCAACTCCCACAGGTGTTATGCTTCCTCTGGTCGGGTGGGCACACTGAGCCACCCCCAACACTGTCTTCATCTCTGTGTCCCCTCATGGGTGATTCCTTTCATCTACACAGTTGAGAGAGCCACAGGGAACTGGGAATCTCAGTAGCTGTTGAATCTTTCCTTGTTTGGTGAGAATGGGTTTATGCACATTGACTCGGGATTGTGGGGGAGGGGCAGGACAGCTCAGAGGCACCTTCACCTCCTGTGTGGCTGTTCTCAGGGTCAGGGCTGGCTTCTGGGTAGGGTAGAAAAGGAAGGGGAAGAGAAGAGAAGGGCCATGTAGGGAAAGTAGGGAAAGGAAGACTGGGAAATGGATCTGTTGATAAGGTGCTCGTTTTGTAAGTGTGAAGGCCTGGGTTCAGATCCCCAGCACACACTTAAAGATGTTGAGCACATTAACGTCAAGGCAGGGGAGGCAGAGACAAGATCTCTGGGGTCTGCTGCTCAGCCCGGAGAGTTGAATTGCAGAGCTCTGGGTTCAGTGAGAGACTGATTGAAGAAGACACCAGACATTGATTTTTGGCCTTATATACATGCTCACACACATGGACACACACACATACACAAATGCAAAGAAAGAAAGAGGGACGAGGAATGAATCAAAGTGAGCAGGTTGTGAGAATTTCACTGTTAACTGGGAATTACCAAAGGGACAGGAGTCTGAGGTGGAGACTTTGATATACCCATACAAACAGAGAAAATATACAACTTTATCTATCTACACACTTCAATTATGCATACGTGTGTGTCTGTGTGTGGATAGGTGCACTTGGATGGGGGTGCCTGAAGAGGGCAGAGGGAGCTCATCTCCCCATGGCTGGAGTTACAGAGCTTTGTTGGCTGTGGCCCAAAATGGGTGCAGGGAACCAAACCCAGACCTTCTGCAAGAGCAGTGTGTACTCCTAACGCAAGCGTTCTCCCCAGTCCCACAAATTATGTTTAATGTTGGGGACTTCTGACTAAAAACAAAAACAAAGAAATGAACAAACAAGTCTCTGAGCACCTTGAAGCTCTCTTGTGTTTGTGTGTTCTGCACCTGCAGTGAGGCGAGGGGCTTCTGTTGAGATCCAACCTGTTTTTTTTCTTTGTTTTTTTTTTTTTTTTATTTTTTCTGTTTATAAGCAGAGGCGAAAATCCGTGGCACCAGGGAGCTGATGTTTTAGAGCTAGACAGGTACTCAGCAAACAAGGGATATACACATAAGTCAGGTGCGGAGCGAGGAGGGACTCCAAGCAAAGACAGGTGTGTGAGTTGGGGCAGTGTTGTGTACTTCTGAGGAGGGCTGTGGTGGTACAGGGGGACAAAAGTTAGGGGATACTCCAGCTTCTGGATGACAACACAGCCGAGAAGGCTCTGCCTCTGAGGTTGCCTGTGTGGCTCACGTGAAACACCTAACAGCAACCTAAGGGAGGGAAATCTTATTTTGACTCGTGGTTCAGTGGGTATCATCTATCACACGGGGATGGTACTGCAGTAGGACCAGCTCCTCCCATGGAGGCAGAAGACTGCTCGCTCACATCTTAGTGAATCAGGGAACGGAGGAAGGAGAATTCCAGATTTCTGTTGACTTCAGTCTGGGACTGCAGTCCGTGGTGCTTCCCACCTTCAGAGTGAATCTTTTCTCTTAAATCTCTCTGAATTACCCTCACACCCATGTCCCTCACTAATGTTCCCTTGTGTTTCTTAACAGTCAGTTTCTAGTCGAAATTCATCGTCACAAATCCACGTCTCGTCAACACCCAAACATGTTCCTTTTAAACCATGACATTCAACTCCTGTCTTTAAAGTTTCATGGTCATCTCAATGCTGAGTGCATTTTCTTCATCTCCAACAGTTCCCTGTGTCTTCACAGTTCCGACATTATTTTAAAGTTCAAGATTAAAGCCTTCTCTGACTCTAAGACAATCTAATGACTGAGCCCTTGAAAAGTCAAGAATCAAGTTGTATGCTATCGACAAGCAAGGGAACACAGTGAGCATTCTTATTACAGCAGAGGATATGGGAACACAGCAAGGCAAGATTGGACCAAAGGAAAACCAAACCCCAGGAGGGCAAACACCCGAACGTGCAGCTCCTGGTCTGGCACCTGGGGCTCCTGATGGCAGCATCTGTGTTCCAGCAGAACTTGGACATCTCTGCATTTCCAGTTCTACTGTCTGCAGCACACATTGCTCTTATCTTCAGCCAGCTCCACTCAGGGCTTAAGGCGATCCTTGGGGGATGTCCCATAGTTTGGGCATCGTCAAAATCTTGGGGTCTCCGTTGCACCTTAGACGTCACCTCCATAGTTCTATTCAATAAGCTCTTCCTTCCAGAGAATCTGACCTGACATATTTCCTGTCCTGTATCTTCCTAGAGCTTGGTTCAAGTCTCGGGGACTCCATAACTTTGCATTTTGTGTACCTACAAACTGGCACCACGTGCCTGCTCTTGGGAAGTTCTGTCAGATCTCACTGATGTCAGACCCCTTCAGACCATGGCTGCAGAAACTTCTGAGAGGCTGGGAGGTTGAACACAAGAAAACGTTTTCCGGGGAGATGGTTTTTCATCAGGGAATCCCCCCTCCATTGCTCCCTTTCTGGGCAGGTACTCACCTTTCAAGTAATTTGCATTTTTAGGCCCCTCATCTTTTGATGGTTGTGTCTTATCCTCAAGTAACCCCTCCTATTTTCCCAGTGAAGTTTCCTTTTAATTGTGATATTTAATAGGTATAGTCAGTATGTATCCACCCTCAACTTTAATAATACTCAAAATCAAACCGTATTTCCACCCCTTTCTGTTCTTATCAATCTGGGTAAATGTAGTCTGTAGTAACTATGCCATAGTCTGAATGTCATGTTGAACTGAAATTTCCTCCATCAAACAACACAGGGCACTGTTTTAGAATTTGTACTCCCCCAGGTTTTAAGGACATGTAGATAGAGTCTTTGTTAGAGTGTCACACAAACAGTTTCTAGCTCAGTTCCCAGTTGAGTTTTCATTCCCTGTCTGAAACTTCATGAGCACTGCCCACTTTTCCCAGGCACTTAAACTTCCACCAGGACCACCGAGCCAGCTCTGCCTACAGCACCTGCGGTTCTCCCAGCCTGCATCTCCAATCTCTTCCGCGTTCTTCCCACAGACCAGTTCTCCAGCCTAATGGTCACATTGCCAGGCTGGACCCAGCAAAGCTCTATTTCTCAGCCTCTGTTTTCTATATCAGTTGCTTTTCCTTTTACTGGGAAATAAAATGAAATAACCCCACCCTAAAAACCCTTTCAAAAAACAACTCAAAGGAAGGATTCATTCCATCTCATAACTCAGAGAAATGCCATTCATCATGGTGGGACGGTGTGGCAGCATGAGGGACTTGGCTTGTGGTGCCATCCAGAGAGAAAAGTGAACATGGGCTCTCAGCCCCCCGCCCTTGTCCTTCTTGTTTAGTCTGGGGCACAAGCCCCTGGAATATTGTTTCCCATGTTCAGGGTAGGTCCTATTGCCTTCGCTAATCCTTTCCGGAAACACCACCATAAAAATATCCAAAGGTCTGCCTCACTAATATCCTGGGTGTCTATTAATCAAACTGAGTCGATAACCAAAATTAACTATCATGACTGTAGGCACAAGTAGCCAGGAGAAGAGGAATAAACCAAAGGTGAAACTGTAAACGTCATAGGATCTTGGTTGTTGCTTGGTGGAGAGCCATGGAGGCCTCAACTGAGAACTGGTATGATCTTGCATTTTTACCAGGGCCCTGATCTCTGCACAGGGCCCTGGTGCAGCACGGAGACCAAGTGGCAAAGGAGCAACAGCAGCACCCTGTGACTCCGTGGAGCTGGAGGGTTTAGCAGGCGAGAGGTGCCTGAGCCTGACACTTCCAAGGCTGAGGGAATAGAAGGAATGGGGTTTTAGGAAAGCGACCATCTCACTACCATGGTTTGGGCTAAGGTCAACAAGGAACACGCTGTTCCTACTTGCTAATGTGGGGATATTGTAGGACTACCATGGCTGTGATGGAGTGGAGTTTAGTGGCCTTGAGACTTGATGGACATCCCCAGGAGCTTGTGGTTCACTTGAATCTCAAGCTCAGAGGAGAGCTGTGTGCTCGGAGTGATAGGCAGGACATATTTTACAACTGCCATGCTGAGTGGAAGCCTTCATTCAGAGGTGATGGAAAGCAAGGGGGGTCTGTGAATGGTCCTGGAACACCCCAACATCAGGAAGATGGGGAGACAAGGTGTTCATTGAGAACATGCAGGTGCTATGCAGGGTTCTGTGCCCAAGTTAAGGGTAGGTTGTTCACAGAGGCGTGGCACAAGAAAGTGTGGTCTAGGCACTCATGCAGGTGAGAGGAAGGTGAAATGACCAATGAAGAAGGGGTTGGTGCTGACCCAATAAAATAAAGAGCATCACTAGCAAAGTGCTTCTGGGTGGTCCAGACAGGGCAGAAGCGAGAGAGTGTCCCATGATTGTGCCCACCCATCTGTTGTGAAGAATTGGATAGATGGAGGAGTCCGGAGGACATTCCTCTGTCCTTTCTCTGCCTGACAGCTGAGAAGGGCTCTCTGCTGGCACAGAGTTTGCAATGTCACTTCTGTGGTCTTTTCCTGGTGGGGGGGGCAGGATGATCAGTGGAGAGTAGGGATTCTCCCTACTCACTCCCCATGTTCCTAGCCATTGGCCATTCCTGGCCTGGACTGCTGTGCAGTAGTAGCCCCCCACATCCTGGGTTCTACTGTCCTATCCATGCACATCTGTCCTGGGGTAATAAATAGCTCAGATTCACTTTAAAACCGTTGAATCCCCACCTCTCCATGGGATGCATTTATGAAGCTCCCCTGTGTGCTGGGAATATGCATCCTTTAGCGGTTTGTTCAATGCATAGATCACAGCCAGGGATGTAGGCGGTGATCCCTGTGTGGTCTTGTGTGGGCCCCTAGCTCCTGTAGCCCCAAGGACCCCTCAAGCTCTGGACTCAGGTTAATTCGAGCTGAATGAAGTACCCAGCACCTTTGCTGAGCTCTCTCCCTTCCGGTGTAGAGCACTTTTGGGTACGTAGGTGGTGGAGGGATGAGGTTTTGGCCACCAACAACACACCAGTGACCAAAAGTCTTGCGTCATGTGGCTGCTCCTTTTGTCTTTGTCACAGTCCCGACTGCAGAAAGTCCCTTCTCAAAGGCTCCATTTGGGAGCTCCTCTGTGGGCAAATTCCGAGCTCAGCGGATTGCTTGGCCTCCAAGCTTCACAGGGAGGGAATAACAGGCCTTTGGCCTCCTTGGGGTTGTGGTTTGCAGTCTCTGTGTGCCCGGACAAGTGTGCCAGTTCCCTCATGGAAGAGCGCCCCCTGTGCAAGGGACGCCTCAGCGGACCTGGTGGTCCCGGGGCGCGCAGGAATCCATCCATTCATTGCGACACCCAGAGCCGAGGCCCCATGACTCCAGCCGAATCTATGAATGGGAAGAGGGAAAAAAAAAACCAACATCTATTTCCACTCCTTGCTTCCCGCCCCCTGCCTCCCTTCCCGCAGTGCCAACCCGTCACAAAGTGATGGGGAGGGGGACGTGGGGGCGTGCGAGAGCGGGTGCAAGTCTGGCTGGAGACTGTACTATTTATATACTCCGGGGCTCCAGGACAAAGAGGGCAGATCCGAGTCACCCCCCTTCCGCAGCCCCAGCGTCGCCCCAATCCGCTCCTCCGCGGCTTTGATTTCACTCCCTCCTCCCCCGCGGGCTGGCAGGTGCGGGGGTGGGAGCCGTCTCCGCGGGAGCAGCGTCGCCAAGGTCCGGCTGCTGACGTCCGAGCCTCTGCTCCTGTCAATGAACAGCAGCCGCCGCTTGGGGACTGCTCTGGCAACGAGGCTGCAGACGTCATCGCCTCCTGTTGGACGCGGGGGGGCGGGGTGTCCAAGCATCAGCGTTGCTGGCTTAAAGGAAAACTCTCTAAGTTCCAGCAGCCAGGGAGAGTGAGTGGCTCTTCGTAGCACACGCACCCCCCCCACGCAAGTGAAGTATATGTGGGCACACGGGTTGGACACGCGCACACGCGCGTGAACTCACACATGCACACTCGTAGACACACTCTACTCCTAGGTGTGTGGGTCCTAAAGTTGCTTCTGTCCAGAGGCTGAGCTGAGATGGACCAGTCTTCATTGGCGCCTCAAGGCTCTCCCGAGGACCCCAGAAAGGCTCTCCCGAGAACCCCAGAAAGGCAGGCGGGAGAGGGTAGCCTCCCTCCTGCTTTGTTAGAGTTCTCTCCCCTTTTGGCGAGATGACCAGCGCGGAAACTCCGAGTACCCGAAGCCCTTGGAATAAGACTGCTGCATGGAGCCTATGCCAGCGTCTTGGACAGGTCCTGAACTTGCGCCACTCGGGTTTGGTGACTTGTTTTGAGCAACTCTGGATGGAGCCTGGACCCACCGTTCCCAGAGACCCGTCTCCACCGCCCCGCTTTGAATTTGTGAACTGGAAACGAAGCAGAAAGGAGTTTTGTACTGGAGCACACTTTGGCGGGTAAGTTGATAATTTTTTTTTAATCTAACATTAACCACTAAGAGTCCAACGGGGGATGGATTAAAAGAAAAGAAAAAAAAAAAGAAAGAAAACTTACTTCTAAACCTTTTTTTTCTACTTAAGGAGAAAAAAAAAATAAAAATCCTTGCCAGCATGTATCTCCCGGCAAGCTTTCCAGCAGTGAGAAAATGTGCGTGAGCCCTGTGCGGTGTTTGTGAATGTCCGTGGGGTGAATGGGGAGAAGAGTGGAAACGAAAAGCGCTGGGCTTTGTCATGCTAGAGACACAGGCTTTGAGGGAGAGGTGAGGAAAAGCCTGCTGCTGACCCCAGTGCCCAGCGACAGCCTGGGGCTCATCACTCCAGGGTTCTGGAGTTTCTGAGCACAAGTTTCAGAGCCCCCTGTGCCCCAGCTGCATCTGCAGTGGCTGCATAGCCAGGCCGGCAGGTGCCTCTTGAGGTGGTTCAGAGAGGGCTGTAGTTCACCCCAACCTCCTCCTTCCTTCCTGCTGCCAGGTATCAGGTCCTCAGCAGGGTCCCTGAACTGACCATCCCTGCCTATCCACCGTCATCCCTGTCTCTTCTGTGAGATATCACATGAGGTCATCAGAGAGAAGGGGGTCCTGAATCCCCAGTGTCAGAAAGATCTCTGTTGTCTTCAGTAGCATTTTGTTTATTTTTATTTGGCAAGCCATTGAAACCATGTCCCAACCATCCCAATCAAACATCCCTCACTCTGCCTGTGGTTCCTTCTGTTATAGCCACACACAGGCTCCTCACAGCCAGGCAGGACCCGGAGTCCTCAGAGAGAGGGAGAGTACCCTACCCAGTCCCCTCCCACATTAGCTGGAAAGCTCTGAGGTTTCGGAGGAGCCTCTCCTCTTGGGTTTTGATTTCCTCTCTCATCTCACTCTTTTAATAGAAGGAAAAGGAGGAGAGAGGGAGAGAGAGAGAAGGAGAGAGAGAGAGAGAGAGAGAGAGAGAGAGAGAGAGAGGAAGGAGGAGGAGGAGGAGAGCTCCAGAGTAGGGCCACACTGATGGAAGCAATCCTGGGGGTTCAGCACAGGTCTCTGCCTCTCCTGCCTGCCTTCCAGATCCCTTCCAGTCTTTCGGCAGCAAGGCAGCAATTTCTTTCCTTCTCCCTCCCTGGCCTCTTCTCCCCACCCCTTTCCTCTCCACCTAACCCCACCTTCACTCTCTCCGAGAGGGGAGGGCCCAGGGGGAGGGGAAAGAAAACCCCCAAACCCCAGGCCCTGGGCAGAGATGTCGAAGAAGCGCAAAGCCCTCGAGGGCGGAGGAGGTGGAGGAGAACCCCAGCTCCCAGAGGAGGAACCCACTGCCTGGTTTGGGGGCAGCAGCGAGGAGCCAGGTAGGGGGAGGGGGAGGAGACAGAGGACTGAGCACATGCCGAGAGCTTCGGAGCTGAGATGCTCCACAGGAATGCCCTAGTCTTCAGAGCAACTGGGTAGACCAACCCATAGATGGGAAATTGGGGGTGGGGTGCAGAAGAGCTGACTAGGCTGGTGCCAGAGACCCAGATCCCTGCGAACTTGGGGTACACTGGGGGAGAGGCTGGGTGACAAGCAAAGGAGGCAGGAGGAGCCAGGGAGGGCTGACTGAGGATGCTGGCCGCCTCCTCTCCCTGCTTGCCTTGTTGTCTGTGCACTGGGTGAAGACCCTATCCTGTGGACAGATGGCCTGTGTGGGTGCTCAGGACCCTCGATCTGGAGGGAGGGGTGCTGGTGATGTTCCCTAGTGCCTGTTGCCGATGGGGACAGCAGTGAGGGCCCCTGTCTTCTCCCATGCTTCTCCAGTCCAGGGATGTTGAGGGTTGCGTCATGAGGAATCTTCATCCTCTGCACAGGCAGGGCCTCGGTCCTCCTGAAGTTGGAGGTGAGGGTTGAGCAGATGGAGTGATGCATTTCATTTCAAGGGGAGATGGAGAAGGGAAGCAGTTGGGTTCGTCTCTGCCTGGAAAGATACCAGAGAAAAAGTAAAGATGGAAAATTCCCTATGAAACAAAAGTGATACTTGGATCTCTGATTTCCACATAAAAGAAACCTAGACAGACACCTTATATTTCACTTAAAGCATTCTGGGTTTGGTTAAAAGGAGGCCCAAATGATGTAGTCAAGCCTTTTTCTGGGTTGGAGGTAAAATGAAAAGGAGGGCTGATGAGGTTTTATTTGGTTAAGCTGCAGATCAGGTGATGAGAAGACTCACCCGGGTGATGGGACCCAGATGGGTGGGCAGCTCTGCTTGTCTGCCTCTTCCCTGTCGCCAGCCCATGGAGGCAGGCTCCCAGAGGCAGAGCATCAGATGGCTGCTAGCTCCAAGATGGAGTCTTTGGTCCATCTTTTTCAATGTCACAGTGGGCATGGAAGTACAAAGTTCCCCTTGCAGAGAAGGTGGAGCAGTGTGCCTCAAAACCTGCAAGGCTCTCCTGCAAAATCGAGAAACCAAGGGTTGGGATGTGGCTCTCCCTGCTCGGTACATTTGAGTGTTAGGGGAAGTTGATTGATCCTGCCCAGTTACCATGAAAGAGGTGATCTCTAATGACTGTGCATTTTTGATGATTTATTGCTCAGTTATTAGTGTCCAACAAGCTAAAGCACTGCTTTCGTAGTTTTGTTGGGTGCAGGGGTAATTGGTAAGAACTTCAGATGGGTTTATTTGAATGGTTGATGCCTTTACATCATAGCAGGGGAATGACTCCATACCACCACGGCGTCCAGCACATTTATCAATTCTATATGCATTATTGCTTAGGACCTAAGTTTGCTCTGTCACAAGAACTAAAGATGTCTAAGGGAACTGATCTCACTGTTATGGTAAATAACAACCCAGGTACATGTTACATTACTTTCATAATTGATGAATGCATGGCTGCCAGTTCTAAAAGAAGAAACAAGTATTATATTTTAACAAACATTTTTCATCTATATTTTTTTGGTGGAACTAGAACAAAACAAGAACCTCTGCTGTGGGAGCCTGTGCTCCCAGCTGCATAGAATTCCTGTTTCCCAGATGATGGGGCTCTACAGGGAAGGAGTTGCCAGTCACAATGGGTAGTGCAATGTACCTATGTCTGTAACAGTCGGAGATTATCATAATTTTGAAATACGTTGGCTTTGCTGAACCTGTAAAACTTAAAGACTTTGTTGCGACCCTTGAACTGGATGAGTCAGGATTCTACCTAAAGAGTTGCGTCGTTCATCTGAAGACACCGAACTCAAGAAACCCTTGAGGGCATGAGCACTCAACTATTGTGTTGTGGCTACTTCTGGGTGGGAAATGGGGAGTGTGGCTTAGAAGCCATGCACAGGGCAAAAGAGTGAGAAACGGGTCTCTGTGTATACATGGTGTGTGGTCCTATGTGTATATGACTGTTGCTTTGACAATTAGGGAAGGGACACTAAGCGGCACAAGGTTTGAGTGACAGCTGGTGGTGACACATGACCCTCGCTTGGGGGTGAGATGTCAGTGCCACATCACAGCTGTTTCTGCTGTATTCCTGTTAGAATCTAGGTCAAGCTGATGACTTTCTTGAAGACCAGCGAAGGATCTGGCTGACCTTGACCCTGAGGGTTTCCCTGAGGTTACAGTGAATGAAAAGGCAATGTGTTTGTTCATTCCAATCCTGCAGAGTATAAGTCGGTGTTGAATTGAAGCAACGGGAGGTAGCATTTTTAGGGGTGGTATCCACTGGTTTGAATATCGTGTACCAGCATCTCTACTTGAAGTTTGAAGCATATAGCATTGTAGGAATGAGTGGCTCGGGGGCTTGAACTTAAGAACAGAACCCACCACTCCTTTGAGCGTCTTCTTCACATGCATGCTGAGTGTGTGGTTCACCACAGAGCCAGCGGGGGCTGGAGCCAGGTCCTGTGCAGATGCCTACTCCTTGGAAGTTTCTTGGGAATATGAGATTAGGGTCATATTGGGTCATGGGGTTTAAACATAGGTGATTTGGTTTTCTCATCATCCTTGGTAAATCTATCTTAATATCTGGTTAAAAGGGGGAAATGAAGCATACATCACAGATTTGTCTGAATACTCATTGAGGTATCTATTGGAGGTTTTCTTTTTCTTCAGTCTATGGGCATGTGTGTATATGACTATAAAATCATAGTCAGAGGTGCTGGAGAGATGGCTTACTGGTTAAGAGCTTTGGTTAATCTTCCAAAGAACTGGGTACAATTCCAAGTACCCACATTATAACTAGTTCTAGTTCCAGGGGATCCAAAGTTCTTTTCTGGATTCTGAGGGCACTAGGCATCCATGAAGAGCACAGACATACATGCAGATAAAACACCTGTACACATTAAAAAGAAATCATGGTCAGAGTATAGTTCTCCTGTAGTCTCCAGCAGACTCCAAGTACAGCATATGTACTGAGACTCCTGGAAAATAGCCACATACAATGTTTATCTTAATGATTTAGAGAAATTTGATACACAATCTAACAATGCTAGCTTTGTTTTCTTTTGGCAATGCTAATCTTTGTTGTCAACTTGACACACCTGGGAAGAGGGGCCCTCAACTGAAGAAGTGCCTTCATCAGATTGGCTACTGGGTACATCTATGGGTCATTTTCTTGATTGATAATTCATGTAGAAGGGTCCAGCCCACTGTGGGTTATACCCTCCCTAGGCTGGTGGGCCTGGGCTGTATTAGGAAGGTAAGTGAGCAAAGCCATAGCCTCTGCTTTCCTCCACGACCTCAATGCCAGGTCCTGCCTTGAGTTCCTGCCCTGACTTCCTTCACTGATGGACTTCTGGCCTAGGAGTTGAGAGTTGAAACAAACCTCTCCTTCAAGCCACTTTTGGTTATACTGTCTACCACAGCAATGGAAAGCCAGCCAGGGTACTTGGGTTTCTACTTTTCTCCATGGCTTTGAACTTAGACGTAAGAGTGCGCCATCCACGGCAGTCACTCGTGAAGCTGATGGAAGCGTTGGAGTCTGTGTGCAACGTGTCTGTGATAAGCAGGCTGCACCGTTGTATTTATCGATCTCATAAGAACAGACCTCATTTTTTCTATTCGCATTTTGTTTCCTCTGAGTTTCTATTCAAAGCGTTATAATTTACTTAGAGACTTTGGTTTAATTACAATGTATCGCTTGCCACTCTTCACTGACGTCACATTGAGCCCCATTTCCCCCAGGTACCTCCCTTCAGAACGCTGCTCTCAGCCCCTGTGGGTTCCCTCGGGCTCATCACCCCTTTTTCTGCTACCTAGGACTTTGCCGTTCTGTCTTCAGATTCTAACCTCCGTTTCTCCTCATATGGCTTATGGCTTCTCAACTGTCTAGTGTATTAAATTATTGTCACAGGTGTTTAAAAACTAGAGAGCTTCCACTTTAGATGTGATTGGTTCAGGATGATGTCGCTGAGATCCTGGCCTTGTGCTCTTGGTGTCTAGAACCAGGTATGGGACAACCCTGGTTGCTGTGCACAGGACTGGCCTGGAACCCTGGTTGCTGTGCACAGGACTGGCCTGGGAAGGTCCTGCTTGTAGTTAGCATTCCCAGGAGTCTCAGACCCATGATGTTCTCTGCTATGGCATTGTGGCACGCTCTTCCATGTCTCTTGGATCAATGACAGAAGTAAGTTGGTGGTTTCCCATAAGGAGGTATCTGGGATATCAGAGTGTCAGTGGATTTGATGGCTTTTGTATAATGATTGTGAGTGGCTGGCTTGGGGGGGGGAGTCCAGAACTATTGGTGTGCTAGGTAGAATCAGTTTTATGCCTTAAAAACTTGTTAAAAGTGACTGCTGATGGGCTGGAGAGATGGCTCAGAGGTTAAGAGAACTGACTGCTGTTCTGAAGGCCCTGAGTTCAATTCCTAGCAAACACATGATGGCTCAAACCCATTATAATGAGATCTGGTGCCCAGAACACTATATACATAATAAATAAATTTTAAAAAAGGGACAGTTGAAAGTTAACTGACACACATCCACTTGATCCCCTTACTCATTAATATTCATAATGGAATCAATAGAATTAAGAACATTGACAACTTTTTATATATCATGAAAATTACTCTTTCTCATAATATATATAAATGGACTCATGATCACTGACACTAAAAAATGGCATAAGCATTGGAAGAAGGAAGTTACGTTAATAACAAAAATGATAAAAATAAAAAAAAAACATACAAAAGCACACGTCTTGTAGAGTGAAATGGCAGAGTTGTTTGGGTGTTTTCAGGGCGTGAGAGCTTCTTTGGCTGCACACTATATAGGAGACTGTCATGGGGGGGTCAAAGATGCTGTAGGAGGGAGGTGAGTTTCGGGGAAAAGACCAAAGTGTAGAACGGAATGGAGACCGAGTCCCTACACTGTAAGTGTAGCGTGTGTGAAGACTGGATAAGCCGTCATCGCACTCCAGGGTAGATGGCACCTCACAGGAGACGCCAATGAAGATCCCTCTGAGAGGTGGGCAAATGCTCTCAACAGACTCGGCAACCCGAAAGACAAGCAGCTGGAAAGACGGTTGCTTCAGAGCACCAGCTCTGAGCATCCCGGAGCTACAGCAGAGGTCATCTTTTGACCCACCCTCCAAAGACGCAACCCAGGAGTTGAAGATCCCCAGTGTGCTCCTGCCAGTTGCCCCTCTCCCCAGGGTGAACAGCCCTGGGAAGAAACAGGAGGGTTATGTACCAATGCTACCTCCTAGCCCTTCTGTGGACAGACTAAACAATACAAAGGGAGTATTTGTTCCACGGGTAAGCAGAAATTAGCTTTACCTGCTTAGCTGGAGAATCATACTTAATAAAGAAATGTTCAACAATTCAAAAAAAAACCGTTATGAGTGCTTTAACTTTCCCCTTTTTTTCCCTGACGAATGTGAGGTAGCAGTCACATGACTGTTCCAGAAGGATGCACAGAGCTGTGTTACATGGCTTCCTCCCACCCTGCCCTAAGGTCAGCCACATTGATGTAGCCAAAGGAGCTATGGTATGGTACCCACAGAGGTCTGTCCAGGTGATGGCTCACCGTAACACGGCATCATCCTTCCCCACTTTCCCCTTCATCCTGTTTGACTCACTTGTGTGTATTTTGGAACTTATCAGCATAGACAGATCTACTTTGTTTTCTTGATTTTGTTAAAGATTGATTTATGCATTTGAGTGATATTTTTATTTATGCCCACAATGTGCATGCCTGGTGGTCAGAAGAGAACCTCAGATCCCCTAAAACTGGAGTTACAGAGAGATAGTTGTGAGCTGCCATCTGAGTGCTGGAAATTGAGCCCAGGTTCACTGCAGGAGGAGCAAGCGCTTTTAACTGTTGAGCCATTTCTCCAGCCTGACCTTTGTTTTTAAAAATTTGTCTGCATGGTATTCCATGGTACAGCATACCATAATAGATTTAATTAAGCCTTTATTAAATAATATTCAAGATAATAGCCCTTCGCTTTAATAAAGGATGTAGTAAGCAAGCAGAAAATACTAGTTGAATGGCTATATAAATTTATATGTTTTAGAATCCTGGATATAGAAATTAGGTCAAAGGTGTGATTCCCCCTGTCAAGGCCTCTGAAGGCCAATTATCTTACATCTGTACCACCTGAGATGTCAGAATTGGGGTACAAGGCAAATATTCCCTCAAACCAGTAGATAAAAATTTTCAAAATATAAACAGCCTTTGATAAAAAGATTAAATGCAAAAATAATTTTTAAAAGATTTTTAAGAATGTGTTTGAGTGTTTGCCTGCATGCACGTGAGTGCAATGGCCTTGGAGGGCAAAAAGCCTCAGATCCCATGGAACTGGATTGATGGAATGCTGTGCGCCACCCTGCGGGGGGGCTGGGAATCTCGGACTGTGTGGGAATGGAACCTAGGTCCGCTACAGGAGAATGTGGCGCTCTTAACATTCAAGTCCTGTCTCCAGTCCCTAGAGAGGGTTTCTAGGTGGTCAGTGCTGATTATCAGTCTGACTAGATTGAGAAGAACCTGGGGATCAATAAAGCAGATCCTGGGAGAGTCTGTGATAGCAATTCCAGAGAGAATTAACCAGGGCAGGGAGAGAGCCTGTCTAAATCAGGAGGCATTGTCCCACAACCGAATGTAAGAGGCACTCTATAGACCATTTTGTATTAATCGGGATCTTTTTTCTTGACTCACACTGAGGTCATGTGGGAAGAGATAATCTCAGATGGGAACTGCTTCCATGGACTGGCCTGCAGGCAAGTCTGTGGGATATTTTCTTGATACATGATTGGTGTGGGAGTGTTTCGCTCACTGTAGACAGTGCCTCCCCTGAGCAGGTGGGTCTGGGTTACATATTAAAAAAGCAGCTGAGCAAGCCTGTAAGCAGTACTCCTCCATGGCCTCTGGATCAGTTCCTGCCTCCAGGTTCCTGCCTTGAGTTCCTGTCCTGACTTCCCGTATGGTGGGCCGTGATCTGTAAAATGAAATAGATCTTTTCCTCTGAAAGTTGCTTTTGGTCATGATGCTTACCACAGCAATGAAAAAGAAACAGGACTGGGTCTCAAACAGCCCAGGCTGGCCTTAACTTTCCTATGTAGATGAGGATGATCTTGAACTCGTGACCCTCTGGTCTCTACCTCTCAAGCACCGGGAGTACAGTAGTGTACCATGACATCTGGTTCTGTCTAGCATTAAATTGGCAGATTTTATTCATGAGAAAGTTCCAGATGTGGCTCACACACCTCAGTTTGGAAACATTTTCAATTTGGGTAAAGAACCTTGATAATAAACTAGAGTTATTTTAAAAATAGGTATTGGCAGGCAAGCATTGGTAAATATTATGAGGTGTGTTGCTTTTGTTTATGCTGTGGAACATTTGTTTAGTAATGTAAAGATGTGTTGTTTTTGTTTATGATGCATTTGTTTAACTCTGTGAAGCTCTGATTCTTTGCCTATCTAAAACACCTGATGGGCTAATAAAGAGCCGAACGGTCAATAGTGAGTCAGGAGAAAGGATAAGCAGGACCTGCAGGCAGAGAGAATACATAGAAGGAGCAAGAGAACAAGGAGAGGAGGACATCAGGGACCCGCCAACAGCTGGGACACAGTGTAAGAGTGAAAGTAAGAGAGAGGGAAAAGCCCAGAGGCAAAAGGAAGACAGGATAATTTAAGAAAAGTTGGCTAGCAACAAGCCAAGCTAAGGCCAGGCATTCACAAGAAAGAATAAGATTCCATGTGTGATTTATTTGGGAGCTGGGTGGCAGGTCCCCCAAAGAGCAAAGATCCAGAAGAGTGGAAAACAGCCGGCGTCATTTTGGTGTTCCAGTGTGGGGCTAGAACAAAAGAAAATATAACTACACATATGATTTTGGTTGACGAAGACAGCAGCCATCTCTCCCTGCTGCACAGAGTGCGACTGTGTTGCGTATGGGACCTGCATTGTTGACTAACATGTTGGAGCTAAGGAGAAGGGTGCTGGGCTGTCCCCGAGGCTAGAAGTGGACACTGGCTGGGCGGTTGTATCTCCTTGGAGAGACCCTCCAGATTTAGGAATCTCTGTCCAGAGTTTAAGTAGGAGAGGACAAATGTTTTGTCCTTTCCCCTAGTTGTGACTTTGATTTTTGTCTCTTTGAGACACTCATGCATTGAGGCATAGTGACAGTCATTTGCTGGTCTCTTTTGTGGCTAACCTAGGCTAACCATGAAGTAGAGTCGAAAGGGACGAATATGTTTTTATGTCACCCCTTACTCTGGTGATAGATCTCATACTTAAGTGACAGGTGCTGGGAAGATGTGGGGACTTCCGGTTATTATCTTAGTTGTTGTAGCTGTGTGCCACTCCAAACTCCCTCTGTTTGCAGCAGAGAGCTGACGTTTGGAGGAGCACACCACAGGCCTCTGACATGGATGGTTTTGGTTGCTGCAGACAGGAGGAGATAAAGCATAGGAGGGCCCCGACTAGCAGGTGACCGATGAGGACTTCAGAGCCCAGGAGTGATGTCATCTATTATGTCACTGGTGTGTAGTGTGAGAAGGAGGGGTGACCCTTAGGAGACCCAGGGTCTTGGGTTACTTATAGCAAATTCTTAACTGTCTCTGAGCAAGTTCTGCCAACAGCACCAGTGCAGACTGGTTCCTGTCTAGGCTGCTGGGATGGATGCACACAGTCACAGTGCCCACAAGTCCATGAGGACTAGGGTCTTGGAATACTTTTGGAAATGTTAGCAAGGGTTTGATGATTATAAGGCTATAAGATTATGCTATCGAAGGCAATTTCCTCCCCGCAAGTTCCATCAAGGCCCCATCCTTGAGATGTATTTACGCTGTATTCCCCCTTTCCTTAACTCAAATGGAGCAGCTCAGTTGCCCACAGACCCTGCCTTCTGGCTCTCACCTGGTGTCACCAAGGACCTGGGAACTCAGCAAAGATTATGGGCTATTGTCACCTGTCTGGTTTCACTTAGGGCCCAACAGATGTCAGTGTCTCAGTCTATAATAAAAAAAACTGTGCATTTTAAATGATAAAATTATAACTAACACGCCTGTGTAACAATGGTTGAGAGAATACAGAATCTGTTTTAGCTACATTGTAAGTGTATATATGTGTATTGCAGAGACAAATTTGCCATGGCATACAGAGAAAAGGTCTGTACAATGTGTCAGTCTAATACATAACTACCTCTGGCTAACATTGCCCCTTAAGACCAGTCTCATCCAGTTCTATCCCTGCCTTGCCTATCACTGTGATTGTCTGGAATTAGGTGCAGTAGAGGCACAGGAACAACTGAGATGTCAGTCAGGATGCGGTGACTTCAGAGACAGCAGTGCTGAGCAGGGAAAGGCCGCATCCAGTCTTGCAAGCTATTTTAATAATCTTTTAATAATTGATTCAAGCATGAGGGTGCTCATATAGAGTCGTCTATGACTGTGTGTGCCCATTACCCCAGCAGAGATATGAGGATTGCTGGGACTTGGTGGCCAGCCCCAAACCAATGTGTTCTTGTCCTCCCGTGCCCAGAGGAGCTTATAGCAGTGCACACGCGTGCGCGCACACACACACACACACACACACACACACACACACACACACACACACGTAAGAGAAAAACTCTTTTATGTGGTGATTGGTTTACAGGACAGACAATTTTGTTCATTTTATTTTTCCTAATTTTATTGATTTTTATTGAGCTCTACATTTTTCTCTGCTCCCCTCCCTGCCTCTCCCCTCCCCTTCAACCCTCTTCCAAGGACCTCATGCTCCCAATTTACTCAGGAGATCTTGGACAGACAATTTGAAAGCAAATGTGCTATGTTTTGTTAAACAGTTATGTTACTGAAGAAAGACATTTCCAAGTTATCAAAGAAGATGAATTATGAAAAAAAAAACCACCACAAAACAATAACAACAAAAACCCACCACAAACGTCAAGACAAACAACGCTACTACACCCACAGGCCAAAGCTGCTGTGGACATGGCAGCTGTGGTCTTCTGTCTTTGGGGCTGGGAATGACTCAGCTGATTCCCAGCCCCCATGTAGAAAGCCAGGAATCACGTGGAACACACTCATAATCCCCTGGCCAGGGAGTGGAGTGGCTCAGTGGCGAGGTTGCTGAACCTAATCTGAACGTACCAGGCTTGTGAACTACACTGCCTCAAAAACCAAAGTAAATGGCACCTGGTGTTGTCTCTCTGGTCTGGGCACACACGTGCACACATGTGTACACACGCCCATGCACATACATTATATTTTGCCCAGTCCAGCCAGCTATTCTTCCCCTAGTGAGTCCTGCAGCACCCCCAGAGTCAAGACTAGGGAGCTCACCCTCAGTTTATTTAAAATAAAAAAAAAAGTCAAACTTCATCTGATAGATGCATTGCTTAGAGTTCAAACTACTTTAGGGAAATTTTCTTTCTGCCCCTCCCCACCTTACTCATACAACAGACTCTGGAGATTTTACAGACCTTGGTGGCAGAACAATTTTCAATCAGTCTCAGATTTTCAAATTCTCGGTAGCAGCCTATTTGTGGGTCATGAGGTCAATTTATCTTAACTGTATTTTGAAACACTGAATGGGGAGGAAGAAAAGAAGGGGAAGAGAGAAGGGATGGGGGAGGGATAGAAAGGAGAACGGGGTGAGGGGAGAGAGAGAAGGGCTGTGCTGTTTAGCACTTATCCTGTATGCTCTTCTATTGTATAACATGTTTAGAGTAATTTGAAAAAGTAGCAACCCCTCTCCCATCTGATTTGTGAAGTATGTACTTTTTTCAGATACTGTTGTCATAGTTGGGAAACAACAGTGGCAGAATTGTGGTGGCTTCTTGGCAAAAAATTAATTAATAAATAGAAGCAAATCTTGTTCAGTTAAGGTTTGTGTTTTAAAGTGATGAAAGGTCCCTGCAGCCTGGGTCTGAGTCTTCAGACTCCTGTGTGGATGCCAGCACCTGATGTTGGTGTTGGCCATCTGACGGCATCTCTCTTGCCTAAGCTTGGATTTCCTGGCTCCACTAGAAACACAGACAAGCACAGTCAGGGCTCCATCCAGACAATCTTCATCTAGAAAGCACCAGATGTTGGGCTTTACAGATCCTCCTTCTCCTTCTTCCTTCTCCTTCCTCCTCTTCCTCCATTCTCCTCCTCCTCCTTCTTTAGTTTTTATTTTTCCTCTATTTTAGGTTTTTTGAGACAGGGTTTCACTGTAGCTTTGGAGCCTTTCCTAGAACTAGTTCTAGTAGACCAGGCTGGCCTCGAACTCATAGAGATCCGCCTGCCTCTGCCTCCTGAGTGCTGGGATTAAAGGTGTGTGCCACCACAGACCAGCTAATACTGCTTCTTCTTAATGACACATGGAGGGATGGGTTGGGTTGCACAAAGAAAAAGAGGAGACAGGAACCCATGGGTGCTCCATCCCAGTCCTAACACATGGGAAGGCTCTGTGCCACAAAGGCCAGCCCCTTCCAGGCTGCAGGTTCCAGTCCCCTGGTACCTGGAACCCCTGCTTCTGGGTGCCAAGTACAGAATGTTCCCCAAATCCTCACAGAGTGAGCGGCACACTTTACTTTCCAGCATCAATTTTAGACTCTCAAAAACTTTCGCACCTAATTCACAATCTTTATTCCAATGTGCTTGGGGAATAATTATGTTTTCTTTTTCCTTGAGTGAGATTCTTTGGGGCTTGCAGAATGTAGCTTTTCTTTTCACCCCCTCACACTCCAGGAGGCCGGACTGTGGCATCTATTAATTCTGTCTTGATTGCTGGATGTCAGGTATCCCAGATTTAATAGTTCAGCATGTTTAAATTAAACTGGAATACAGAGAGAAGTACATATAGTTCTTTAGTTATTTTTCCCGTCAAGAGTGAAATCTGACTGGTGCAGGTTAGAGGTGAAAGCACAATAATGAACGAAGTCAATAAAAATGGTGGCCACCTGCGTGCCAGTTTGCAGAACTACTCCAAATCATCGCTGGGACGTCCCACACTGCTGCAGGTCTCTGTGCCGCTTCAACTCCCGGGCCTGATACTTTATTCTTTCAATTTTCTCCTTTGATCATTTAAGAAGGGTTTTCATTTATTATATTCTTCAAAAAAGTGCCAATGTGTGCATCAGTGTGTGGGTTTATGCACATCAATGCAGTACCTATGGAAACCAAAAGAGGGCATAAGATTCCCCTGAGGGGAGTTACAGGCAGTTGTGAGCCATCTAAATTGGTGCTGGGAACTACATTTGCATCTAGTGTAAAAGCTGTATGTGCTCTTAATGGTCAGCCCATCTCTCCAGTTCCCCAAGTCTCCTTTTTAAAAATAAGAAGTGATGGGTTTCTCTTGTTTTGCCTCCTCTGCTCCCATCTCCAGTAATAAATACCTGTAAAACTTGGTCCTTTAATTGGGAGAGCCTTGTAAACAACCTGGGACTGAATCTTTGAAGAGAGACAGAAGAGGAAACATAAACACCGACCCCAGGGTTTCCCAGGAGGGAGGGGGATAGGAAGGACTCCCCCCCCCCTTAAGAATTTTCAGTCTTGGTAGAAAGATAAGAATGTACAAGCAGTGAGTGAGCAATTTATGGACGTGCAGATGTTTCTAGAAGGGAACACCCGGACCTCCTGGACTGGGTGCTTTGAATCACGGGCAGTGTGAAGTGCTCAGGAGACACAAGGTGCCATCCTTTGTGTCCGGACATCTTAGATTTAACAATCAGCACCCATTCCTATGCAGCTTTAAACTTTCTAAGGAACATTTATCCCCCTCGGTCCCAGAAAGGCTCCCTGGGAATTCCTCCTAATGATCCAGGTAAGAGGTCCAGCCCATGCTGTCAGACTGTCAGATGCTCTAGCTGGGACATTTCTTCTTCTTCTTTTCTTCTTCTTCTTCTTCTTCTTCTTCTTCTTCTTCTTCTTCTTCTTCTTCTTCTTCTTCT
>JABTXL010020138.1:4219185-4235558 GCA_025134845.1 Neodon shergylaensis | reverse complement strand
CTTCCTTCCTTCCTTCCTTCCTTCCTTCCTTCCTTCCTTCCTTTCTTCCTTCCCTCCTTCCTTCTCTCCCTCCCTCCCTCCTTCCCTCCCTCCCTCTCTCCCTTCCTCCTTTCCTCCCTTCTTCCCTTCTTCCTTCCTTTCATCCTTCCATCTGCCCATCAGTCTGTCTGTGTTCTTTTCTTCCACTTTGAGCTGGAAGAAGGGAGTGTCTCCTTCTGTTCCAGGATGCAGGTTTGGGAGTGTGCAGCTCCATCTGCCCACACCAAAGGGGAGGATCCTTGACACATGTCCTAACTCTTCCTCTCCCCTATGGAGAACCAGAAGCCTGGGCATGGCTCAACCACACACAGACAGCACAGTAACCAGGAGCGCTGACCTCCAGCCGTGGCTCCATATGCTCCCAGAACACTCAGAACCTGGGAGTTTGTGAGGCTTGTCCATTCCCCACAACGGCCTCTAAGCCCGCCTGCCACCGCCACTGCTTATTTAAGCTAACTGACAGCTACTCATTGCTGATCTGGGGCTGTGGCAAGAGAAATCTCCAGTGGCCCCTGCTAGCCCAGATCGTAAGATAAATCACTGTTCTGATACTATAGCAGAATACCTGAGGTGATCATCTTATAAAGAGAAAATAGTGATTTCATCCTGCAGGGTCAAAAATTTTGGTTTCTGATCAGTTGGCCCTGTGGCCTTGAGCCTGTGTAGGACTGTGCAGTATTGAGACACCGTGTACTTCCTGGACAGGAAGCAAATGAGAGAAGGGGCATAGACCGAGGACTCATAATTACTTTTAGGGACACACCCTCAGTGACCCAAAGTCTTTTGGTTGTGCCTAAATATCCCCTACCTCCTAACAGTGACACCAAGAAAACCAAAGCTTATAAATGAGCCCTGTGGAGAGCCTTCCAGATAAAAACTATAGCAGATGGTATGTATATCTGTAAAATTCAACATGCTATGCAAAACTGCACCTTAAAAATCACATGGTTTGTGGGAACATGGAGATGGGACTATTACACTCAAACCTTGTGACATGTAGTATGGAGACAGGAGCTCAATGGTGACGGTGCAGTCACAGGTTAGCCGTGAGGAAATACACAAGCACCATGTTCTCTTGAAACATCCCCTATAACAGCTCGGCTGAGGTTTTCTGTAGAAGGGAGTGTACTCACAGCTTGGGGATCGAGCCTGACTATTGCCAGTCTGCAAGGGAAAGAGAATAAAGAACGATGCCCAGAGAAAGGCAGAAAGCTTATGCGAATACCTAATAGGGAAAAGCTGAAGGGAAGGGGCCCTTAGAAGGCCATGGGCATGCGGCTTGGTTTACCCTGCAGGGCTGGAAGGAAGGTAGTAATCATTGATTAGAGATGCCATCTGGGTTGGGTTAAAGGATACCTAGGTGGCTGGTCCTACCTGGTGAGGCTGGGAGGGTGTTGTTGACATGTGAATCAGAAGACAGTGAGAGGGAATTGTTATCAAGGGGGGCAGGGAGGCTTCAGCCAATGAGACCAGGGCTCAGAGGGGGCAGAATGGAGGAGCAGAGACTGGCACTTTCTTTTGGATCTGGGTCACCTGTCACCTCCTTCGGTTTCTCCTGGTTTTTGGGCCATCGGACTCAAAGCTTAAATCATTGTCCACTTCTCTCCAGACCTGGAACTGAGATTGGCTCCACCGTCTGCTTCTCAGTTCCATTTATAAACAGCAGATTGAGGGGCTTCCGCTTGGAGAGTGGCGGAGCCAATCCCCACTGTAAGACCTCAGCGGTGTGTTTGTATCCATGTCCTGGGGGAGTGTTGTGAGATTTGTTTGCTCCCTCTGCACCCACCTGGTTCCCAAGGCATAGGAGAGATGGAAATTCACATTATACCCATATCTCTCCCTAATCCATCAATGGTGCTGGAATGGATTTCTCATCTCAAGCATTATAGCAGCCCTGGCTTTAGTTCCACCAGGCAGATTGTCCAACCCTGGACAATCTTACTTGCATGCTGCTGCTTTGAATGCATTTTAGGCAGCAGTAGATAGAGACTGAGTGCTGATTGGCTGGAGTCCGAAACAGCCCTTTCCCCAAGAGAGATTCAGAAGAAGAGGTCAAAGCTAGAGACCTCTCCTTACCTACAGCAAATGGAAAGATGTCCAGTGCTGGGTGGAACAGTCAGCAAAGGACAGTCATCCTGGAGCATGTGCAGATGTGTGTGGGGACCACTGTCCGGGGGAGTAGAAGCTTCTAGAATGTATCCAGTCTCCTTCAAAGTGCAAAGAGACACTAAAAATAACATGCCACATACTCTTAGCATCTTTGCTTTGCTTTCAGGGGAGACATGAGGCAAAAAAGAAAGGGAAATGCTGGTGATCCTTTAATTATCTAGCAGAATGTATATGTGTATGTGTATGTATATATATATATATATATATATATATATATCTCACAGATGGACATTTTCAGTTCTCTTATGGTTCCCCATACACATAGTACAAGCATGGTAGGAATATTTAATAAATGGGGCAGTAGGAAATGCCAAACACTTTCTAGGAGAGAAACAAGAACATATGAGTTGTGAAGGGTGTGCCCTTCACAGAAGGGGTGGGATCATCACAAGTCACGTGGGCCCAGCACAGGGTGCTGATAGCTACAGGGTGATGATGGTGGCAGGGGCTTCTGCCTGGAGTGCTCAGGGGAGGTGATGTTTGGGGCTAGTGTGGAGAAAGAGGCGCGATGGTGGAGCCATGTGGAAAGCATCACTGGTGACAGACATTATGGGGACATGTGGCAACCTAGAGTACTGAGAAAAGCGTTGGGTGGGTTTGGTTTGGGTAGAGCATTCATGTGGCTGGATCATCAGTGATTCCTACTGATTACAGAACACTTGTGACGGTGCCCCCTTTGCAGGCTTACTAAACTCTGTTCCCAGCCCCCATCTACCACTGTCAATCAGAGCATCATCCCGGGGTCAGCACATTTAATTCTTAGAACCACCTCATGAGTGAGTGGCATTACTACCTTTTTTCATGAGAAATCTGCATGAAGGAGAGCTTAAGAAGCTTGTCTTAGATCAGACATCTGCCTGGGCTCAGAACTGGGTGCATACCCCAGACTGACCTGAGCGTCCAGGCCCCCAGATGCCTCTGTGAATATGCTCTCTGACCTACATCAAGAAGGGTAGGACAGTGTTCAACAATACAAAAGTCTGTGGCTTGTGTTTCTTGTAGAGAGGTTTGAAGAGGAAACAGTTTTAATCTTCCACATGCTTTTTTTTTTTAAATAGAAAAACGGTCAATTGTCACTTTAATGTTCGGGGAAAATAACCTTTCTCCCCACAATTCTGACAATGATGAATGCATTGAATTGTGGGTGTTGTTAGCCTGTTGCTTATGTCTAGTTATATCCACTTCAAAGATGGCTACCGTTGGTGGACGGGCTGAAAGGAGAAGTGCAGGGATGCATTGGGTAGATGACCCTGGAGGAAGCAGGCATCCACAGGAGCAGTCTTCAGGAATGGTGGACAGCATCAGGCAGAGAAAAAAAAAATCAGTGTGAAGGTTGTGCATCCGCCCTGTGAAAGGGAACAGAAAGCTGGGCCAGAATGCCAGACCCAGCATCCAGCACACACAGCACGACGGAAAACTGTAGCAGAGCCTCTCTGGAACTTTCCAAGAGCAGATGTGTAAGTTGGCAGAACTGTTTCCAGTGCTCTCCACCTTCCAATGTGAAATGGTTTGGGTGGATTTCCCCAGTGACAGTTCAAGCTTGGCCTGGAAGTTGGCAAGTGGCTGCCAGGATGTCTGAGTGTGCCTAGACTATTTCTCACAGCCTGTGTTTTAATACATCGTTTCATTTCCATGTCGATTCAGGCCAACCCATCTGCAAAGACGCAGCTTAATGCAAATTGGAGCCTTGGTGTTGAAGACCAGAAATGAGCTAAAGACACCACAGCACTGGTCTTTATTCTGAATGACAAGCAGCCCCCTCATGAACAGGTGCCACCAGGTCCAGCTCTTTCTTTCTCCATATGAGTTCTGGACATTGAACTCAAGACTTAATGTTTGAAAGGCAAACACTTTCCTGAGCTTTCCCCAGCTGTTTTGAATAGTTCTTGAACAGTGAATGCCTAGAGCACCTGCCTCGGTTTGGAGGTGAAGACCTTGCTGCTCTCATTAAATTTTCTAGTTGGCGCCTCTGCCCAGAACTAGGAACCCATGACACTCTTATTGCCAGGACTCTTCTGCTCCCAAGGATTCAGGGCTGAATGGAACCAGAGGAGTCCACGTACTGGCTGCAGAAAAGGGTTTACTTGGGTGTAGCTGGCTCCCTCTGACTTTCCAGGAAGGACGCATGACTTAGAGAAGGGTTCTTAGGGAAGTCGTGCAGAGTCAGGCCACCAGCCAGTGCTGCAGACTGTGATGTCAGTCTCTCTCAAACTCCTCTCCAGAGATGACTATGAGGATAGCAAGAGGGAGGGAGCAAAATCGCCAGATGAAACCAAGTGATACAAGCTTAAGACCATTTGCATTGCTTGTTTCTTCTTTATAAAGTCACATACAGAGATTTCATGTATGAGCTGACCCAAACATTTTACTTGTTTATTATTATGATGTATATGTACACAAGGTGTGTGTGTGTGTTTGTGTGTGTGTGTGTGTGCATGCTATAGCGCATGTGTACATAACAGAGAACAAGTTTCAGGAGCTGGTTCTCTCCTTGCACCTTGGTCTCTGAGGACTGAGTTCAGGTCGTTGGGCTTGTATGAGAAGAGCTGACACTTGCTAAGCCATCTTGCTAGCCACCAATATTCTCTTAAAGGTAAACTGTCAGATCCCATGCAGCTAAGTTGCCAATGTGAGCACTTGGGCATAGATAAGCACAGGTGAGGAGTCCTCAGCACACGAATCTCATTGTCTGGACTGACGACTGCCCCGAGAAGGGGTTTTAGAGAGAGGATACAGGTATCCACGGACATGCACACATGCTGTGGGACAATGGTCTGTACCCTGTCAACTGTATTTTAATAAAATGCTGATTGGCCAGTAGCCTGGCAGGAAGTATAGACATGTTAACCAGGCAGGAAGTAGAGGCAGGGCAACAAGAGCAGGAGAATTCTGGGAAGAGGAGAGTTAGTCTGTAGCCGTCATCCAGATGCAGAGGAAGCAAGATGTGAATGCCTCACTGAAAAAGGTACCAAGCTGTGTGGCTAACACGGACAAGAATTATGGGCTAATATAAGATGTAAGAATTAGTTAACAAGAAGCTTGAACTAATAGGCCAACGAGTTTACAATTAATATAAGCTGTGTGTTTCTTTGGGGCTGAATGGCTGCAGGATCAGGCAGGACAGAAACCTCTGTCAGCACACATATGTGTAGTTACCATGTCATTTCACATGTAATGTTCTGGGGTCCTTTGAGGAAGAACTTCATATGTAGTTTTAGTATCTCAGCTCAATGAGTAGTAATTTCTAGAAATATCACTATGTTAACTTGTGTGTTCTCCCCTGCCCCCCGAGACTGGGTTTCTCTGTGAAGCTCTAGCTGTCTTGGCACTAGCTCTGTATACCAGGCTGTCCTCCAACTCACAGAAATCTTGAAATAAGGAGCGGCGGGGCTGCGTCCCCAGCACCCCAGCCACCTGGCTAGCTTATGTCCCGAAATAACAACACACAAACTGTATTCTTTTAAACACTGCTTGGCCCATGGTATCTAGCCTCTTCTCAGCTAACTCTCGCACCTGGACTAGCCCATTTCTAATAATGTGTGTAGCACCCCTAGGTGCACTTACCAGGAAGATTCTAGCCTACGTCCATCCTGGGTCGGAGCTTCATCGATCGTGTCTGCCCTGAGAGGAGCTGTGTGATGTCTCTGCTCCAGAGAGCAGAGCTATCGAGTCTGTTTGAGGCGTCTTACCTCACTTCCTCTTCCTCCCAGCGTGCTGTTCTGTTTACTCCTCCCACCTATGTTTTAACCTGAGAGCCAAGCAGTTTTTTTATTATAACCAACCAATGACCTTCCTCCATCAGAAATCCGCCTGCCTTAGCCTCCAGAGTGCTGGGATTAAAGGTGTGTGCCACCACTGCCAGCTTAACTTGTGTATTCTAATTAATTCTTTGACCTGATTTTGTAGTATTTGAGGTGAAGATACAGGACTTTATTCAATTATTTCCTTGTGTGATGAACATTTGCCCCTTCTTCACTTTTCTAAAAATAGGGTTTAACTATGTAGCCTTCCTTGACTGGCCTGGTTCTCACTTGGACTTATAGAGATCCACCTGCTTCTGCTATCCCCCAGCCCCCTAATGCTGGGATTAAAGGTGTATATCACCATGCCTGGATGTTTCTAGTACTTTGTATGCCGTCTGTCATGCCACAGTGAACAGTGTATGTATAGCCTTCTGCAGACTTCTCTATTTTTGCTTGTGAGTGTATGTGTACCTGCATGAGTTTGTGTGCACCATGTGTGTAGGTACCCACAGAAGCCAGAGGGTGTCAGATAACCTGGGACTGAAGTTACGGCCTGACGTGGGTGCTAGCGGCTGAGCACAGGTCCTCAGCAGGAGCTGTGAGTGCTCTTACATCCTGAGCCACCACCTCATCAGCTTTCCTTCTCTAGATAGAATCTCATTGCCCATTCCACCCAACTTCTCCTCCTACACATGTATGTAGGTCAGTCAACTGGGTTATTTATAGAATGTGTGTGTGTGTGTGTGATGTTGTTTGGTTCTATTTTTGCTTTCTGTTTGCTTTTAATTTTTTCCCTAATGTCTTCATTTTTTCTTTTTTTCTACCTCTTTAGTAACTACTTCACCGTGGGCTTAGGATTCAATGTTTTGGAGCATATCAGGCCTCTCTCTCTGAGAAAAGCACCATGTGTGTTCCCTGGGGTTCTCTAAGGACCTGTAAGGTCACCCAAGGATGAGGCCCCATTGTCCAGGGAGCACCCAGGCCTTGAGCACCATCCCTGAGACTCTTCCAAGCTTAGCCACACTTAAGTTCAACGTCAACTTGATTGCAACTTTATTTTCATAGGAATGTATGTCAGTAAACAAAGGATACTATAAGAAGAACAACCATTTTAATGAAAACATAACCTGATTTGGGTCAGAGATATGACTATATTTCCTTGTTTGCTTAGAGGTGCCATAATTATCAGGGGGCTACACACTGTCACTGGGAAGCCATGTTGTTATGCACATCAGTGGTCTCTGCTGGTACCTGAGTCACACATCCTCATAGTCCTGTTCCTCAAAGGACCCTCCCTTGAATGAGGAGGTCATGAGTGACGCATCTAGCTAGCCTGAGGTGTCAGAGACTCCTAGGGGGTCTTCTGTGCTGCGAGGTCCATGTTAGTGGCAGTAACTTCAAATCTTTGCTGTTGGGCTTCTTGAAGCGCCACCCACTCCTGGAGTCCTGAGTCTGCTCTGCCAGGAAGAATTTTAGCAATCCTCAAGGCCAGGCTAGCCAACAATTCTTAGACTCAACCCTTTCTCTTTATAGCCCACATGTTAGCTGGTTCCCTCACTGCTGTAACAAATGCCCAGGGAAAGCAATTTAAGCAGGAAGGTTTAGTTTGGGCTCATAGGTTCAAGGCTACCACCCATCATGGTAGGGAAGTCACAGTAGCATGAATGGGAAGTTGATGGTCACATGGCATCCACAGGCAGGAAGCAGTGATGGATGCTGGTGCTCATCTTTATCCTTGTCATTTGGTCCATGACCGCAGCCCACGGAATGGCATAAACCTCATCTAGCCTGAGTCTTTCCACCCCAGTTAACCCAATTAGAAAACTCCTCATAAACATGCCCGAGGTTTGTCCCTGAGGTGATTCTGGGTCCTGTGAAGTGGACAGCTGGTACTATCCTCCACATTCTGTTTCTAGAACCAGGAGAGGTGTTTTTTTTTTTTTGACTGTGGATTTCTGTTCTCGGTAAGTTCTGTGTGGTGGGTGGCAGCTCCTTCTCCACCTGCCTCTGTTCAACAATGTGGCCGCTCTCTCTTGCATCATCAGATGTTCCTGTTGACTTCGCTTGTTCAGTAAATGTTTACTGGGTCCTGCTGGGTTGGAACATGTACTGGATCCATGTTTCTGATGAATATTTCTTTTATAAGTTATAAAAATACTCAGTGACGGGGTTGGAGAGATGGCTCAGCAGTTAGAGCCCTGACTGCTCTTCCAGAGGTCCTGAGTTCAATTCCCAGCAACCACATGGTAGCTCACAACCATCTGTAATGAGGTCTGATGTCTTCTTTTGGCCTGCAGGTATACAGAGCACTCATATATAAAATATAAAGAAATAAAAATTTAAAAATATTCAGTAACATAAAACATATCAAGAAAACATTTTTAATATGTAAGTTTATTTTGGGTGTGGTATGAAGCTGAATTCTGATGAGAAATTACTTTAAGAGGCTGAGAAAACTATACCATGTGCAGATGAGGAGTTGTAGCAGCCTAAGAGAAGAAGGCAAAGGGCTGGTTAAAGTCTGGATGTTAGCTATCATCTCCTGAGCTTGTGCTCTTACATCTTGGGCAGATCCCTCCTGGCACAGCACCCTCTCCTTCAGATGAGATAAACAGCCACCACAGCTGGGGCTGGCAGATTCACCCAAAGGCTGAGCTGGGCTCCCTCCAGCCCTTTGAGGGACACTAATTAGCAATGCTTCACTACGATAGTGTCATTCTGGGGACCAAGCTCTTTACGTATAGATCTTTGGGGGGCCCTCCCTATATTTAAGACATAACAGAGCATTTATGAGACCTGTTAGTCTAATAGTTCAAACATCAATCACTGCTATGGCTATGCCCGGCACAGAAACAAACACCGTCGGAGCTGATGTTTGGCATCCCCGCCCATCGTCCTTGTCTGAGGATTGTTCTGAGTAGTGGGAAGTGCTACACAGGATACAGACAGAATTTTCTCCTATTGTACTGAAGACATTGTTATTACTTAAAAAACTGTATAGTAATCATTTTAACTTTTATTTCTTAACCATTTATTAGAGTGTATTATTGTACAAATGAGCAGGTGTCATTACAAAAAGCATGACGCACATATAAAATAAACTTTGCACACGTTCACTTCCCTATTTACCTTCTTTTGTCTTCCCTCCCACATCCTCTGGTCCCCTCCTTCTTAAATAGCGCCTGCTCTACCTTCAAGTCTTTTTGGAAAAGCATATATTTTGCACATGAGATAAATATATAATCTCTGCCTTGCAGAGTCTGCCTTAATTTACTCCAGCTCCATCCATTTTCCTATAAAGGACATAAATTTGTCTTCTTAATGGCTGAGTAAAACACCCCTGTGCGCATACTCCATTTATGTATCTGTTAGTCTGTGGTGGACCCAGGCTGATTCCTTAGCTCAGTTCTTCTGCCCTGTGTGCAGTGGCACTGCCTGGGCTTGGTGCTGGGTGGCACTCTCCTGCTGGCATGCTGAATCAGTTCCCTGCAGGAGTGTGGTCCAGGGTGGCTGCCAAGCTGGGAAGTGCACATGTGTATCAACATCTGGTGGGATTGGATTCTGCTAAGTTGAGATATTTAACTTTATGATTCTTTTTTCTACCAAACTAAGGCACATGGGTGGGTTGTGAAATGGGGACAACCACTCTGTCAATGAAAACAGCCTGGCTGAGTTTGTAGTCCTGGAATGCTTCTCATGGGTCTTCCTAGGAATGTAGGATCCCGTAGAAAAACATGGGCTTACCTAGAGTGACTAGGCAAGAGAAACAGCCTTCTTCGTTATGTCTGAGAACCCTGCTCTTCTGAGAAACAGTCAGTGACCGAGTCAGCAAATCTGTCCTTTATATCCCATGTGTTTGTCACTTTCCTCCTGTTCCTTCTACAGAAGCATTTGAATAGTTAACTGCCTTTTCCAGGTCTCCAGCATGTGGACAGCTGTCACTGGAATGTGGAGATGCCAATCATGTAAACAAATACATTAAAACACACAAACACACACATACAAACACAGGTGCTATTCTCTAGAGAGCCTTGACTAATACAAATTTATATGACATATCTTTCTATTATATAAATGTACTATGCATGAATAGTAAGTATATGTTTATATAATTTATTATGAACATTATATTATAAATATATATTCTATAATTATATACAAATATATAAGTACCTATAATTATGAATATTAAAATATGCGGTTCTCTTTTAAGTTAGTATTTGCGCAAGGGAAAATGAGAAAATGCAAACATTAATGGAGTCCTCCCACAGACCACACATACAGCCCCATGAGTACTCTGCAAGCCTCTGCCACCGGCATCTGTGTGTTTATATTTTTGAGAAAGTAATATTGTAGCATGGTTACTAGTTGTAATACTGCAGCATAGTTACTGTTTACAGTACTGTAGCATAGTTATTGTTTGTAATATTGTAGCTGGGTCACTTTTTATAATATCACAGTGTAGCTACTCTCTGTAATATTGTAGCTGGGTCACTATCTGAAATATCACAGTGTAGCTACTATCTGTACTATTGTAGCATAGCTACCATTATAAGATGCCTTTTATATTTTATTCTATTACTATTAGCTTTTCATGTGAGTAGAATAGGCTGCTTTTGTTTTTTTTTTTTTGAGAACTTGAGAATTTCATATGTGCATAAACATGTTTTACTAGTATGTGCATGAGTGTAGGACTGTCTACTAGAGTTACAGTAGTTTTCTGTGGGGGAAGATTGTGTGTGTGTGTGTGTGTCATTGATGTTATTTTTAAAATAGAGCTCTAAACACTTTGGCTGATCCACCATTGCCAGCTTTGGGGCTGTTTCTATTAGCCCTGTAATGACTGTGTTTGCTGATGCCTGAACTGTCATCTACGGGCAGACTTCTAGTGGCCAGATGCGTGGTAGCATCCTGAGGGGTCCTGTTAGACTTTCAGCATGTATGTTTCTGTCCTAACCTTTCCCTCCTCCTCGATAAGCAGCAATATAGGTTTTCACTAGGGAGTGAAATCTTGTCTAATGCCGAGTCCAAGTCTTTACTAGGAAGGGGAATTCTCCTCGGAAGAGCTGCAGCCAAAGCACCTTTGCTGTGGGGGCTGGAGAGATGGCTCAGAGATGAAGAGCACTGGCTGTTCTTCCAGGGGACCCAGGTTCAATTCCCAGCACCTATGTGGCGGCTCACATCTGTCTATAGTTCTTATTCCACGGGACTTGGAGCCCTCAAACAGGCATACATGTAGGCAAAACACAAGTGCATATAAAAATTATATGTAAATCATTTAAATGATTATTAAAATTATAAAAAATAAATTATTAAAAATATTTTTAAGAAACTACCTTTGCTGTGGCCTAGGAAATGGTGTGGGGATAAGAGAGAGGCTGCCTCTGGTATTGGGGGGGATTCTGATCCCAGTCTGTTTTTCTCCAGTGGGTGCTGTAGTCTTGTTCCCAGGGACTGGGAGCCTGGCTTTCTCTTTCTGTTGTTCACTTGGGGACGTGCAAGGAGAGTGTGAACTTGAGGCATGGACAATCCGACAGTCAGAATTTCCAGATGAACTGCAGACTCCAGTGTTTAAAGGCTGAACTTTTCTGTTGGGCTTTTCTACTTGAATCACCATCGTTGCCTTTGAGGACTGAAGAGTTGATGTAAACGTGCTGGGAGAAATCAAGATTAGAGGCCCTTTCTCAGCACAAGTGACACATGGTTTCCAGCTCTACTGTCATGAGTGCTTCTGGCCAGACAAGAAGAGGCGGTTTGCAACATCCAGATCAGACTGGGTGGCTTCCTACCATACTCTCCAAGGGCTACACTGGTTGAAAGGCTAACCTGCAGGGAGAAACCACAACATCAAAGACAGCGCCCTAAAGGGTGTATGTTGTGTGGTGTACCCATGTGGGATGTGATGGCTTGTGTGTGTGTGTGTGCGTGTGTGTGTGTGTGTGTCACAAAGCCACAGGACATCAACAATTGTCATCATGAGATAAGCAGCTTAGGGATAGCCCAGGAGTGCCCGTACCCCTCGATGTTTATCAAGAACTTCACAAGTTTAGCCCTCGATGCTGCACCCTGTTTATTGTGCCAGGCCACTGGGGACAGTGACACCTTCGCGCTGAGTGGGAACCAGTTCTTGCTGGCACACACAGCTCAACCCCATTGGTCGTTGGCCACAGACACCTGTGTCAGGAATGAATAAGCCTGTCTTTCACAGCAAACTTCCTGGAGTTCAGACTAATACCCCATAAGAGAGCTTCCCACATGGGGTGAATGGTGTGTCTAGGTTGCTTGGAAAGGTGTTTCTCATGCTTGTGAGTAGAGCCAGGCTGGCTTAAAAGCATGAACAAGGCTGGGAATGTGGCTCAGTCCCACCACTCAAGACTGATGAGCTGAGCTCAGAACCCCAGACAAAGCTGGACGTAGCAGCTCCAGTGTCTATGTTCCCAGGGTGTCCTTCCAGGGACAGTAGAACTGATAGAGTCCTGAGGGTCAGGTAGTCTAGCTTACACAACAACAGAGACCCTGTCTCAAACATGGTAGAAAGGTGAGCAGTGACTCAGAGGCTGTCCCTTAGACCTCCACTCACATGATGTAGCATCCTGTGACCGCCCATGAACATACATATGTAAATACCACACATCACACAAACACAAAGTATAAACAAATATGCTTTTTGCATCGCCACATACACATATGATGGAATAGTAAAATCCATTTTACAAAAGGCAAGACATTCAAGTACTAAACCTGTCATTTAAACAATTCTACAAAAAAAGAAAACCCAGTTGTAAATACTAGCTGAATTCATAGCTATAATATAATTATTGTTTGGGAAGAATTTCTGTTACTACTTAATAATTGTTTAATACAGGTAACATTAAATCTCAACTTGGTAGAAATCAAATGACTTGAGGTCTATTCTGAATGGAACAGAAGCCAAAACATCCTAGTCGCTTAAAAAAAATCTTGACAAATGTGTGTTGTATTAAAATTATCCATTATTTTCAAACATTATGAGTAATTGAACAATGCATTATTTGTGGGTAGGTTATAAAATATGTGGGAAATTTATATTTTCCACTCAATTTTGCTATAAAATCCACCCCTTAAAAACATAAGGTCTATGAAAACACACACAAAATCCAGCCTTCCAGAGAATTCTATACATGCTGAGACCACCATGATAAGAAAATCCCCACACTGACTCTTTTAATTTACTTGCTTTGCTATTTAGCTTATATGGTGACATAGTTAATGGGTTACAATGTTACTTTCTCTTTTGGGGTATTTGGTGGTATTTTAGTGACTGTCCTGTATTTTTTTATTCTTTTTTTTTTAAAAATAAAACAAACTGTCCTTTTTCATTTTACATACCAATCCCAGTTCTCACTCCCTCCCCTTCTCCCATTCCCTCTACCTCTTTCCCCGACCCCTGTCCACTCCTCAGGGAGGGTAAGGCACATTGCTTTGGGGAAAGTTCAAGGCCCTCCCTACTACATCTAGGCTGAGCAAGGTATCTCTCCAAAGAGTAGGTGTTCCCATCATAGTCTTGACCTCTTTGTTCATATTCTCACTCTTCCTACTCTTCAACTGAACTTTGGGAGCTCAGCCCAGTGCTCCACTGTGGGTCTCTGCCTCTTTTTCCATCAGTTGCTGGATGGTGACATTTAAGATATTCATCAGTCTGACTATAGGGCTAGACCAGTTCCGGCACCCTCTCCTCTAAAAACTTAGGGTCTTAGCTGGGGTCATCCTTGTGGATTCCTGAGAATTTCTCTAGTGTCAGCTTTCTTGCTAGCCCCATAATGGCTCCCTCAATCAAAATATCTCTTTCCTTGCTCTCATCTCTGTCCTTCCTCCATCTTGGGCTATCCTGTATTTACCAGTGTTCAGCCAGTGCATAAGTAGACCTGAGCACTGGCCTTACTGGAAGGATCAGGGATCAGGGAGCTCACATGCTGGTTAGTGCACAGACACAGCAGGGACCCTAAGAATACGTGTGCAAGCCCCAGTCCCTGTGTCCTGAGAAATCATCCCCAAATGGGAATGGGTGTGCAGTGGTCTTTGGACCTGGCAGCAGGGATGCTCTGCAGAACGTGTCTGTCCACAAGGAGCCGTGGTCAGGACACACAGAAGGAACCTGGGCAATGACTGGACCTGACTTCACCTTGCGCAGGGTCCTCTGTATGCTGAAAACCCTGGCTGGGTTTTCTGGTTTTTTGTTAATTTCCCTTTAGCCATCTTAGGAAGACAGAGAGCATATTGATCTAGACCTGCAGCTCCTATTGCTTAATTCCCTTGTTTGGGACTTAGACCCCAGCTGTGGGCTGGTGCCAGGTGTGCAGAGCAGGTGCTCCTCCACAGGTGTCTCTGAGTCCCCGTATCATGCATGCTCTCACCTCCTGCTTACCCCGGGTTGATGGATGCTGTCTAGTCAAGGACTGAATCACTGTTGATCTTAGACAACCATAGTCGCTCTCTCCCAGATGGGAGCCACAGTGCAACATAGCCTTGGCTTATTCCTGACCTCTAAGACAGGACATGTCTACTGGGGTTCCCAGAAAGAAGCTCGGGAGTGGAACAATGGCCTTTTACCCACGTGTGGCGGGGTCTGAGTAACTAGCTGTTAAGGTCACTGTTCTGCCACGGTGGGAGGAATACGGATTTCAGCAAAGCTGACCTAAAGTTTTTGAGATGTGGAATTAACCTACTCTGAAATCACCTGATCCCAAGATTTCTTAGAAGTATTCAGTTCCAGCTATATAATTAGTCTTCTGTTGCTAATTGCCAAGGATACCGACTCCTGAGGAACTAGGCGGGGGGAGGACCAGCTAAAGATCTCATGCAGGGACAAGGGGCATGGGCAGGGTGTGTTATTCCATTGATCATGACGACAATGTGACTGGTTACATCTCTCACTGTACATCCAAATCTGACCTGGACAACAACACAAAAAGGACAGAGTTGTCTGTAAAGAGGAATCAGCCAGGGGTTTGTTTTGCTTGTTTTTGCACTCTTAGACCAGAGCCCGAGGCAACACAAATCAATCTAAATGAAAGTTTAGTATGCACCACGAGCTGGCAGAAGGGAGCCAGGTGGCAAGCAGAAGGGCTATGTGGCTGCTTTCTCCTCTGTCATTAATTCTAGCCCCTGGATTGGCATGCATAGTGGCTGGCAAGATGCAAACACTTCGCGTCCAATTAATTTTAGCAGCACAGGCTCTGCAGAAATCAAACTCAGCACCAGGTCGTGGAGCCTGGAGATCTTGTCATTGCACCCTTAGGTGCTGGCAGGTTTTATGGGAATGTGGCTGAGTCAACAGATTGCCCATCAGGAGCCAGCATTAGTTCTGACAAGGTTCTTAAGGAATATGTAAGATGGAGTCACTATGTGTTCCCCAAATCTGTGTTGCCATGGAGATGTCAACACGGCCACTCACTTTGTGCAAGTGGGGGTTTCCTTGAGCCGGCTGCTGCTAACATTGCAGAGTGTGGGGTCCAGGTCTGACAGCCAGGGGGGACTGGATGTTCCTGGGAGTCCTTTAACATGGGATATTCCTTTCCTGGTGAATTTGTCATAGTTTAACTCCACTTTTTAAAATACCACCCATTAACATAGAAACTGCCAACTGCTTTGTGAGGAACACGCCAATGGAGTGATCAATCACATGTAGGATGCTTATGTCACACGGCCCTCCTCAAAGACCCAGGGACCATCATGGAAGAGGGGTGAGAAAGACCGTAAGAGCCAGAGTTTGGGGAGGACCAGAGCAAAACATGTCATGATGCCACCTCTGTCTGTGTTCCCAAACTCCCAGCAGCCATGGCTGCCTACACAAGATCGACCAGTTACCATTCTAACATGGAGAGAAAAAAGAGTTCACGAGCCCCCTTCTGTATCTGAGAACCTATTAACAGTTAATGACTTCTCAGGAAGGGAATTTTCTCTAAGAGTGTAACCCCTGGTAGGTTGACCATGCTCAACCCATGAATGTATGAGCAGCATAGACTGGACTCAGTGGTCACTGAATAAAGGGCACGAAGTAGGAAGGGGGTAGAACAGGGAGCAGTTAGGAGGAGGAACTCTCTCTCTCTCTCTCTCTCTCTCTCTCTCTGTGTGTGTGTGTGTGTGTGTGTGTGTGTATCTGAGTAGGGAGAAGCGGGAAAGTGCTTATGGGCGTGGCCTAGATCCAGGTTGCAGCACTGTGTGCTGCAGCTGCACCGTCTAAGGCCAACACTGTGGGAAACAGTAAGACAGTGGGCAAGGCTCCTGGTCATACAGGTAGGACATGCCAACACCTCTGCTCTGTCCCATGTGTGCTGTTTCTCTGGAGAAACCACAGGTTGAACCATGAAAACTGCAGGAGATTTTTCTTTCCCATCCTCCTGTCCAGCCCACCCTCCTCTGCAGCTCACCCTCTCCTCCAGC